>BSBK01003845.1:2500-602500 GCA_027943335.1 Chamaecyparis obtusa | reverse complement strand
TTCTTGCAGGGTAGGAAAGTACAGTACAACTTTAGTACTTTTTCAAGAAGGTTATCATCATATCATAATATAATATGAGGATTGAGCTTGTGTCAATCCATTAGATCAAGGTTTAACCAATATTTTTACAAGGTTACAGTTAGTCCTAAAAACTAGGCCTATTAGCCCTAATTATCCTAGATTGTAGGAAGGCATTGTACGGATGACCTAGACAAGAAAAACTTGCAAAATCCTTTGAAACTTCCAAATGGGTATCCGAATCTGGTTTTAGATTCTTAGGGTCTTTGGAAATTTTTTGCAAGAAATAGGAAAAAGCCTTTGCAAAAGGCTACAAGGATTAGGTCTATTTTTAAGGTCTCTAAAGGATGAACTATTGAAGCCAATAAGAGTATGATTGAAGATCTTTGTAGAATGGATCAAATTGGCAAGATTATGAATTTTTTCTAGATGGAGAGCACCCCTACAATGAAGAATGAAGTTTGTGAAGAATTGGCACTTAGAGCTTTCTAAGTGAGTAAGGAGGATTGAACTATTTATAAGGTGTTAGTCTTCTAAGGTGAAGCAGAAGAGTTAGGATTGGTGTTAGTTAATCATCTAAACCAATCAGGACCTAGAGGAGACTAGGTTCCTAGAAGAGACTAGCTAGGTCTCTTAGATGCAGTGCAAGCAAGCCTTGGAACACTCACATCACTAGGGTTGGAGCTTGGGTTTGGATCTTGAGGGATCTTGTAGAAATATTTCTTGCTTTGTATTTGGCCATAAATGGTAAGGCATTATAGCCCAGCACATTGCATGTAATCAGTTGTTGATGAATAAAGATATCTATTTTCTTTCAGATCTGGTTTCTTGTTGTGATTCCTTTGTGTGGTTGTTTAGCTGGGAGCTTGGACATCACCTTTGGGGATTCTCTTGGCCTTGCATTGCATTAGGTGGTATTAGAATGAGATGATATTTTTGGGAGAAAGGTTGACTTCATAGAAGAGTGGGTTTCTCCGAGCGAAGAGATTGTGTGTGATCCAAGTTGCAGATCCATGTTACTGAACTTATGAAATCATGGCCTAGTTGTTCATGCAAGGTGGCAAGTTGCGATCTAACTTTCATATAGCTTGGAGGTTGTCACAAGGTGGTCAGTTTAGGGTTTGTTGTAGAGGGTTTCTAAAAATATTTGGGAGATATCTCCGAGAGGATTGGACCCTGGTACGATTGCATCTTTTCATGATGTGGTGGAAGTAAATATTTCTAATAGATTTGCTTAGTGGGAAGCAGATTTATTGAGCCGTATGGAGAATCAGGCTGATAACCTCATGAAGGAAAGTATTGTTGAGCTTGGTAGAGCTTACCAGAGTTGGAACATGCCGATCCAGAAGAAATTTGTCTGGTCGGTTAGAAGACTAGTCTGAGATAGAAGACATCTTGACAAGATTGTTTGTGACAATATGGTGGAAGAGGTATGTGAAATTAGTTTTGATGGTCAGTTGGTGGAGTCTAACATGAAACCTGTAGAGAAACTTGTGGTTGTTGCTAAGATACCTGTATTTGCTGATGTTTTTGTTAACCTTGTTAAAGTTGGTGAGAAGATTGGTTTTCATGTTCGGTCAATTGTGTCTAACATAGAGATTGTAGAGCATCTGGTTGAGCATGATTAGGTTGCTGATGGTGAAGAGTTATATGTTTCTAAACACCTTTTTGATGATGGTGTTACTGAATTGCTTTTGTTTGGTGTTGTGGTACAGATGTTGTTTGCTAGTTGTGGACTTGAGTTGTTGGTTGACATTAATGAGTCATGTGATGAGTTGCAGAGATGAGATGCTAAATTCATACTTGGTGATGAGTTGAAGGTTTAGTTTTTTCTTGATGTTGAACATGTTGATTGGTTGGTTGCAGATTGGTTAAGGAGGACTTGGCTAATGGACTTGTTCATTTTCCTAGTTTCATGGATTGGCAAGCCTTGTGTGAAGATGAAGTGGTTGTCTGATTCTCTTGAAGGAAAAAAGTATGGGACACACTTTCTTATTTAGCCTGGGTGTCTGATGTAGGGTCATCCTTAGTTCCTGAGGATTCTGGTAGACTCATTTGTAGTGTTGGTTGAAGGGCTCAGTCGATGAGATGTTTCTCAGTTGCAGTGTTGGTTGATGGGCTTTGTCACAGTTTGGCTCGATTGTTATGTTGGCCGAGGAGCTTAGTCTTGGAAGGGAACTCAGTTGCTGAAGGCACTTAGAAATTTTTTGGTGCTCGACAATGCTGGTGGTGCTCAGTCGACATGTGCTCGGTTATACCTGGCTTGCTCAATTATTTTCCTGGCACTCAACAGTTTGGGTTTGCAGGCTAGTGTTCTTGTGGATTTGATTGGCCGACTTGGTGCATTTAATTTGTGTAGTGTGTGTTGCATTCTCCTAGGTGGATCTAGAGACTGACATGGAGAATTAATTATTTTTAAGGCTACTTGAGGGCTAAATTTTATTGCATTTAATAATTATTTGTTTTAGGAGCCGACTTAGGTTTAGAGTTATTTCTTTCTTCCAGCTGACTTGTGGTTGAAGAAGTGTATTTAAGGAAGGTCTGGGGTAGTTGTTGAGGGTAGATTAGTAGAGTTAGTAGCTTGCAAGCTTAGGAATAAGAAGATTTCTTGGTGGCCTGTGTGCACAAGTTTAGATCTTGTTGGGGTTCCAACCAAATTGTTGTAGCCTGTTATTGCATATTTGGCTAGCTAGGGTTGGAGCTTGGGTTTAGATCTTGAGGGATCTTTCAGAACTATTTATTGCTTTGTATTTGACCATAACCAGGAAAAACTACAACCTGACACATTGCATGTAATCATTTGTTGATGAATAAATATATCTACTTTCTTTCAGATCTGGTTTCATGTTGTGATTCCTTTGTGTGGTTGTTTAGCTGGGGGCTTGGACATCTCCTTTGGGGATTCTCTTGGCCTTGTACTGAGTCAATTTTATTAAGATTCTTTCACAAGCCAAAAACTCTACACAATACTTGACCAAGTACAAAGACTTATATTCTCAGAAAGAAAACTAGCTTTTATAATTCTCGGTCCTTTGGCGATTATGTCAATCTCTCAGTCCCTTTTCCCAGTCCTAGAAATCCATTTATAATGATGAATTAAAAAAATATTTAGATGTGGGAGAAGTTGGAGTTGTCAATGTCAAACAATTTTAATAAATAACTTTGGAAGATGATAGATGGCGCCATACATCTGGAAGTACTCAGGATAACTTCTTTGGTTGTATTGAACGACCCCAGTCACTTTCAGATAACTAACCTCCCTATGGTCATTGGTTAGGCACCATGTGTCCTCAACTCCTTTGCAACAACTATGCAAACTCATCTTGCCACACTATTAATGTCATTGTGCCATCCCTCCAACAACTATTCCTTATGATTGTCATCATTCATGAGTTGACGCACTGCAACAACCTCAGTTTTTTGTTTAGAATTTCAAAGAACAAAACCATGCATATAATGGGAAGCTCCAGATGTCAAAATGTGATTGGTTTAGACCTCCCCCTCTTTTCTTTTTCAACTCAAAGCATGACCATCGCTAAATCATCAGCTGATAGACACTTTGACAGAAAACCTTTGCAACCTAGTGACAAGCTGAAGAAAACCATCATCACGAGCTCACTAACTATCCATGCTTAATGTCCTTACCATCAACAAGCCAATGACCAAAATAAACATAGCCCTTTGCTAACTCTCTAGCTTTTAATGTCATGATTTATTTATAACCACAAGTTAGTGATTAAGTTCTTCCTGACTGCTACTCACCAAGTCACCAGTATTTATCATTAAGTTCCACTAACCGCAGAGAGTTGGTGATGAAACTCAGCTACACACTCACCAAGTTGCCAGAATATTTCACTTAACCACTATATCATTCATGACCCAATGACATAGTTTTTCCATTTATCCTTTCCCTTCATCACAAGCTCGCTAACCATTTTTCTTAACCGCTTAAGAATCCTGCGAGCTAGCAACTAACTTCAAACCTTCTACTAGCACTTGCCATGTGGCACATTCTCATCAACTCACTAGGAGACTAGGGAATATTCTTTGATTCCTCATCATCCATTGACCACCGTAGATATAAATCTTTATGTTGTTACAATGTGGAAACCTGGCACATTCTCGCTAACTCACAAGGAAAACACTTCATCTTCTAGCAGGGTCTGCAAGTTAGCGACAAAGACTAAGAAGAGGCCACACTTGCTAACTCATAGAGAACATCTTAAAACTTCTTTAAAAGCCCATGATTTATTGATAGGCCATCCTAATAGTCAGTGAGTTGGCAACTGAGCATGAAAAAGTAAGACTAACCAAAAAGCACTTACTTGGCCATTTAAAAAGAATGCACTCAAAGCCATTTGTGGGAAAGACAGATTTAAAACATAGAAGACTAACACCAAGGCCAAACTTATGAAGAACCATGATATGCGATGAAAATTATATGACCAACAATTAAGTGATAAAAAAGGTAATAAGGAAATAGACCGAACATAGGGTTTTGAACTCAGGAAAATTATTTTGAAATCCTACCAACACATAAAACTCTATTTACTCACTTCTAAAGCAAGAAATGACAAATTTTGAACTTAACTAGAATTTTGACCACCAGTGGTTTTGTCTGGGGATGGAAAATAGCTTGCATTTGTACAAGGATGCAAAATTTATGGGAGAGCATACCACAAACTTGACAACAGGACCGCATAGAGCACCACAAAAATTGACCAAAACTATATACAAGAAAAAACAAGAAGGGAAACACATAGGAACACTAAAGAAATATATACAAACATTTACAAACCTAAATAATGCTCATGGAAAATAAGATACCTTCAAGGGAAGTACCTTTTCAGAAATTGTCCATGAATAGGCAATTCCTAAATGCCACCTGAGAGTTCTTTGATAAAATATAAATTTTCTCCCCACTTTTCATGAATTAAGTAGGGGCCTAACCAAATAGGATCAAATTTCCCATGTTTTCCTTTGTCCTCCAATCTGGCATTCCACAAAAGAAGTAGGTCATCAATATGAAAGCTTCTCTCTGTAGTTCTTTTGTCATACAAGTTTTTAACTTGCATCTATAACTTAGCATTTTTTGATGTACATTCTCTTCTTGCTTCATACAATTCAAGGATATCATCCATCCTGCCCTACATCTCATCAATGACATCTTCATCATACTGCTGGACAAATTTATACATTCTAATCAGGTTGTTTTGAGGTAATCTGGCATGGATTTCATACACTAGATCAAATGGAGCACATCCAATTGACTTCTTTATAGTCACTCTGTCACCCCAAACTACCAGAGGTAGCTTAGCATCCCATCCTTTCTTGTTGGTATCAAGGATCCTTTTGATGATCTTCAACAGATTCTTCTTGCTTGATTCAGCCTGGTTGTTACCCTATGGATGGTAAGGGGATGAAGTGGACCTGCTTATACTATATTTTTCAAAAAATTCAACATACTCATCAGATCTAAAGCACATTGCATTATCTGTCATAATTCTCTTTGGACATCCAAATTTGATAATAATATTATTTAAAATGAAGTCTATTACAACCCTACTAGTGGATTTTCTAGTAGGGACAACCTCTACCCACTTGGTGAAATAATCAGTAGCCACCAAAATCCATGAATGATTGCCACTCGACTTATTCAAGATTTCTCCAATAAAATCTATGCCCCAATGCTTGAAAGGAGCTTGAACTTCAATGGGTTTTAAGGGAAAGTTTGAACTTCAACAGGTTTTAAGGTAAAATTAGCTTAAAACTTTAACTTAGCAGAGAATCTCAGGCATGCATCACATCTCTTCACAAGCTCAAAATAATCCTTGAATAATGAAGGCTACTCAAAACCTATCCTCACAACCTTGTGTATTGTTGTCTTAGCCATATAGTGGCCACCACAAATTCCATTATGCATATCATTCAAAACTTTATTTGCTTGATACTTGTCAATGCACTTCAACAATACACCATCAATAGTTCTCCACCACAACTTACTAGTTATAATTGCATACTTGATGGCGTTGAGTTTCAAAGTTCTCTTAGCACTTTCACTCAAACCAGGAGGAACTTCATTTTTTGCAAATAATAAATGATGTCAGTATACTAGTCATAGAGATCCAGATCACATGTATATGTTCTCTACTCTTCCTCAACCCTATTTATCTAGTTGGCATCTAGATTTTCTTGGGTCATCAACTTTGCAAGCCCTTGACCTCTGACCAATTTGGTAATTTGAACATCAATGTTGAACTCCTGGATCCTATTGATCTATCTACACCTCCTACTTGAGACTTCCTGCTATGTGAAAAATTCCTTTACCATAGCACTAGGTACATAAGCAACCACAATTTCTCCCATCAAGTAACATCTAAAATATTTTATTTCTTTCACCAGTGGATATGCCTTTTTTCATTTATTTTATATTTCAACTCAATAGCTTGAAGTGATTTGTTGAAAAATGCAATTGGTTTCTGAAATCCTTCTGAATTCTTTTGTAACAATACTACAACCATAGTATGAAAGGATGCAAAGGAAAATATATGCATGGGCTTATCATAATCTAGATCCTTAAGCACATGAGCATCCTTGATTGCTTGTTTTATATTATGGAAATCAACAGATGGCTCCCCATCCCATTTAACTTCAAATCCTTTCTTTAACATCTTTGAAATGGGTCTACTAATTTCTACAAAATTAGTGACAAACCTTCTTAAGAAATTTACTTGTCCAAAGAAAGACTGAATACCTTTCACATTTTTAGGCTATTGGATTTTATCAATGGCAGCCACTCTCTTAGGGTCAATTCTAACAAATTCTTAGGAAACTAGATGACCCAACAATTTTCATTCAGTCACACCAAAGAAGCATTTTCTTGGATTTAAAGACACACTGTACTCCAAAGCTTTTGCAAATATCTTTTCCAAATGCAAACAATGATCTTCTTCCTTCTTAGAGTATGTTGTTATATCATCCTAATATACAACCAAGAAAATGTTAATGAACTCTGGAAATGCAACATCCATGGCCCTTTGAAATGTTGCCCCTATATTGGTAAGGCCAAAGGACATTCTCACATACACATAAGTTCCCCATGGTGAAGTCAATATAGTTTTATATTGCTCTAACTCCTAAACTACAACTTTAATATATCTTGAAAATCCATGCATCATGGACATCAATTCAGAACTAGTTACCCTTTGTAGCATAGCTTCCATATTGGGCAAGCAATAATTATCTTTAAGTGAAGACAAGTTTAGATTTCTAAAATCTACACAGAGCCTGATGTCACCATTCTTCTTCCTTACAGGGACCAAATTAGAAACTCATGATGAATATCTAATATGCTTGATTATTCCAACATCTCTGAGTTTCATCAATTTTTCCTGCATTTTGGGTGCAAGAGTTGGGTTAATTGGCCTTTGTTTCTGCCTGAAAGGCTTTGCATCGTCTTTGAGAGGAATAACATGATGAAAAAAGTCCTCCCTATAAGCTTTCAAATCATCATATGCCCAGGCAAAAACATGTATGTACTTTCTTAATAACGCAATCAAATCTTTCTTCATAGTGGATGACATCCTTTTACCAACATATACTTTTTAGGGGCCTCATTGTTGCCAAATTTACCTCCTAAAACTCATCAAGATTTTTATCTCTTGTATCTTTTTTAGCTCTATCTTGGTTATCAAAAATATTTTCTAAAATAACCAGTCCCTTTGGAACCTTATTTGTTTTCAGTTGGAAAATCTCATTTCCAATAATAGTGGCTTTTCCATCAACATTTTCAACAAGAGTGCTACAATCTAATTCTTGTGCATAATACTTGTGTTCACAATTCATAAATTTAAGAATATACATGTCATTTTAAAAAACCTGCCAATTTTTAACATTATTAGGCACAAATGGCCTTGCCTATACCTCAACCTTGGATATTCCTGCAAATGTTACATCACTTGGCTTTATTGCAACATTTTCTAACAAATTTTCCATCTTATTATTACTCATATCCATCCATACAATACCAAATGCATCAAATTCTTCTATCAAATCCCAAAAAACATTTTTGTATTGTTTAAACCTTTTATTCTTTGATGCATAGGATGACCTTACCTGGGATACAACCAATTCAGAATCACCGATAACATGCAGACATTGTATCCCATGTTTTGCTGCTAACTTCAAACCAAGCAATAGAACCTCAGATTCTATAATATTGTTAGTGCAAGTAAAGCTCATTGTGAAGGAAAATTTACGTGTTTCCTTTTGGTGATATCAATAAAATACCTGCCCTTGAACCCTCTTTTGAATTTACACCATCAAAATACATGGTCAACAAGTCCTCTTTATCAGAATTTTTTTTAACTTCAATATCCATAGGGGTAGGTCCAATTCCTTTTTCTATGACAACAACTTTATCCCTAAAAGCATTTATATCAGTATCAACAAAATAAGTTGTGTCATTGTCCACATGTTTCTCTATCATATGTGGGACCCTAGGCTCTCTTTCTAATTTTATGAATTGATCATCAATATGGAAAGTAGCAAAAGACAAATCACATTATAGAATCCCAACCATAGCTACACTCCATTTTATGGATAGTAACATTCCATAATGGGGTGGGATATCAACAACCAGCATGCTCATGGTCAAATCCTTCTCAGGGTATGCTGCAAGCTTGTAAGGAAGAGCCTTGATAGTCCCAATAACAGGAACTTCTCTTGAATCTAAGGCACAACATCTACCTTGAGTAGTGTCTACTTTAAGTCTGAATTATTCCGTCACTTTAAAAGGCATCATAGTGTTGGATGCTCCTGGCTCAATCATTGGATTTTTTTTACAGTCTTACCATTAACTATGACACTTTGAAATAAAGGGTGACATGTTTTCCAAATAGGCAGTAGTAGAACTATCCAAGTAAATCTGTGGAATCTGAGACATCATTCCCTATGCCTCTTTTATCTTGTTTGGTTCTTCCACAAGCTTACCAAAAGTTATTTTATCAGGGGAATTAGACCTATCTTCACTCTCTACCCATGCTAAGGTCTTGTTTTTATATTCTTCTATCCTTAAAATGTCTAGTAAAGGGACCTTAATAGTTATTTGTGATAATAGTGAAATCATATCAACTAGAGTATAAGAAGGTATTTCAATAGGCATACCTTTTTCTTTTATGTTATCCTCCAGTTTATTCAATACAACACCCACCTTGGGCTTGTCAGTCTTAACCATTGGAATGATTGGTTTATCAGTCTTCACTTTCTTTTCAAGATTTTGTATCACATTTGCCTTTGTGATCTTATCTTTTTTGGGTTCCCATTTCTTTCCTTTCAGATCCTTAATCTTACAGTGAAATTATCCTTGGGATTACCCTCAAGAGAAGTGTTAAGACTAAGAATTTGCACCCCATTAAACTATACTAGTTTAACAATTCTGCCTAACATGGGAATCATCTTTGCATGTGGGAAATGCTTATTTAGAAATGAAACCTCCAGATTTTAGATCGGCTCCTATTGGATAATCTCTGGTTGTTGCTAAAAACTAAAAACTTTTGAGGAAAAGGGTTAGAATTTTCTGAAAAATGAATTTTGAAATTGACCTAAACTAATGAACTAGGTGATACACCAAATATGAAAGGAATACTAAAAAAATAATGGCTTCCTTGAAGAGAACTAATGAATTCTATCACTTAAACACTCCTAATCTATTTAGGCATGCATAAATATTTTGTAACAAGGTCTTAAAGTAGATTAGCAAGGAAGAGGAATTCTTCACATGAGAATCAAACTTACTTTAGACACAAACTACAACCTGCATACAACATACACTCCTGCAATAAGGTAATAACTGAGACAAAAGAAGATAAGAAATTTTGCCAAAAAAAACTTACTTATCACTTTCATCAATCAAGTATTTGACACAAAACCACAGGAAGAATGGAGGCCTAAATTTGATAGAAAACTACTCAAAAATGCTGCCAATATTCATCAATCTTTAAAAGAGTTACAAAACTTCTGCATAAAACTGCCAATGACAAAAAATATGTCACAAGATCCTCTCTCTGCATAATCAGAACTGACCACCATAATGAGTGCTTGATACACTAAGTATACAACTCTCAACCACCAAGGGTCAGATGCTAAAAAATAGCCTTCAAAACAGGACCTAGAAACTCATAAAATGAAGTCCACCCACTGAAAACACTCCACTAAATCATAAAGAACCTATGACTCATCCATAACTGACCTTAAAAGGCTCCAAATGGTCATAAAGACACTCCAACTGCCATGAAAAGGTCAAAATCCGACCCAAGACTCCTAGAAGGACTCCAACCTCCCTAAATCTACTCAACAAGCTCCTATATCTACTCCAAAGACCTTCTCAACTCCTAAAAACCCTCCTTATGTCTCCATTTTACATTCAAACTTCAAGACAAAGTCTTAAAGGATACAAATATCATAATTTCTCCATCTTCCAATACATACTTTCTTTTTAAGAAGTTTTAATATTCATTAATTGATTTGTAAAGTTCATCAATTAATAACTATCAAATTACATTTTAAACTCAATATCTTTTTAAAAAAGGAAACAATAATACCACTTAGCATTATGACCTAATGTCAAAATATAAACAATTAAAATGCTAAGAGGTATTATTGTTTGTGCATAAAAATGTCACTTCAAAAACCTATGATGGATGGACTTCAAACATTATACAAAATGAAAAAGGGGCATAAAATACATCGGTGATAACCCTAAAACATTCACTTTGCATATTTTGTAGTTTATTTTCTTTAGAACATAGGGTTTTGAAACCCTTGACAGCCACCACGACTGCTGGTTTTGCACTGAGGATTTGAAGTGCCACCATTGATATTGGATGATTCTTGTTGTTCTTTTGAGCTTCTATGTGCATAACGTGGATGCACATGCTTCTCTTTGTACCTCTGTCAATGAACTAACCGCCATGAATCAAGAGTTTTTTGGAGATTTACTATGCAGCTCTGCTGACTTCTCCTTCACTAGATTTGTAAGTACATAGATTATCCTTCCATTTTCTGGGTGAGTTATTTCTTTTTTAGTATTCCTACTTTGATCTTTGTCTCGATAGATGACATGCTCTGCTTCATTTGGTACCTATACTGGGAGTTGTTGTGTCTGTTGGAAACATTTTTTCCTCTATGACCATTATCCATTAACGAAATACATGTGCCATGGATAGGGTTTACTATTTCTCCATTTATAAATGCTAAATCATTTCACTTCTCTGCTTATGATGAAAGATAGAAGCTGTAAGTACATGAAACATCTTCATTGCCATTTTCTAGGTGCGCTGGTTTTTATAATTTCTGCAAAAAACCCTACTCATTTTTTGTTGACTCTTGCTTACTTGAAGCCACAGGTTTACTACTGGACATTGTAATCTTAGTTTTTTCCTATTTTGAACTCTGTAAAAATGATGAAGATCTTCCTCCAACATCTATGCTCCCATTTTCCTTATTTCGCATTTTGCCACTGCACTTGTATTTTCACCAATCATCGGTATTCTGAAGCATGATGTTGTACTAAAAATAATATGAAAATGTGTTTTTTTACTGAAATCCATTCAAATCTACCATTGTCTGACACTTTGCTTCACATTTGATGTTGCTTTTCAAACTGTGTATTTTCCTCATTGCTAAAAATGAGACATGGCAATCTAAACTGTATTGCAACATTAGCATCCTTGGGTACTTTTAGTGCTGATCCTTCCTCATATTTGACGCATCTTGACTGATCTTTGTCAATGGCCAATTGTAAGGGGCCTTGGGTAATGTAAATAGATCAAGTCACCAATACATACTTATCTGATCACCTGAGTCTTAGAGCTTACTATCCACTTCATATGAATGCTTGACCTGCTCTTTTAAAAGTGTTATTATTTGCTAGCCCATCTCCTTTTAAATGGATTGTCATCTTTACTGAAGATATAAACACTGTACACTACCTTTACTCATCCCTCAAATGATGATCTGTGACTTCATAAAATGTGTCCTCATGCTTGCACTATGTTCTCTCCATAAACTTGTATAGCAGTAAGAATATATAGTAATTATTCTTCTGACAATTTTTTTTTTGCATTCAAATGATGAGTTGCACTTGTATTGTTTCCTTTGCCTATAAAGAATACTTCACTGTGCCATTACTCCTGCACTTTTCTTGTACTTTGAACACATATGATCTGTGTAATCTCTAACTTGATTCCATTCTTGTGCATTCTTGTCTCAATGGCTTATGCATGTCTTTGCTAAAAAATAATTACCTGACTGCCATTTCAATCTTTCTTTAAAAACTTGAGATGTCTTCATAGCTGTGTCTTATTGCTTGAACTCTGATTGCAAAGTTCTTTCCAAATTTTCCTTCTGTTGTTGACCGGTGTGGAACTGTTATTGGGCTACTTTTTATTCACTTTATCATCATCTGCACAAGCCCCTTTTATTTCAATGAAACAGATTTATCTGCAACAAAAGAAATTTGTTTATGAGGTTCAAGCACAGGCTCGTGACACCCATAAACCAATTTCTTTTGTTGCATTCTAATTTTTAGTACCCTTTCCTTTGAATGAACTTGCTTGCATTTTCCTTGTATAATTATTGCAATCTATAAGGTTTCAATTTAGATATTATTGTCCCTTAAATAGACCCAGCTGATTCATTTGATTATAAGAAAGGTTTCATATCATAATATATATGTCCCTTTGACATTACATAATTTAGTCCTGATTCTTGACACCTGTTTAGAATAATCACTTCAATGTGTATACTGAGCACATATTTATTGGAGTGATTATTTTCCTGCACATGAAACAAACACATTAGCGATAAATCTTTTCACACCAGCACTAAGCATACTGATTTTGCTCTCTGTTTTCTGATTTAGCATTGTTTAAAAGGCAGTGTAGGCATAGAGAACATCATGATTAACCAGCCATTGCTTAGATCCATATAGGATCTAACCTCATTGATTCTCCATTTTACAGGACTCAGGAGCGTGCTGGAGGACTCATGGGCCAAAGACATCTCCCAAACCAACAACCCTTCTAACCAGTCAAAACATTCAGGCAATGACTGGTTACTCTTGACCTCTTCTCTCCTTCCTCTACTCTATCTTTTAAATGTTGTTTTAAATTATACTGAGAGATAGGCTATGCTCACGGCTTTTGTGAGCTCTTTTCTTTTATTCTTAAATACAAGCACTTGTACTTTCAAATGAATGAACTCAAAAACTATACTTTATCATTATTCAATACAAATGAAAATATTACTTTCTAAAAACTTGCAGTGTATTTATGTTTCTGTCGTATATTCACTAATTGAATGACATTGAATGAGATGAAATGAATCTCAAATATCCCTTCATAGCAAAATTGTTAAAACATTGAAATTTTGATAACAAGAAGCATTATTATTTGTCTTCTTGATGAACATGCTAGGAGGCTTCCTAACATCTTCATTTAATGTCCTATTTCTCCGTTGATAGTTACTTTTTACTTGAGAAACCATATTTTTTTTGATTCTATCAATCTCTTCTCCACAAGGTCTTCTTAGTTCTATATTCTCTAATCTTGATGCCCCATTACATACTAAATCATCTCTACTTTCTTCATCGAAAAAAACTTGTTGATGATACATTTCATCTCTATTCCTCTATGAATCTATATTAGCATCAGATTCCTCTTGGTCTGATACATCACTATATTCTATGAAAGAATCAACCATGTTGCATTCAACACTGTCATCATGATCTTCCTGGTGGGGTTCATCAAAATTTTCATCCTAGGATGCATAAATAGATTGGGCTATTGCACAATATTTTGGTAAATGGGGATATTGGCAAGCCATACACCAAGGTGTATCTTTAGTAACATTCACAACATTTATTTGTAATGGATTAGGGGTAGACTTATCATTGTTATTTTTCACAGGAGGGGGCACAGACTTTCCATCTTTCCGCTAGGTATGGTAAGGAAAATTTTGCAATCTGTTCTGCCTATTAAAATTATTGAACTGAGACTTGTCAGCATTATGGTTTTTATCATTTCTAACACTATGTGCCTTCAAATATTTAAGGGAATTCAACACTTTATCCAGTTTATCATCATCTGGTTTCATATTTCCAACACCCATATTAGTTTCCCTCCTATTATTGGTCTTACCAACAAATAATTTTGGATCATCCCTTTTGTCCAACTTTCTAGAAGCTCTTTTGTTGCCTTCAATATTTATAGCAATTCTAAAAGCATCCCTAAGAGTCTTGGGATCCTTATCTCTTAATGAGTATGCCATTTTACCATCAAAGGCATTAAAGTATGTAATTAGGAAGACATTCTCATGCAATCTCATAGATTAAAATAATTTGTGCATCCCCTTTTGGAATCTAATATTGAAATCCTTAATATTATTGAACTCATTCAACATGAAACTAGCATTGGTCTTATTACCATATTGCTCCTTGAAGCATTTCTCAAAATAATGATGAAAATCCATTTATAATGATGGATTTCAACAAGCTTCAAACACGGGAGAAGTTGGATTTGTCGACATCGAACAATTTTAACAAACAACTTTGGAAGATGCCAAATGGTACCATACATCTGGAAGTACTCAAGACAACTTATTTGGTTGTTTTGAATGACCCCAATCGCTTTCAGATAACTGACCTCTCTATGCTCATTAGTCAAGCACCATGTGTCCTCAAATCCTCTACAAAAACCACGTGAACTCATCTTGCCACACTTTTAATGTCATCATGCCTTCCCTGCAACAACTATTCCTTATGATTGTCATCGTCGAGTTGACGCACTACAATAACCTCAGTTTTCTATTTAAAATTTCAAAGAAAAAACCATGAATATAACAAGAAGCTTAATATGTCAAAACATGATTGGTTTAGACCCCCCTTTTCTTTTTCAACTCAAAGCATGACCATCACTAAATCATCAGCTAATATACACTCTAATAGAAAACCTTTGCAACCTAGCGACAAGTTGAAGAAAACCATCATCACGAACTCATGAACTATCAACATTTAATGTCCTTACCATCCACGAGCCAGCGACCAAAAGAAATATAGCCCTTCATTAATTTGCCATCTTTTAATGTCATGATTTCTTTATAACTGTGAGTTAGCAATTAAGTTCTTTCTGATTGTTACTCACCAAGTCACCAACACTTATCGTTAAGCTCCACTAACTATAGAGAGTTGGCGATGAAACCTGACTACACACTCACCAAGTTGCTAGCATATTTCACTTAACTACTATATCATTCGCAACCCAATGACATAGTTTTTCCATTTATCATTTCCCTTTATTGCAAGCTCGCTAACCATTTTTCTTAACCGCTAAAGAATCTCATGAGCTAGCAACTAAGTTCAAACCTTCTGCTAGCACCTACCATGTGGCACCTTCTTGTAAACTCACTAGGAGACTAGCGAATATTCTTTGATGCCTCACAAGCCAGAGACCACCGTAGATATGATCTTTATGTTGTTGTAATCTGGAACCTTGCACATTCTCGCTAACTCGCAAGGAAAACACTTCATCTTATAGAAGGGTCCGTGAGTTGGCAAAAAAGACTAAGAAGAGGCCACACTTGCTAACTCGCAGAGAACATCTTAAAACTTCTAACAAATCCCATGATTTAGTGACAAGCCATCTTAACAGTTAGTGAGTTGGTAACTGAGCATGAAAAAGTAAGACTAATCGAAAATCACTTACTTGGCCATTTAAAAAGAATGCACTCAAAGCCATTGGCGGGAAAACATATTTAAAACACAAAAGACTAACACCAAGGCCAAACTTATGAAGAACCATGATATGTGATGAAAATTATATGACCAACAGTTAAGTGATAAAAAAGGTAACAAGGAAATAGACCGAATGTAGGGTTTTGAACTTAGGAAAATAATTTTGAGACCCTACCGACACATAAAACCCTATTTCATCACTTCTGAATCAGGAAATGAAATTTTTTGAACTTAACTAGAATTTTGACCACCAACATGTTTGTTGATTTTACCAATGTGCTAAAAGATTAACATGTACGTTGCAAATATTTTAACCCTAGCACAATCGACAACTTACATCACATAACTCTTTTTCATTAAATTTAACTAATCAACCACCTCCATCTTTCACCAATTGTCACACATCTTGGTCATACACTCTTAGTTCCAAATAGAGCCAGGACACGCAACACCATCTCATGGTCCTGTGCCAAATAATCTTCAAGCAAGTTTGATCATGGGATCATGAGAACCGTCGATCTTTGCTGCATTTTATTCTCTAAGCACCGATGATGTAGAGTATTCATTGACCACCTTTTTAGATAGATTAAAGTATCACCATTGAAAATAAGCATGTGTTGAAAGATGGATGTATTAGTAATCTAAGATGAACACCAAACATAACATAAGATATCAATGTAAAATGATAATCAATGAACAATTGAGAGATGACAAAACTTCTCCATCTATGATCATTAAGGTCCATCCTGTGACATCATCACATGATCGTGAGGTGAATGAGAAAATAATATGTAGCCCACCACTTGGAAAAGTAAAGGGTCCCACCAAACATGAACAATTAAACCATAACTCAGTGAAATAATAGGAAATGCTACAAGATGAGGCCTTAGGAAAATACAACCTAAGGCGTGAAGATTAAAAAGGATGCACACTTAATTATTTATGGTGCTAGGTTTTAACAAATACATCCCCTTTTTAATGATGATGACCCTCTTGGCCTTGTGAGCCAAATAGGTAACGACAGGAAAAAACAACAACAACAACAACAATGTAGGTTTTATTGAAAATATTTTAATTGACCCAAAACCCTAAAACCAAACAAAAGAACAAGGAGTCATAAATGATCATAAGGGCTGAAAGAAAGGTGAAGAACATATTGTTACAAGTAGTGGTTGTTGTTGCACCAAAAGATTGACCTGTTAATGCTCGATACAACCATTAGACTTATAGAAGATATAGGAGGCAGTTAAGCCATGTCACGAATCCTGAGGGGAGCGCTAACCATTTTTCCAACACATACCTTGTCAGATGATAAAGCATGAAAATCACAAGGTATTTGAATACACAAAGGCCTGGATATGACACTTACTCAAATCTTCAAAGGGCTCCTTTACAAAAATCAACATGGTAGTCTTAGGAAATTGACAGTACCGTCAATGTCTTTGTCTGGGGATGTATGCCTCTTGCAGGCATAGAAAGATTTGAGATCTCTAGGTAGAACATACCACACACTTCCATCAAACTTATTCTTCAAGAAAAACTAAACTTATTTCTTATTTGGTGGGCCCGAGCCACCAAACAATGTAACACCATTATTTACCCCTATAAAAAGTCTAATTTTGATCCTCGTGTGTGATCAGAAACAAAAAACACCATTGCATACTCGCTTCCCACATACATAAGCATTCATGGGCTGAAAAATGATTCCATTTTTGCAACTACCCATGACCTTCCAATTACACCTCAAAAGATAGTCATACTCAACCAAGTATGCATCATTCATTTCACCTTTAGGTGGACTATAAATACAAGATTTATCAAGTAATGCATCAACATATAATATGAAATGGTCATCATGCATTACAACACATTCATCTGTCTAGAAAGAAACTGAAACATTTGATTGAATTTCGTGCAATTCTTCAACTTCACAATACGGTTCAACCACTAAGACACTTGGTTTCTCAATGTTATCTTCATACAATGGATTACAAACCAAGTGAAAACCTTTTTCATACACATTATGGCATAAGACCATCTGATTTACATCATCATCTTCATCAAATAATTCATTAATATCTTTATTAAAGCTACAATCCACATTACTACCACAATCCTCTTCATCCAAAGAAGAAAAAACTAAATATGAACAAGAATAATGTTCATAATTGTAGTCCTTATGACATGAAGGGTCACTATCATACCTCTCATTTTATTCATCATCAAAGTAGCTATATGAAGGTGATTCATACAAACATGAATCAATATCATCAACACTTTGTAAACTTGTATCATCAGTATCTGATGCACAACCTTCTTCATGAAAGCTACATGATCCATCAAAAACATTTGATTGTTGGTTAGTATCACGTGTAGCCTCTGATATGGAATAAGAAACTATTCCATCACATGGTGTGAACTCAAAAAATGACTCTATCTATGATCTAGTTGTACAGATTTCTTCACTAACCTTTTCATCTACATGAGGAATAACCATTGACAAATAGTTCTCTTCTCTCACATCATTTGAATGAAAATTGCAAACAAGGTTAGTATGATCAATAGGGACATAGGTATTCTGACATTTATCTTCACTTCTCAACTCACAACCACCATTTGATTTTTTATGACAATGGACATCAGCAGATAGAAAGCCACTTGGGATTCCATATTTTAAATTATTCTCAATTTCCATTGCTTTCATAAATGCTTGATGTAAGGTCCCAGGATCTTTGTCTCTTCACAAGAAACTCATCTTTTGATCAAAATCCCCCAAATAAATAAATAGACATACTACATCATTAGGCCTGAAGATTATTAGGATTTCACCCAATACCTTTGCAAATATAATGTTTAAAGAAGGGACTAACTCACCCTCTTCAATTTGAATCTCTATGAGTCTTTGGATCAAAGCATGTAGATTAATCCTCTCACCAAACTTCTCCACAAAGGCTACAACTAATTCTTCCCAAGAAGATATAGAATATGCTAGTAAAAAAGAAAACCAATATCTGGCATCTTCCTTCGAAGTTTGTACAAACAACCTCATGGAACATCTCATAGTCACTCATTAGATCTAAAAGCCTCCGCAAGTGCTTACTTGCAGATTCAACTTTCTTCCCACTAAACTCTAGTAAATATTCACTAATCTCGGTAGGAATAACATTGGGGAAGCTCATCTAATGCCATCAAAACAAAATGTATTGTACCTTTCCATAGATAAATAGCTACAAGAACCTGACACAGGCTGCATACTATGTGAAAACATACTTGATGTTTCTCACATATACATTGAAACTATATCCACTTATACATTATTTGTTTTACATCTTGTAGAAAAACTTATTTCTCTATCACCAAAATATGATTCAAACATACCTCAACACTTTAATGCATAAGCTTAAAAACAAAACTCAGAAGTATGTAACCCTTACTAATGTTTTCCTCACTTAGTGCTGAAATCACTCAATAGGGAAATAATTTTTTACAATTGGTTTTCATGGAAAACAATTTGCACATGAAAATCAAAATATCTAGAACTGTTTTGGTTGCAAATTAGCTTGTTGGCTAGAAAACTTGATAGATCTGAAGCTTTCTTCACACCTTCACTGAATTCTTTGGTAGAATCACCAACTCTTTAAAGAGGACAAGTATGCTTAAGCTAAAAGTTCCTTTCTACTCACTTTCTCAAAAATTAGCAACAACACTTCATCTCCAACAACATGAGTTATTATGATTTCCTCCTAAGCCAATAACCACATCAGAAGGGCTTCAAATCAGCTTCAAAAAAGTTGCAAATCCATCATCTCTTTCATTTCAATAATGTAATTGATGCAAACAAAGATCTTAGAGTCGCCACTCACACTTAGTGAGATAATATAAAACCAAGTTACATAACATGGATAAATCTCGACCAAATTTACACTTGATGAAAAATAATAGATTATCAAACCACCCTTGGATAATTACACACTTGAATAAGGGGCAATAACATTTAAAACACAACTCTATACAACAACAACTTGGGATAAATTCAACAAAATAAGGAGCGACTCACTATAAACTTTGTTGCACAATTTTTTTACACAACCATCCCCAATTGAGTCACCATTTTTTGGGCTAACTCAGATGAGCTACCTAATTGAGAAATATGATTTTATAATTCAAACCATAGATTATAATAGGTTCCCTAGTAGAGTCACTATTTTGTCAACCTGCACGGAGCATAAGATAGAGCGATGTTGTCGTAAATTTTGTTTTAATAAAATTTATTTCAACTATACAAAAATTTAATCATGTTTTTGATTAAATTAAATTTGGTTTTAAAAACTCTAAGTATTTCAATTAAATAAATAAATAAATTTATTTATTTATAAGTTTTAAGTCATTAAATTTAATGTTTATTTTATTGTTGTTTAATTTTTAATAATATATTATTAATATATTATTAAAAATTCTTAAGTTATCTTTGGTCGGGTTTCATACTTAATTAAAATACATGTAATGTTATTTTAAAGTCTTGAATATATTTTGAATTTTCACGAGATTTATAAAGATAGAGATTTTATATTTAACATTGCATATATTTTAATATGTCAATATGTGTGTAAACTCAAATAAAACTTCCGACCCACATCCCAAATCAGACATTTTTATAGTTAATAAAATTTTATTTGCAAAATTATTTAAAATTCCTGATAAGAAGTCAGATGTTTTTAATGATGTTGCATTTTATATTGCATGAAAAATGTCAATGAAAACTTAAGTGTGAAATGGTTTAAAACTCCCGATACGTTTTTGCTAAGCGAATATTCTAAGTGCTTTGGTGTATTAATGCAATGAAATATGTAATATGTAATGTTATGAGTTTAAAAAGTTCTGATTTAAATACATATCGGGTTTCTTTCTTAACATTACATCTTATGTGTGAGGTAAACATTAATGCAAACTCAAATTAAATTCTCGAAATGCCAAGCTTTGAGCGATGAACTCTAAGTTCACAGAGACAAGAGCATTGAGTCATATGCCATCAAATTTGGGGGATCGTATCTTCATACGTGGGCTGTATAACTCCTTCACTTGCGTCTTCATCTTTGAGTCACAATTTTCACCTTTTTACAAAGTTTTTTGTGCTCTAAATACAGGTACACGACTATGATTTTGGGATTGTATTTGCCCTTTAGAAGTCATTTTTTATTTGGCTTTTAAACAAGCATTTCTGCACTTGAATTGTTTTTTTTCATATATATTTTTCAAGTCATTTTTGTAAAAAATATGTTTATTTATAATCTTCCCATAAATTGTTTTGCATTTTATTTGTCATTTTTGTGTTGTAGCAACTATGGATATCCATTTCTACATATTCATGAATGTTTTCAATCAAAAAAATGTTTTTCATTTGCAGAAGTATGTATTTTAATGGACATTTTTGCTTTCCCGTGGGTTTTGGATATCTAATGCTGGATATTTTTAGAGTTTTTCTTCATTTTTCAGCTGCTCCTGGGGTTTTCTAAATGTGTTTTTATTAAAAATAGGATTTGCAGTCATTTTTGGGTCTTTTGAAAACATATTTGGGGGTTTTTGTTTTGTGAATGCTTAACAAAATTTCTCAAGAGGTTCAAAGAGGGTTACATGTGAAGATTTCCATTTTCACAATGTATTCATGATCATGGCAAAAGGATTGTTCAAATTTGGTTGAAACACAAAGAAATGAATCCCTTCCAGCTTGCATTCAGGATGATTGAAAATATTTTCAATGCATATGCCACCATTTCCAAAATAATGTTGAAAGATTGAATTCCTCATCCATTTGCAGCCATACCTATAAATTTCACATTCATATCATTACCTTGAGAAAATAGAAATTCCCTTTCATTTCCCTGAAATACAATATTTGAGAAACCTGCATACATGTACCTTGCAAAAAATCAGTATACCTCATACTTACTATGTAGCATTTCTCGAAGTTCAGAGTGTAATTCCCTCCAAAAGTTCCATTTCATGCTTACCTATGTTTTGAATTTTGGGGTTTTTCATATCCATTGCATATTTCATTGCATGTCATTTTACATGTAATGCAATATGTAATCACCTCAAAAATCCCCAAATACATTTTTTGCCCAAATCCATTGTAATTCTAAAATCAGGATTTTTGAGACCCATCACATGTACTGTTACATGTAATCAAAAGTGAAACTACCTCAAAAATCTCCATCCTAAGTTTACCCAAATCGGAGATTTTTTCACCAGCTGCATGAACTGTTACATGCAGTCAAATGCACAATCACATCTAAAATCTCCTACAATACCCAAGTTGAAAAAGCAATTCCAAGTGCAAATCAGAGATTTTTGACCCGATTACAAAATGAACTACATATGCAACTACACATGCAATCCTAAGTGCAGTTGGGTCCAAAAACCCCGATTTCACTTAAAGTCCTATGTTTTTCCCTTGTAGTAGGAAATTTTTGGTCCAACTAAATAAAATATTACAAGTTGAACTACATGCAGTCAAATATGCAGTGCACCCCAAAATCCTCGAATTGCATCCATGGATCACTAATGAAACATTTTTCAGCCTTGATTGAAGAGTAGCTTGCAAACATGAGCCACTAACATCTTGGTGCTACAAACATTCATCCAAAGTCAGAAAGGCCAACCATCACGGATGAGAAAAAGATGAAACTCAAGTTTCATAAATATTAGAATGCTTTCAAGACCGATTCCAAGCAGGTGGTAGCAGGATCAATAAGACGGATCATGAACAATTTTCCACTTATGGGTGATAACAAAAATCAATGATTTGTTGATACCACCAAATGCAGAGGTCAAAGTGTTATTTTCTGCAAATGTTCCCACCCATGTACATATTTGAAGATTTCCAGCACTTGGTATTCTAGTGACAGGAAAACTTCTTTGATAGAGGTTAATGTAATAGGAGTCATGTTTTGTTAGACACTTAGTTTATTTTTTATCATGCATTTTGTTTTTGTTTTTGACAAGTTACATGTAAAGCATAAAATTACAATTACATATGTAATGAAACATGTAAAGTAAAAATTTGCAATTACATATCTTGCTACATGTAATCACATTACAGAGGACTGTAATGTTGAATAAGTCAACCCTAGGTAGTTAGTTTTCCATATTTTTCTCATAGCCTCTCTCCTATAAATACTAGAGGGCTCATTGTAAATATTTATATTTATGCATTGCAAGAAAACTCTAGAGAAATTGTGCAAGTTCAAACTTTTCTTTAATTTGTGCACGCTGATTTTTGAGTGAATAAAAAGCAAGTGTTTTTCAATCTTTGAGTTGAGGAGACTTGAGGAATTATTTTTGTTGTTATAAAGAGACCCTTAAATCTGATTTTGTGTAGACTTTTTGCTATAATTATCAATTTGAGTTAGTTGAAAGTGAATGCATAGTCTTTGAGCTGTGGTTCATACCGATATTAAGAATAGAAAAGAAGTTTCATGTGTTCAAGTCTTTGTGCTTATCATATTGTGGCTTCATAGTTTAAAATCTCTTCAAGATAGTGTATAAGTCTGTGAGCTTATATATATTCCTTAGTTTATAGTCAACTAGTACGCTTAACAATTAATCTTTTAGTTAATTTTGAGATTATTGGTATTATTGCTCCAACTAGTTCTTAGAGGTGAAATTGTAAAAGTTTTCAGTTTGTAGAAGTGTATCTTTGTGAAAGTGAAATCTTTCATGAAGAAAGAGGAAGTGATATGTGAAACACCCAATTTAGATTAAATTTGAGTTTCTTGTTAAGTTTTGGTTGAATTAGTTGCAATAAGAAGGGTGCCTCCCCTAAGTTGAGAGGAGAGATTATTTCTCATACATTGTGTCTAAATATCTCATTTTGCAAGTAGTGTGTCTATGACTACCTACAAAATATTTAGCCAACAGTTTTTGGTGACTCTACTCGAGAAAATCGAACACATTCAGAAGCCTCACACTTTTGTTTGAAGTTGTTATTTTACCCATTGTTTTTCTAATTGTTCACGCTGGAGGGTTTTCATGTATATGAACATCATTCTAAAGGAGAATATTCAAAAGCTATTATTTTAAGTTGGTCTCAGAAAGTCAAGCTTGACCTGCTTACCAGTAAAACTCCTCTTGAGCGAACTACCAGTTATCCACCATCTAGAAAGAAGAGCATTGTACTAGGTGAAACTTCACTCTTCTTTCAGAAACCATTAATTTCTTTTGTTTTCCCTAAGATGGCTGCTACAGGTCCATGGGGGACACCCTTTGGTCCTTTAAATCTTAATCCACTTTTGCATCCACTTCCACAAGGCTCTCACAAGAACTTTCCCAAGTTCTATAGTGATGGCAAGCAACACCCAGATGAGCATATTAAAGCTTTTTATATTGCATGTGGTGTGTTGGGTGTAGAATATCAAGATGTTTCAGTAAGGCTCTTTGTAGAGACCTTACAAGGTATTGTTGCTGATTGGTTCTATAATTTAGCTACAAGGGCTATTGTTGACTGGGATTCCCTGAAAACTAAGTTTGAGGAATGTTTCAATCCTGCAAAGGATGAGCATGCACTACTTGCTCAACTCACAAAAATGAAGAAGAATGTGCAAGAGGGTATGCGTGAATTCATTTTCAAGTTCAACAAGTTGGCAAATCAAATTCCTGCTTCCTCTCAACCCACTGCAGAGAACCTGAAGTGCTTCTTCATAAACACACAACTCCCAGAAGTTAGCTTCTTGTTGAGAAGATTTGTTCCGACAAGCCTTGCTAATGTTCAAACTTTGGTGATAGAGATTAAAGATGATCTTATCATGGCTGGTAAGATTTGAAAGGATCGTTCAAAAGGGAACTCTTTCAATGATGTTTCCACTTCAAGCAGTACAGACCCTATGGTCCAGAAGCTGGCAAATGAGTTACTTGCACTTAAAAAGCAAATATCTCAAGGGTCCTTTGCTTCTCCATACAAGGATATCCCACAGATGACATATCCCAATGTTGCTCACAATTATGGAGCAAAGAATCAAGCAAAGATTCCTCCTTTAGAGAGGCTTACACTTGAAGCCCCGCCATGCAACCAAGCCACGAGATATTTTAGAATGATCAAACTAGTACCCTATTAGAGGATAATTAGGGGGAGGACATTGCTGATATATACCATGAAAATGATGGAGTAGCTGGTGACTCTAGCATTGGTTACATACACTATGAGGACAATGATCCAAAGGAGAGTTTTGGCCAAGCCTATGTTGTTACGACGCATTCTCAAACATAGTTGGGACGTCAAAAAGATGAAGCTTCCAAAGTAAAGGTTTATGTGCAAATGCCTATCACTCTTGCAAAAAGAGGAATGCCACTACCAACCTTACCCAAGGACGTATCTAATAACCAAGTAAGTACACCTACTCCTCCTCCTGTTTCATCTAGTGTACCTAAATCTAGTACGTCTAATCCTAAGCCTCAAGTTGAAATTTTTTCTTCCTTAGCAAATTCCTTTCAAGCTTTTGATATCATTGATCATGTTAGGAAGACCAAAGTCCAGATGTCTAAGGTAGAATATCTACAAGCGTATCCAAATCAATTGGAAAGGCTTACCAAATTTGTCAAGGAATCTCAACCTACCCAAACTCAAACCGTTGCCCTAGAACCCAAGAGTTTTCCTAATAACCTTGTTACTATTCCATCATCTATTCCTGGAAAGATAGAACCTTTCTATATTTCCTTTCTCATTAATGGTTTTAAGCTTAGTAACTACATTATAGATTCCAAAGCTCCTGATAATGTCATGCCAGCTAAAGTGGCTAATGTATTGGGTATTACCTTGACAAAGACCTTTGGAAATTACTTTACAATGGAGAATAAGCAAGTGCCTCTTCAGGGGCAAATCAAGGATGCATAGTTTGCATTTGCGTCCTTCCTAGAAAATAAAATTAAGATGACCATCTTGGTCGCGGATGTTATTTCTTCCTATGGCATGCTTCTTGGTCACAATTTCTGTAAGGATGTGGGCGAAGAGCTTAACATAGATATGTTAGAGGCAAGAATTCATGTCAAGGGTGTTATGTAGAAACTACATCCTGAGAGGGAAACCAAGTACACAGTGGTTAAGTCTGATGACCCTCATGCTCAGATTTTTTTTTGAGTCAGTAGGAATGGGAAATTAATACTTTCATGTTGACAAAATTTTAAAATTTTCCCAAGACTGGGCTGATGGATCAGAAGGTTCTTCCTGTCTTTCTGATAATGATAGATTTGCTAATGCAAGTGAAGATCAAGAGATTGATCTTAGTTCTAATGAATCCTTCATCATGGTTGAAGGTGAATCTTCCACCATGGTTGAAGAAGTTATAGGTCCTTCTCAAATCCCTAGAGATTCAAGTACTATCAATTCCAATGATGTTTGGATGTTGGAATTTGATGGTAGTTGTGCATCTTTGGGGTCCAGTGTGGGAATAGTTTTGATATCTCCAAAAGGTGAATTATTTCCCTTTTCCTTCAAATTGTAGTTCAACAATACCAATAATACAACCAAATATGAGGCCTTTTTGTTGGGTATTGAAATGGCACACAAAAAGGGAATCATAAATTTACATGCTCAAGGTGATGCCAAGTTGGTAGTGTGTCAAGTTCGTAATCAATATCAAACAAGAAATGTGAGGCTAAGACACTATCGCAACTTGGTGTGGGATTGCATTGAGCCATTTGATTCTTTAACCATTTTTGTAGTCCCAAGAGAGTATAATGATAGATCTGATTCTCTTGCTGCATCAACAACCTTGTTAATTCCTCATAAAGATTTTGTTGATCATCTTTATCAAATTGAGATGATTTTTCGACCAATTGTTCTAGATAATTCAAATCATTGGAAAGTCTTTAATGATGACAATAAAATCATAAATTTCCTTGAAACAAAGGATACATTTGATGAGCTCTACTTTGAGGGAAGTGAGTCATCATCTAAAGAATCAGTCCCAGATATTGATCCTGAAACTGGAGAAGAATTCATTCAATTGAAGGGAAATAAAATTCCTAAAGGCTTAGTTTCTTTAGAGAAGTTGTTTGAAAAACATGATAGATATGTCAAAGAACAAAAATAATCAAGGGCCAATTTTACCATGGAATATGAGAAATACAACCTTGGATCGAAGGCTGATCCAAAAATGGTAAACATTGGAAAATGTTGCACTCTAGTAGAAAGGGAGAAGTTCATTTCATTATTGCATCAATACATGGATGTCTTCATATTCATATGATGACCTCAAATCTTTCCATCCAAAGGAGGTACAACATGAAAGTCCCCTCAAGATTGGTGTTGTTCCATTTTGACAAAAGCAAAGGCAATATAATCCAAAAATCTCAGGGACAGTTCTCTCTGAAATCCAGAAGATGTTGGATGCACAAATTATTTTTCCTATTCACCATTCAACGTGGATAGAAAATATAGTTCCCATGCATAAAAAGAATGGATAAATTCTCATTTGTGTGGATTTCAAGAATCTCAACCAGTTATCATTAAAGGATAATTACCCACTTCCAGTAATGGACCAAGTTTTGCAGAAGGTGACAAGTTCTGAAATGTTGTCCATGCTTGATGGTTTCTCTGGCTACAATCAGATTAAAGTTAGTGAAGAGGATCAACACAAAACCACATTTACAACACCATGGGGTACTTTTGCTTATCGTAGGATGCCTTTTGGTCTCATCAATGTGGGAGCTACTTTTCAACGAGTAATGAATCTTGCCTTTCAAGAAATTATTGATAAATTCATTATTTTTTATTTAGATGACTTGACCGTATTTTCCAAAAAATGGCAAGATCATTTTTATCACCTTCAACAAGTTCTTGAAAGATGTAGGCGACATGGTGTTTCTCTTAATACCAAGAAATCAATTTTTGGTGTGACTGAAGGAAAGCTTCTTGGACACATTGCGTCAAAGGAAGGTATAAAGATTGATATTGAAAGGGTAAAATGAATCCAAGGTCTTATGCTACCCTCAAGTAAAACAATAGTTCATTCTTTCTTCGGAAAGGTAAATTTCTTGTGAAGATTTCTTCTTGACTTTGCTGAGAAAACTCGTCATATTATGGATATGATGAAAGGTAAAAATATCTTTCGATGGAGTCTAGAAGGAAAAGCATCATTTTTAGAGATCAAAGAAGCAATCATGCAAGCTCCAGTGTTAGTTTTCCCATATTACACAAAATATTTCATCATGTATAGTTATGCTTCTGAGCGTACTATGTTAGCAATTTTAATGCAAAGGAATGATGAAGGAGTTGAGTCTCCCATCTCGTTTATGAGTTGTCCATTAAAATATCATGAGCTGAAGTACACCCAAATGGAAAAGCATGCATTTTCTATTGTCAAGGCAATAAAACATTTTAGGTTCTACATTCTAAATTCACATGTCATTGCTTTGGTTTTGGATACAACAGTCAAGACAATTTTAACACATCAAGATTTTGGTACTAAAAGAGGAAATTGGATAGCTAAGATCTAAGAATATGACATGGAAATTAAGCCCACAAAACTTATTCGTGGTAAAGGTTTATGTCATCTTATGGTTGAAAATAAACCAACTGAAGTGAAAATGGAAATTCCTCAATCTCTTCCAACGATTTTGTTTGTTAGAACAACAGATGAGTGGCATTCTAATATCACTCATTTTCTCACATATGGCGAGTGTCCTCCACATTTTTCATATAAAGAAAGAAGAAGTATTAAATTAAAGCCTAAAAATTTTATTCTTTGGAATAATGGTTTGTATAAGCGAGGCTTAGATGGGACATTTCTTCTTTGTGTGGATAAAGCATAACATGTACGATTACTTGAATCTTTTCACAACCTTGCATGTGGTGGTCATTTTTCTGCACTTGTCACAACACATAAAATCCTAAGGGCAAAGTATTATTGACCCACTATGTTTCAAGATGCATACCATTGGGTGCAAAAATGCTAGTTGTGTCAACAATTCATAGGTAAGCAAAATATTGTTGCTCTACCATTAAAGCCGGTAGTAATCGAGGAACCATTTCAGCAGTGGGGACTTGATTTCATTGGCATAATCAATCTGTCCTCAATAAAGGGACATACATATGTTCTTACTACAATGGAATACTTCACCAAATGGGTGGAGGCAATACCAATAAAGAATTCTACATCTGAAGTGGTATGTGATTTCGTGAAGGAGAACACTATATCACGTTTTAGTGTTCCTCATAAGATTGTCACAGATAATGCAGTGGTGTTTTCATCACATGACATAACAAGGTTTTGTTATGATTTTGGGATCACTTTGGTGCACTCATCTAACTATTATCCCCAAGGTAATGGTCAGGTAGAATCCAGTAACAAGAACCTAGTTGCAATTATCAAGAAGTTGGTAGATGAAAATCAAAGATCGTGGCATAAAACATTGTATGATGCATTGTGGGTTGATCGAATTACACTTAAATGAGCAATTGGTATGTCACCTTTCCAATTGTTGTATGGTGTGAATGTTGAAATTCTCATCACTTTGGAGCTCCCTACTTTGAAGTTAGCCAAGGCCATTGAAGATGATACTTTTGAAGGTGGCTTGGACAAAAGAATCATGTTCCTGTCAGTATTAGAGGAGCAACGTACCCAAGTGGTGGATTGCATTATGGAACATCAAAAGAAGGTGAAGGTACTCTTTGATAAGAAAGCAAAGCAAAGAGAGTTTCAAGTTGGTGATCGTGTACTACTTTGGGATAAACGAAGAGAACCCAAAGGAATGCATGGGAAGTTCGATACTCTTTGGCGTGGTCCTTTCACAATCCATCAAATCTCTGGTGAGAATAGTTTCATGTTGGCTTACTGATATGGATCACCATTTGCGCTGCCCTATAATGGACAACATATGAAGCACTATTTTGAATGAGCTCCAGATAAGTATCATTGTACATACAAAGTCCAAGTCTGTGAGTTTTTTTTTGTTTTTGAGTCTTTTGTGTCTTTTTGGTGTCTTTTGTCATTTTGGTCGCCTAACGCTATAGCCCAATGGAATGGAAGAAGGCACTTAGAGAACTGGATTCTACATCTCTTGTCATTTCCAAGGATGAACAAGAGACGCTCCCTAGTCAGAGCCAGCTGTTGTCGTAAATTTTATTTTAATAAAATTTATGTCAACTATACAAAAATTTAATCATGTTTTCGATTAAATTAAATTTGGTTTTAAAAACTCTAAGTATTTCAATTAAATAAATTTATTTATTTATTTATTTATAAGTTTTAAGTTATTAAATTTAATGTTTATTTTTTGTTTTTGCTTTAGTTTAGTTTTATTTTATTGTTGTTTAATTTTTAATAATATATTATTAAAAATTCTTAAGTTATCTTTGGTCGGGTTTCATACTTAATTAAAATACATGTAATGTTATTTTAAAGTCTTGAATATATTTTGAATTTTCACGAGATTTATAAAGATAGAGATTTTATATTTAACATTGCATATATTTTAATATGTCAATATGTGTGTAAACTCAAATAAAACTTCCGACCCACATCCCAAATCAGACATTTTTATAGTTAATAAAATTTTATTTGCAAAATTATTTAAAATTCCCGATAGAGAAGTCAGATGTTTTTAGTGATGTTGCATTTTATATTGCATGAAAAATGTCAATGAAAACTTAAGTGTGAAATGGTTTAAAACTCCCGATACATTTTTGCTAAGCGAATATTCTAAGTGCTTTGGTGTATTAATGCAATGAAATATGTAATATGTAATGTTATGAGTTTAAAAAGTTCTGATTTAAATACACATTGGGTTTCTTTCTTAACATTACATCTTATGTGTGAGGTAAACATTAATGCAAACTCAAATTAAATTCCCGAAATGCCAAGCTTTCAACGATGAACTCTGAGTTCACAGAGACAAGAGCACCGAGTCATATGCCATCAAATTTGGGGGATCATATCTTCATACGTGTGTTGTACAACTCCTTCACTTGTGTCTTCATCTTTGAGTCACAATTTTCACCTTTTTACAAAGTTTTTTGTGCTCTAAATACAGGTACACGACTATGATTTTGGGATTGTATTTGCCCTTTAGAAGTCATTTTTATTTGGCTTTTAAACAAGCGTTTCTACACTTGAATGGTTTTTTTTTTGTATATATTTTTCAAGTCATTTTTGTAAAAAATATGTTTATTTATGCTCTTCCCATAAATTGTTTTGCATCTTCTTTATCATTTTTGTGTTGTAGCAGGTATGGATATCCATTTCTACATATTCATGAATGTTTTCAGTCAAAAAAACATTTTTCATTTGCAGAAGTATGTATAATAATGGACATTTTTGCTTTCCCATGGGTTTTGGATATCTAATGCTGGATATTTTTAGAGTTTTTCTTCATTTTGCAGCTGCTTCTGGGGGTTTTCTAAATGTGTTTTTTATTAAAAATAGGATTTGCATTCATTTTTGGGTCTTTTGAAAACATATTTGGGGGGTTTTGTTTTGTGAATGCTTGACATAATTTTTCAAGAGGTTCAAAGAGGATTACATGTGAAGATTTCCATTTTCACAATGTATTCATGATCATGGCAAAAGGATTGTTCAAATCTAGTTGAAACACAAACAAATGAATCCCTTTCAGCTTGCATTCAAGATGATTGAAAATATTTCCAATGCATATGCCACCATTTCCAAAATAATGTTGAAAGATTGAATTCCTCATCCATTTGCAGCCATACCCAATAATTTCACATTCATATCATTACCTTGAGAAAATAGAAATTCCCTTTCATTTCCATGAAATACAATATTTGAGAAACTTGCATACATATACCTTGCAAAAAATCAGTATACCTCATACTTACTATGCAGTGTTTCTCAAAGTTCAAAGTGCAATTCCCTCCAAAAGTTCCATTTCATGCTTACCTATGTTTTGAATTTCGAGCTTTTTCATATCCATTGCAAATTTCATCACATGTCATTTTACATGTAATGCAATATGTAATCACCTCAAAAATCCTTGAATACATTTTTTGCCCAAATCCATTATAATTCCAAAATTAGGATTTTTGAGACCCATTACATGTACTATTACATGTAATCAAAAGTGAAACTACCCCAGAAATCTCCATCCTAAGTTTACCCAAATCGGAGATTTTTTTCACCAACTGCATGAACTATTACATGCAGTCAAATGAGCAATCGCATCTAAAATCTCCTATAATACCCAAGTTGAAAAAGCAATTCCAAGTGCAAATCAAAGATTTTTGACCTGATTGCAAAATGAACTACATATGCAATCCTAAGTGCAGTTGGGTCCAAAAACCCCGATTTCACTTAAATTCCTATGTTTTTCCCTTGTAGTAGGAACTTTTTGGTCCAACTACATAAAATATTACAAGTTGAACTACATGTAGTCAAATATGCAGTGCACCCCAAAATCCCCAAATTGCATCCATGGATCACTAATGCAACATTTTTTAGCCTTGATTGAAGCATAGCTTGCAGACATGAGCCGCTAACATCTCAGTGCTACAAACGTTCATCCAAAGTTAATAGGGCTAACCATCGCGGATGAGAAAAAGATGAAACTCAAGTTTCATAAATATTAGAATGCTTTCAAGATTGATTCCAAGTAGGTGGTAGCAGGATCAATAAGACGGATCATGAACAATTTTCCACTTATGGGTGATAACAAAAATCAATGATTTGTTGATACCACCAAATGCAAAGGTCAAAGTGTTATTTTCTGTAGATGTTCCCACCCATGTACATATTTGAAGATTTCCAGCACTTGGTATTCTGATGGCAGGAAAACCTCTTTGATAGAGGTTAATGTAATAGGAGTCATGTTTTGTTAGACACTTAGTTTATTTTTTATCATGCATTTTGTTTTTAGTTTTGACGAGGTACATGTAAAGCATAAAATTGTAATTACATATGTAATGAAACATGTAAAGTAAAAATTTGCAATTACATATCTTGCTACATGTAATCACATTTACAAAGGACTTTAATGTTGAATAAGTCAACCCTAGATAGTTAGTTTTCCATATTTTTCTCATAGATTCTCTCCTATAAATACTAGAGGGCTCATTGTAAATATTTATCTTTATGCATTGCAAGAAAACTCTACAGAAATTGTGCAAGTTCAAACTTTGCTTTAATTTGTGCAAGCTGATTTTTGAGTGAATAAAAAGAAAGTGTTTTTCAATCTTTGAGTTGAGGAGACTTGTGGAATTATTTGTGTTGTTATAAAGAGACCCTTAACTCTGATTTTGTGTAGACTTTGTGCTATAATTGTCAATTTGAGTTAGTTGAAAGCGAATGCATAGTCTTTGAGCTGTGGTTCATACCGATATTAAGAATAGAAAAGAAGTTTCATGTGTTCAAGTCTTTGTGCTTATCATATTGTTGCTTCATAATTTAAAGTCTCTTCAGGATAGTGTTTAAGTCTATGAACTTATATATATTCCTTAGTTTATAGTCAACTAGTACGCTTAACAATTAATCTTTTAGTTAATTTTGAGTTTATTGGTATTATTGCTCCAACTAGTTCTTAGAGGTGAAATTGTAAAAGTTTTCAGTTTGTAGAAGTATATCTTTGTGAAATTGAAATCCTTCCTGAAGAAAGAGGAAGTGATACGTGAAACATCCAATTTAGATTAAATTTGAGTTTCTTGTTAAGTTTTAGTTGAATTAGTTGCAATAAGAAGGGTGCCTCCCCTAAGTTGAGAGGAGAGATTATTTCTCATACATTGTGTCTAAATATCTCATTTTGCAAGTAGTGTGTCTATGACTACCTATAAAATATTTAGCCAATAGATGAGACAACACGCTTTGCATAAAATTACATGATATCTTGTGATTTAATTAATTTTGTAGAAAGAAAACATAAGGAATATGAGTAGACAACACATATGTAAAACCCCACAACTAGTTGAGATTAGTGCCTCATCCTATTGGGCCATGGAGTCAAGAAAAGCATAACATTATATAATATAATTTATCAATAGAAAATGATCTAAGAAAATTTGCATTACAACCTTCTTTAACTGTAATCCCAACCCAACCTACTTATCAAATTCTTGCATATAACTAGTAAATCTACAACTTCTAACAAGCATGTAATTGATCCATTGGACAAAAGCATGAAAGAAAAGCCACACATCTCACAATGTAAGAAACTAATGGAGAATAACACTTTTCTCTATTTCTCTTAAAACTTAACTGGTTTGCACAATGGAGAGAACTGAATCAACATTATATTTTATTGACAAAACTCGTGCTATCTTCATCATATAATATTAAAACAACTAAAGACACCAAAGCCAACAACAATATTCAACCCATATTCATAAAATTATTCTATGGAAGATTTACGACACTACCTAAAACTAGAAAACTTGCTACTGGAACCAAATATGTTTGGAGCCAAGAGAATGGTCTGCCAAAACAAAGAAGTGGAACCCTTAGAAAAGAGAGAAGAAAAGAATATATGGACAGAGGAAGGAAATCAAATTTGATTTGATGCTTCCACCTGTCCCTCTTCAATCTATTTTTCCAAAATATCTTCTTCCTCTTATCACTAATGACCTTGGGATTCCAAAATTAATTGGAATGCAACAAGCTTTGGGTCGAAACCTAAAAAATATTTGATACATAAAATCATTACACTGACATATTATTTTATCTCTTAACCTTCAAAGGTGAAAAAAATCTCTAGCTGATGAAATAAAAAATTCATGAGCCATGCCAATATCATGCCCCAGATGAGCCATCAAATTTGTAGAGTTGACTTGCGTCAAAGATTTCCAGGAATCTCTGCAAACCCATCATTTGCTGGAATTTTTGTAGAGAGTGCAAGGATGCAAGATTCTAAGCAACTTCCCTCCCTTTTTCCTGGAGGTTACTACATAATTTTGAGGTCTCATTGATCTCTTCTTCATCTTGCACTTCTCTGCAATGCCATCATCAATAAGTATGAGAGTGTTAGCCTTGCAGATATTGAGTTTGCAACACAAATTTTCTTTAAATATCCCTTTGGCTATCGCTCTCCATTTAAATACCCCTCTAGCTATGATGCACATGAATCATTCCTTCTATCCCAATAAACTTCCTACAATTATATGTTCACAAATTTGGCCATGTTCCAAAAGTCACCTGCCTTCTTTCCAACATCCATTTCTATTAGTATTTGAATAATGAAGTCTACTGGGAAGAAGAACTTATAACCTCCAGATCCATACACATTGGAAAAATCTTGTGACTGTAGTCCTTCAACACCAAAAAGGTTGTTTGCATGTAACAATATTCTATATATCTTTGCCTTTACAGTATCAAATCTTGATGTCAACTCACTGTAAACCTGAAAATCTTTAGAATTTTATGGCCATAAGTGATCCCTTGATTCTTGTGCATGCCACATCAAACACTCGTAAATAGAAAACTTATCACATATGTGTTCCTTGTTTTGAAACTCTTCTTGCACTGCCATTTAAAAATCTCATGATAGTATGATGACCTATGTCCATTTACCAAAACACCATGTGGCATCCTCTGACTAGTCTATCTAAAAACCTTGCACCAACTCAGTGCCAACATGTTGCCACATGTCACCATTTTCAAAAAAATTTATTTCCTTTGTTAACTGGGATCATGGGACCATGGAAATTCACTCCTTATCACTGTTGGGCCTACAATCCACCTCGACCACACCTGTTACATGTCACCATCTCATGATCATGTGGTAGATAAAGATTAGTCGAATTGGATCATGGGATCATGAGAACCATCGATCCCTTCCTCTCTTTGACCATCCCTTCACAATACAAACTCATCCTTTGAAATAAACATTGATCACCTTTTTGACTGGATGAAAAATTCTTCATTGATTTTATGACGCAAATGAGGGGTGAGGAGGGGCCAAAATAATGGCACACCCTACCTGATCCACCTTGCTCAACAACACGCGGAAGCAACAACAACACAGTGGGAGAGAGAAAGTAGGATGATTCATATATTATCATTCAAATTGATTCATACATGTCAGGTTGTAAGGCCTTCCCTATTTCGGCTAGATATTATAATGAATTACAGAAGTCCTCAAACATTTGAGGATTTGCAGATAATCTCTAATCTTCTACCTTCTAACTTCTATCAAAAAATCCCTCCCTAAACTCTAACCAAACAACTATACTTATATAAGAGGCTACCAAACTAAGTCAGTCTTTAGATCCACAATCGATGGAAGGAATGGTAGATCTGGGACCATATGCTTCCCAATGATGGATACCAGCATTAAATTTGTGACCCATAATCAATGCACAAGTCAGCCTCAACAAAAACTCAAAAATAAACTACTCGGTAAGCAAGGATGACCGAGCAATAGACAAGCATCATCGAGCACCAGTGAAATAATTGACCACCTAGGAGATAACCGACCAAACTCAGTAACCAAAGGAAACTAACCAACTACCAAGCTAACTCGGTCAAAGAAGGAACTGAGCAACACCAACAAACTTCAAAATATTTTTGGTGACATAGGATTGCCAAGGACCCAAGATGCTCCTGCATCAGACACCTGGAATTATTTAGAAATGATTCTCTGAATCATTCAGTAGGTATGATCTGAGTTGCATCCAAATCAGATTGTGAAATCCATGAACTATCTTCAATCGTTCTATTCTTCCACTTTACCAGATATTCCATATACTATTTACCTCTTGTTCTTTTGCTAACTCTTTGCTCCAAAATCTATTCAACTTATTCATTATGCTTCTTAGGATACTCCATCGATACTGTCATGTCTTCATCAGGTTCATGATACTTATACAAATCAACAATGTTGAAAATCAATGATATGTCCATGTCATCAGGTAACTCAATCTCATATGCATTTCCACTGTCAAATTTCTTCAAAATCTTGCAAGGTCCAAACTTCTTCAGCTTCAGCTTCCCATATGTTCCAATAGGAAATCGACCTTTCTTCAAATGAACCATCACTTCATCACCAACATCAAAAGTCTTATGTCTCCTTGATCTACCAGCTCTATCTTTGTATTTCTGATTACTCTTTTCCAGTTTGATTTTCACATCTTCATGCAATGTCTTCATGTATTCATAAAACTTCACTCCTTCAGCACTTCTCTTACTTTCATCAGCAACATCCCTTAAATCAAATATACCTCTCAGTTGTATGCCATTCACAATCTCAAAGGGTGTTTTTACAATACTCCTATTCACTGAATTATTGTATGCAAAATCTTCTTGTGCCAACAAAGAATCCCAATTACTAGGTGTGTCTCCAACTAAACATCTCAAAAGATTTCCCAAACTTCTGTTTACAACTTTTGTCTATCCATTGGTTTGTGGGTGAAATGTAGAACTATATTTCAACTCAGTGCCAAACTTTCTCCAAAGGGTCTTCCAAAAGTATCCAACAAATTTATTGTCTTGGTCAAAGATAATACTCCTCGATAATCCATGCAATCTGACAATTTCCTTAAAGAAAAGACTTGCTACATGTACTGCATCTGATGTCTTTCTACAAGGTATAAAATGTGCCATCTTAGAAAATCTATCCACAACCACAAATATAGAATCATTACCTCTTACTATCTTTGGTAAGCCAAGAATGAAATCCATACTGATGTTAGTCCAAGGTTCCTCAGGTACAACAATCAGTGTATACAATCTAGTATTTTGACTTACTCCTTTTGCAACTTGACAAATTCCACAACTTTTCATGAATTTGTGAACATCTTTATACAACTGTGGCCAAAATTATTTCTCCTTAAGCAAATTCAAAGTTTTCTCAATACCAAAATGTCTAGCCAAACCATTTTGGAAGGTAATCATTGACAGTGGTAGCTCAGAGAATCTAGCATCTGAGGAAATGGTCACAAAGTTGTAGTTGAAGAGGTTGGAACATCCGAAGCCCTATTAGATTAGTTAAATACCAAAATGTCTAGCCAAACCACTACTATGTTTCTCCTCTATCAAATTAGTTCTCATTTTTCCTCTCAGTATACATAACTGAATACCTTTAAACAACATACCTTCTTGAATGAAATACTCTTCCCATTTTGTACTCAGTTGATCTTGAATAGGTGCTCTGCATTTTCTCCATGGCTTAGAAAAATCAGGATAAGTTTCATACAAATCTCTCATCTCATCAAAACCAAGAACTTCAATTTTCATCTCAGTCATCAAAGATCTTCTACTCAATGCATCAAAAACTCAATTAGTGACTCCAATTTTATGTTTTATCACAAATGTATAACTCTGCAAATACTCAACCCATTTCATATGTCTCTGATTCAACTTATTCTGACTACCCAAATATTGTAAAGCCTTATGATCATTATACAACATAAATTCACTCGGTATCAAATAATGTCTCCATTTCTTCAGTGCTTGAACAATAGCATAGAATTCTTGATCATACACATAATATTTCCTTCTAGCATCATTCAAATTTTCACTAAAGAAAGAAATAGGTTTACCTTCTTGACTCAACATAGCTCCAATTGCACTTCCACTTGCATCACATTCTACTTGAAATACCTTATTGAAATTAGGCAATGCCAAAATAGGCAATTCAGTAACCTTCTGCTTCAGAGTCTCAAAAATTTTATCAGTTCCATGTGTCCACTTGAATTCTCTTTTGTCTCCTCTCATAGTCTCAGTCATAGCATTACAAATTGAACTGAAATTCCTTATGAACTTTTGGTAAAAACTTTCCAAACCATGAAATGATCTTACCTCACTAGCATTCACAGGTGTAGGCCAATTCAGAATAGCTTCAACCTTTTTAGGATCCATCTTCAAACCATCAGCTGAAATCACAAATCCCAAATACATAATCTCCTCTTTCACGAATGAACACTTTTTCAGATTTATCAACAACCTTTCTTCTTTCAATCTCTGTAAAACTTGTCTAACATGCAACAAATTTTCTTCTTTGGTCTTACTAAATATCAAAATATCATCAAGATATACAATCACAAACTTACCCAAGAATTTCTTCAAAACTTCATTCATCAACCTCATAAAAGTACTTGGTGCATTAGTTAAACCAAAAGGCATAACCAACCACTCATACAAACCTTCTTTTGTCTTGAAAGTAGTCTTCCATTCATCACCTTCTCTAATTCTGATCTGATGATACCCACTTTTCAAATCAATCTTTGTGAAATACTTTTCTCCAGTCAAACTATCCATTATGTCACCCATTCTCGGTATAGGAAACCTATATTTTATTGTTATCTTATTCATTGCTCTGGAATAAATACACATTCTCCATTCTTATTAGGTGCCAATACCGCAAGTACTGTACGGTTTCACAATAGATGAAGATAATCACACCATTGTTTCTCCTTCAAAGATAATATATCTATTCTAAAGATTATCTATTCTATCATGAAATACACTTGAATTGTCAACCTAGGGACGTAGGACTTGAAATGGGCTAGCATAGTGTGTGCACTAAGTTCCTTTAGGAGTCATAACACCTATGCTGCAGGAAAGTAAAAATGCATTGGAAGAATCTATGCTGCTAATACAAAATAGTAAACACACCTTGCCTAATAACAGATAATTGCAGGAAGCTTCAAGAATGAACTTAAACTAATTAACAACTCAGAACATCCACTATGATCATTTTCTGCAAGTGCTGTAAGAACTTCACAGTAACAATGTTGTAGGACTAATATAGTAGATCTATTTGAAAATAGGAAACTGCAAGAAATGAATCTATTCTACCTAAATCTATTCCACCTCCCAAGTGGTCCCCCTTGGTCGGTTTCAATTAACTATGAACACAACAAATGCTTCAAAATCCTTCTTCCATTAAAATCCTTCTTTGATTGCATAGAAACTGAACAATCCATGAAGAACAGGAAAGTAACTTCTGAGTCTAAATCAACAATATCTATTTTCTCATTAGCTTTCTAGGATAATCCAAGATCCAATATATATAGGATTGGATTCTTATTAAAAACATTCATAAAAGTCTTAAGCAAACATTGCCATAAAAGAAGGCGGAAGATCAACCATGACATAACACATTTACTGCCAAGCAACAGAATAACAACTTGCAAGAAATATAGCAAGTTGTATCCCCTATATTCTCTGGAACTCCTTTGCAGGCGCGACTTATTCAACAGAACTAAACTATGCTTTCTCTGCCATGATTGGTCTTCAATGTCTTCCTCCTTGAATGTTGTGATCACCACTCCTTGTGTCACTCCTCATTCACCTGAAAAGTTAGCAGCATCCAGAATATGCATGAAAGATAACATTCCTACTTTTACTCAGATATTAGAGCATAGCTTAAAATAGTTATATGAAATACTGCATTCTATGTATAGTATTAAGAAAAACATGTCATACACACTACCCATAGGTTTAGTAGGGTTTAGCTGTTTCTGGCATAAGTTCACAAGATAATTACAATTAGTGTTCAAGAATGTTTTATCAAAGCACAAAGAGTGTGTCCATATTATAAAAACTTATATTAAAATCAAGACATTAATATGCCTCATCATCTGCCCCCCACTATCCAAATGCTTGTCCTTAAGCATTATACTTCTTTGCCATTACTCTGAAGTCTCTAACTGAGGTTCTCCCCTTTTTCCCACTTCTAAAGGTGTAGTAGAATCCTCTACTGTGCTCCCAGTGATCACCTCTGTGCTCCTCAACCAGCAGGTCTAGTTTAGTAGCACTATTATCATAAAGAGGCCAAAGAAGAGTAGGAGGCTGAAAGGATAAGGGCATCCATAGTTCCTTTCTAATATGTCATCCCAGTTGTATATATTTAGCCACCCTGTGAACAGTTGCCTCATAATTGATAGGACTATGTGGTTCTACCTTTCTGAAGGCATCTAGCAGTTGGCTCCACCTATTCCTAATCCTTGAAAAAGCTCTTTGCTATGCAAAATTTGGAAGTGTCTGGTAATCTCTATAAACCTTTTCTCTTTCTACAAACACTTTAGCCCTGATTTTTGGTTTTGGCTTCCCATAGGTTAATCGGAACCAATCTCTTAAAAGATCATCAAGCTTATGTGATTCAGCCCGTAGTGGAAAAGGTTCAGACTTTTCAAGATCTTTGTAGGCATTTAACTACTGGTCATAGTTTGTCTCATTGTGCATCCAAGACATTAAAACCCTAAGGTGAACATCTCCTATGTAAAGAAAAGGATTCCACTCTGTTTCATGTGGAATTATGAAATTATGCAGATAGAGTTCACACAACAAATTCTTCTACCATGTGGGTAGAGTCTAATACACATTATAGAAATCTTGAGCAGTTTTAAATTCACAGTCAATATCCATGATTGTCATCATTAATTAAAATAATAGAAACTATTCCTTCAAACAAATAGAATACACCCTTGGTGGTGATCTACAGGTCATGACTTGGCCAGTTATCTTCAAAGCCTTATTCATCTTTTGTTTCTATTTTTCAAGTTGTTCCTTGAGGGATTCAATTTCCTCATCTTTATCAGATATTACTTTCTGCATTTGGTCTCTCTCTTGTTTCCACAAGGTCTTTTGAAAGATGAAGTGATTGCACAAACCAAATAATATAGATTGAATTGTAGACGGAGGAAATTCTTGAGCCATGGCTTTCTTCTTTTGCTCCTTGACAACTTGCTAGAAATAACGAGTGTACCAGGAGGATTTATAAGGGATGATAGAAACATTAGAGTATACAGGGACTGGTGGAGAAGTAGGTTGAACACTTTCAGGGGCATTTTCTGGAACTACAATAGGATTTGGCTCACACATTTCTTGATCACCCTATGGTATTTCACTGTCAGGCTTATTTTCACATGCCTCCACATTTTGGGGTTCCAACTGTACAGGAGAGTCATCTTGAATATTCTTGACCTACTATTTTGTATGAGGTTTTGAGACTTGACCTTGCATGCAAGGGCTTCGATGTATAGGAACCTCTTTAACCTCTACTATTTTGTGGGTTCATTTTGGTCTAGATGGTACTGGGGTAGACGCTGCAGGATTAGTTGCTGCAGGAATATACCTCTTTCTCTTTGTCACTTGAACAGTAGGGTTTTTGTCCTCCCTTTTAAAACTAGGAATTTCTTTATCAACCTTATGTTTTCCTTTATCCATGGTAGAGCTAGGTATATCACCTTCTAAAATAGGCTCAACAATTTTATCAGTAGGAGGTACTACCGGTTCTTTCTCTATTTTAGTTGGATTCTAACTAGGCCCCTCAATTTCTTCCTCATTCCCTAAATTTTGTTGGACAAGGTTGGCTTGAGGCTGCAAGGTTTTAAATTCAATAAATTTTGCCCATGATACAGGGGAAGAATCCCAAAGAGACCTTTCAACTAAAATTTTAACTAGGGCATGATGATAAATAGAGTTTTCACTTCCTTTTTGAGTTTTATCAGCACTTATACACAACATATTGTAAAGGAAATTTGGGACATTAACTTGAATGTTATGCCTTACACAACTGAGTAGCTTAAAATGATGAGCATGTAAGTTTGAAAATCTACCTTCGCAGGTCAAATACCTGATGATATGGTTTGCCAATTTTGAATACAGTGCTAGGAGAGAGAGTCTCTTACACCCTTGCTTTGAGATTTCCAATGGAGGGTCACCTGGCTGAGAAAACTATGCCCGTGACGACCTGGCATCATGTTCATTTGGGTAATGCTCTCCACTAATTGGTAGTCCTGTGACTTCTGCTATCTGCTCCTCAGTAGCAACCACTTTTAATCCCCATATTGTGGCTTCTCCTTCATCAAATGTCCTCATAAACTCCATTGCTACTTCATCATTATATTATGTTAACTGTAGGAAGTAGCCAAGCCATCCACAGGCGTTGAAAGTATGGACTGCTTCCACATCTGCTAGTAGAGTACCATGGACAATCAACTCATGTCTCTGCAATTGACCTCCCATCCTCAAAATGCCTAGTTTTAAATTTCTCTATTTCCACCACCCTGATAACACTTTGCAAATACCTTCTTCTCAGAATTCAAAATGATTTTTCTAAGAAATGTCGATACCACATTCTCTTAACATAGCTCTGTTATGTTTGGCATGCAAAATAATTATGAAGGACATCAATGTTTTAACTGAGAGTGTTCTTTGCATAAATGATAGTCCTTTTAAGTCATGTCAAACTGAGATCTTTACCAAAATCGGAATGACAAGGTATGGAAAATACAATAAAGATTTAAAAATTAAAATAGACCACAGCCAAAGTACAACATATAATGTGGACATGACTAGGGTGACATGGGGATGACACTTGGAAATAAATACACTTTCCCTGCCCCCCCGAAATTTTGACAAGTGTGCACACTTAAAAAATTTCGCACATGATTGGGAAACTAGCTTTAGGCTTATACTATATATTTAATGCAGTAGTATATATAATTATTGAAACCTATGCACTAAAAATGAGAAGAAAGTAAAAATGTGTACCTCAAACTATTAAATCTCACATCCGTATGCAATTTGATGAGTTGGCGAAGTGTGGTGATCGCTGAAAAGGTGTTGATGACATGTTTTATTGAAAGCATTAAAAATAGAATTTGTGGGTGACGTGGAGGGTGAGTGGATGGTAGACAAAGAAATGAGATGAATTAATAAGAAGAAAATGAAAAGTGAGTGAAAGAATGGGCCTCATATGGAATGAGGTTTTATTATGTGTTGTGCATCGAAGGCTTGCTATGGTATGGCTACAAGAAGAAGGCTTGCACCCTTCACTGTAGGAACTGTGTCCATTAGAGTTGGTAAATTTCTTGGTTGGAACTACTGCAGGAACTCATCCTTGGTCTATGGTTTATGATAGAGTCACAATCGGTGGCCATTTACAAGTAGTTTGAACTAGACTGGATCAATGGTTGTCAGTTGAACGGCTCCATTATCAAATACATGTTGTATTTCATAAGGCCCTAGCCACTGAGTCTGCAATTTTCCTGGTGTCTCCTTGTATCAAGAATCATATAGTAGAGCCCAATCTCCAACTTGGAATTGTTTATTTCTGATATGTGCATCATGCCATTTCTTTCTTTGTTTCTGTATGATCTTTGTTATTTCCAAAGCTATCTTTCTCATCTCATCCAGTGAGTTCAAATGGAGAAGTCTTTCTTCTTATGCTGTAGGAAGATTGATGTTTAATTCCAGAGCAGTGCATAATGTTTTATGTTCAAATTCAATGGGCAACATTGCTGCTTTGCCATACACAAGTTCAAATGGGGTGAATCCAGTTGTTGTCTTCCATGTTGTTCTGTAAGCCCAAATGACTTCAGTTAGTCTGTTGCTCCAATCCCTTCTATGTATTTGCACTGTCTTGGTTAGAATAGCTTCAATTTCCCTGTTGGTGACTTCTGCTTGCCCATTTGCTTGAGGGTGATAAGGGCTGGATTTTCGGTGCCTTATGCTGTATTCTGTCATAAGTTCAGTGATCAAATTTGATGTGAACTGGGCTCCTTGATCTATGACAAGTTCTCTGGAAACTCCGTAGCATGTGAATATTTCCTCATATAAGAATTTAGCTACTTTCTCATCTCTTGCATTTTTCATTGCCCTGACTTCTACCCATTTTGTTAAATAATATGTACATACTAAGATGTGGGATTTACAATTTGATGGTGGGCCAATTGGCCCTATGAAGTCCATACCCTACTTGTTAAAGGGTGTTACAACAACCTGTGGATTGAGTGGCATCTCATCTGATCTGGTTGGCCGGCCCATTCTCTGGCATTTGTCACACTTAGTGGTATAAGTTGCTGCATCCTTGTGTAGCGTTGGCCAATAATATCCAGTTGTAAGTATCTTTAATGTTGTTATTTTGCCTGCAAAATGGCCCCCACATGGTTCATCATGACATGCATTTAGTGTGTCATATATTTCATCTTCCTTGACACATCTCCTCATGATTTGATCTGGTCCAGTATAAAAGAGATTGTTATCAATCCATGAATAATGAAAACTTTTCTCTGCAAGCTTCTTCCTATCTTTTTGGGAGAAATGTGGTGGCATTTTATTTGCAGCAAGATAGTTTGCTATATCTGCATACCATGGTGTATGGGTCGCTATATGGAATAAATTCTCATCTGGAAATGTATCTTGAATTGGAGTTAGATCTTCATCAGCAAGTTGAAGTTTGGACAAATAGTTAGCAACTACATTAGCCTTTCCTGGCTTATCAACAATGGTAATATCAAACTCCTGTAATAACAATAGCCATCTTGCCAATCAACCAGTTACAATAGGTTTGTTCATTAAGTACTTTATAGCTTAGTGGTCAGTATGAACAAATATAGGATAGCCAGTTACATAGTGTCTGAATTTATTCAATGCATAAACTACAACTAAAAGTTCCTTCTCAGTTACTGTGTAGTTTAGTTCAGGACCATGGAGACTTTTGCTAATATAGTAGATTGCATTTTCAAGGTTAGCAGGCTTTTGTCCTAATACAACACCTACAACATAGTCTGATGCATCAATATGGATATGGAATGGAATAGACCAATCTGATCCCTTAAGAACTGGTGCTATGGTGAGGAGTTTCTTAAGCTGCAAGACTGATTCATTACATGCTGGTGTCCAAATGAACTCAGCTTCTTTAGTCAGTAGCATATATAAAGGACTAGCTATTTGACTAAAATTTTGAATAAAACACCTATAATAGCTAGCATGACCTAAAAAAGATCTTACATCCTTTGGTTTAGTAGGTATGGGCAATGTTAGGATTACCTCTATCTTGGCTGGGTCCACTTGTATCCATGTTGTTGATATAAAATGACCAAGCACTACTCCTTCTTGCATGAGCATGAAATATTTCTCACTATTAAGTGAAAGGTTATGTTCTTTTCATCAGACAAGAACCTTTTCAAGATTTTTCAAAGCCTCCTCAAAGGTTACTCCAAACACTGTAAAATCATCCATGTATATTTCCATATAGTCGTGTGAGATGTCAGCAAAAATACTTATTACAACTCTTTGAAATGTTGTTGGAGCATTACACAGGCCAAATGTCAACATAGAATATGCAAAAGTACCCCATGGGCATGTAAATCTAGTTTTATCCTGATCCTCTGGAGCTATACTTATTTGATTATAACCACTGTATCCATCAAGAAAAGAAAAATATTTCTTACCAACCAGAGTATCCAGAACTTGATCAATAAATGGTAAAGGCAAATGATCCGTCTTTGTTGCCTTATTTAATTCTCTGTAATCTACACAAATCCACCATTTCCTCCCCTTTTTAGGTACTATAACCAGAGGTGAGACCCACTGGCTATCAGATATGGGGTATATGAAACCAGCATCAAGCAATTTTTGTAGTTCAGTTTTAACTATTTCCCTGAGTGCTAGATTAATTCGCCTCTGGGGTTGATGGAGTGGCAGGCACCCTTCATTGATATATATTCTATGAGTGCATAATGTGGGGCTTAATCCTTTCATGTCTCCATAATCCCATGCAAAAGCCTGTTCATGTTTTTGGAGAAGTTTTGTTAACTGTTCCAGCTGTTGGGGAGGCAATTTGTTATTGACATGGAGATTATGACCTTTTGACAACTCAATAGTAGTTGTGAGATTAACCATAGAAACTTCTGAGATGGGACTTGTATGTAGTTCACATGGTAAAAGTTGATGGATAATATTTGGTTCCTTAGGCAGAAAACAATTCTCAGTATGTTCCTCACATGTAGTTAGTTCCAATACAGAGATGTCAGATATATCCTTTTCTACCACACAAGTATTATTAAGAATACTTTGAATTATTGAATCTTCCTCCTGCAGCTTTAGGAAAGACTGTCTATGTAACATCATAAGCTGTACAATAGATTTTAACTCTTCCTCTCCATCTCCTAAATCTGGCCATACATGTGTGCTTAAATATGGTTGGGGTTGTGCTGGAGGATACAGGACAAATTTCTTTGTTGTCTGTCCATCCGATATGGTCATATTTCCTAACCTACAACTTATATTTGCATTAGCTATAGCTAACCATGGTCATCCTAAAATGACAGGGTAACCAGCTAAGTTGACTTTTGGAGATAGAATCATAAAATCTACAGGGTACTCTAGAGAATCTAGGGCTACTACTATGTCTTCTATCATTCCATTAGGAGTGACAGTAGAACTATCGGCAAGTTGCAGAATTGTTGGGGTAGCCCGTATTCCTTCTATATTCAGCTTTTTCATAGTATCTTTAGTCATTACATTTATAGCTACACCAAGATCAATCAAGGCATTTTTGACTGACTGACCATTTATAATCACATTCACAACTGGACTTCTTGGATTAGAATATTTAGGAATAACCAATTTTTCTAACATAATGTCAGCCAATTGTCCTATAACATGGACTATGGTTGGGTCCTTTTTCTTCCTTCTAGGCTTTTTAAGACAGGCTTCTCTGATTGCTTTGCCATAAAGAGGAACATCTTTAATAGCTTGGAACAAAGGAATCTGGACATGCATGTTCTTTAAATGGTTAATAATGTCAAAGGATTGCTCCTCTGTTTGTGCAGGTTTACTTTGTATAAGCTTTTGTGGAAAAGGAGGTTCAACTGCAGTTTGAGTTTGAACTATACTAATTACATTTGCTAGGTCAACCACTTGCGGTAGAGAAGTTTTCGGTGCTGATGCTGCAAGAGGATCTAGTATTTTAGTTATTAAAGGTGGTTCAGGTGTTGGTAAAGTTGTACCAGATCTCAAATGTATATTTGCAACATTTAGAGCATAAGCAGGATACTGCTGAGCATCAGTAGCATACATTGGTTGTGGTTGTTGGTTATTTGGATTTGGCTAAGGTTGTGCAGGCAACCAAGTCTATTTTTGAGGTCCAGAAATTGCAAGAGGTGGCATTAGTGTAGGTGTATTTGCTGGAGGTGGTAAAGGTGGGTATCTAGTGTTGTTAGACCATTGCTGCAGTCCTCTCCATTGGTTTGTAGACTACCAATTCCCCTAGGGTGGTTGCCATTGGTTTTGGAATTGTGGCCATTGGTTTTGGAACTGTGGAGGATACCATTGATTTTGTGGATTATTTTGCCAAGCATTGTTCCAACTAGGTTGATTATATTGTGAAGGACCTTGGACACTATGGTTTTACCATTGATTACTATATGGATTTGAATTTTGTAAAGGGTCTTGGGGCATACCTTGACGTGGGGCCCATGGCTGACTTTGAGCAATGAAGAATACTTGCTTGTCTTCTCCTTCTATCTTTAGGTACTCAGTTGGAAGATGCTAGTTTTCCACATTAGCGACCAATTTGCAATGACAATCTTTCTTCTATTTCTGGCAGTGTGGACAGTACTCAGCTAACTGGTCCTTAGCTTTTGCATGTTTCTTCTTAGCAGCCATTGTATCCAAATGTGTGGCAACATCATTGATGATGTCCTATTTAAAATTAGATAACAAATTTGAAATTTCCATCTTTGAAATACCAGAGCTACTTCCTTTGGCTATTGCTAAGTGAAATCCCCTTCCTTTCTTTACTGCTGACCTAGAGTAATTCTGGCAAATCTTCTAAAGGTCATCCCATGAAGATTGGCATATATCTCCTCCTGCCATCAAATCCAATGCTTCAAGACAGTTCTCATTTACTCCTCTAACAAAAATCAGCTTCTGGGACTCCTCCTGCAAGGTGTGTTGTGGGTTCTTTTGTAAGTTGAATAGAAAGTGAGATATATAATCTTCTAATGTTTCATCTTTTCATTATGACATTCTAAAAATGTCATCACCTTTTGAATCATTTCCCCTACAATATTCCTTATACTTGTTAAGAAACAGGTGTCTCATATCATCCCAATTTGCTACTGCATTTGCCCCCAAGCCCATAAACCATTTTAAAGCTAACTCTTTGAGTGTAGCTGGGAATAATTTTAGCTTGTGACTGTCATTATTATAGTCAAAGCTCCAGCATAGGATATCAAATTCAAACAAGAAAGTATCAGGATCCTCTGTGACGAGACCATAAAACTTTGGTAATGTTGATGCAGGTATATTTTTTAGATTGGGATTATTGACAAGACTTGGTATTGGAAATGGAAATGTGGGAGCTACCATAGCTGGAGTTATGGGATATTGAAACTGTCGCTGAAAATTGGTAATTGTTGAAGGATTCTGAACAACAGGTGGTCCTGGAGTGGAGTTAGTATGGAATCTGGCTAATATTTCCTCAAATGGACGGAGGTCAAATGTTTTCTAGATGTCTTCTTCTACTAAAGATGATGATGTAGTAAATTTTGGGCTTGCATCTAAAAATGGCAGTTTAGGTTCTTCGAATTCCTCTTTTGCTTTCATCGGCTCCTTAGGAAGGAATCTACCATGGACATCTCTCCTTCTTTGATGCATGCAAGAAATTGGTGACTTGTTAATCAAGCTCACAACTTTTTAATTCCTAACTAACAGACTAATCTAAAAATAAATGACTCATGAAGGTTCCTAGCTTGACACCATCCCCGGCAACGGCGCCAAAAATGTACGGTTTCACAATAGATGAAGATAATCACACCATTGTTTCTTCTTCAAAGATAATATATCTATTCTAAAGATTATCTATTCTATCATGAAATACACTTGAATTGTCAACCCAGGGACGTAGGACTTGAAATGGGCCATCACAGTTTGTGCACTAAGTTCCTTTAGGAGTCATAACACCTATGCTGCAGGAAAGTAAAAATGCATTGGAAGAATCTATGTTGCTAATACAAAATAGTAAACACACCTTGCTTAATAACAGACAATTGCAGGAAGCTTCAAGAATGAACTTAAACTAATTAACAACTTAGAACATCCACTATGATCATTTTCTGCAAGTGCTGCAGGAACTTCCCAGTAACAATGTTGCAGGACTAATATAGTAGATCTATTTGAAAATAGGAAACTGCAGGAAATGAATCTATTCTACCTAAATCTATTCCACCTCCCAAGTGGGCCCCCTTGGTTGTTTCAATTAACTATGAACACAACAAATGCTTCAAAATCCTTCTTCCATTAAAATCCTTCTTTGATTACATAGAAACTAAACAATCCATGAAGAATAGGAAAGTAACTTCTGAGTCTAAATCAACATTATCTATTTTCTCATTAGCTTTCTAGGATAATCCAAGATCCAATATATATAGGATTGGATTCTTATTAAAAACATTCATAAAAGTCTTAAGCAAACATCGCCAGAAAAGAAGGCGGAAGATCAACCATGACATAACACATTTACTGCCAAGCAACAGAATAACAACTTGCAAGAAATATAGCAAGTTGTATCCCCTATATTCTCTGGAACTCCTTTGCAGGTGCGGCTTATTCAACAAAATTGAACTGCGCTTTCTCTGCCATGATTGGTCTTCAATGTCTTCCTCCTTGAATGTTGTGTCACCACTCCTTGTGTCACTCCTCATTCACCTGAAAAGTTAGTAACATCTGAAATATGCATGCAAGATAACATTCCTACTTTTACTCAAATATTAGAGCATAGCTTAAAACAATTATATGAAATACTACATTCTATGTATAGTATTAAGCAAAACATGTCATAAACACTACCCATAGGTTTAGTAGGTTCTAGTTGTTTCTGGCATAAGTTCACAAGATAATTACAACAAGTGTTCAGGAATGTTTTATCAAAGCACAAAGAGTGTGTCCATATTATAAAAACTTATATTAAAATCAAGACATTAATATGCCTCATCAGGTATTGCACAAGGACTCAAAATTTCTCTGATAAAACCTTTATCCAGCAACTCTTGAATCTATCAGTTCAATTCCTAATTCTCAGTAGGTGTTAACCGATGAGGTGCCTTATTCGGTAAACTAGCTCTAGGGATTAGATCCATGCAATGATCAATTCTTCTCTTCGGTGGCAAAGCATCAGGTACATTATCAGAAATGATATCACTGTACTCGGTGAGTAACTTATTAATCTCCTCAGGAACACTATCCTCTATTTTCTTACTCAGTTTGTTAGGAATCACAAAAAAACATACATCATTCTTTTTTAAATCCTTAACAAATTCTCTTCCTTCCATCAAACAAACTTTCACAAATGTGCAAACATTACTAACAGGTTCTTCCATCAAAGGTAACAAGATTTGTTTTCTTCCATCAGCCACAATAGTATACTTATTTAATCTCCCATCATATATATCATGTCTATCATATTGGCAAGGTCTACCCAACAAAATATGACAACAATCCATAGGCGGGATATCACATAACACCTTATCATAGTACTTTCCAATTTTCAAATTCACATAACATTGTTCACTTACCAAGAGTGTATGCTCATCTTTGATCCATGAAATCTGATAGGGCTTCAGATGATCCAACCTCTTCAACTACAACTTTGTGACCATTTCCTCAGATTCCAGATTCTCTGAGCTACCACTGTCAATGATTACCTTCCAAAATTTGTCAGAAACTCTACATCTGGTCTTGAACAAACTTTTCCTTACTGGATCTTCCTTTTTACTTCCATTCCACAATGCTCTTCTCACCATCAAGTTATTTTCCATGTTAGGTTCATTCAGTGACTCTTCTTGCACCAAATCATTTCTACTACTACCGGCCTTCTTTCTAGCATGTGTACATTCAAAAGATCTATGTCCTTCTTCTCCATAATTGTAACAAGTTCCTCATAAATTACCTCTACTATAACTACCTCGGTAGTTACTGCCTCTACCTCTAGATGAACTTTCACCTTTCCACTCGGTCTTGCCTTTATCCAGAGTTGTCTTTTCTGGTTCATATCTACTATTTTCACCATAAGATCTACCTCTTCCTCTAGGGAATCTACCACCTTGACCTCTTTGTCTTTGCTCATGTCTCTTGTTCAATTTCTCCTCAGCTTTCAATGCAAATTGATAAGCCTCTTCAATGTTCTCCAATTTGACCAAACTGATTTCTTCTTGGATGGAAACTCTCAAACCATTCAGGTATCTAGCAATTCTTTCCACATCATCCTCATCATGTCTAGATTTGATATCTAGAATTCCTCATTATACTCTTTTACCGAGCTATCTTTCTACCTTAGACTTTGCATTTGCCTAACTAGGTTAATCTAATAATCACAAAGTAAGAACTTTCCTTTCAATTTATTCACCATTTTATTCCATACCTTGATTTTGTCTTTACCTTTCTTTTTCTGATCCAACTGCAGATGCTCCCACCACAAGGATGCATGACCTTTAAACTTAGTGCCTACAATTTTTACCTTCTTTTCCTTAGATACATTTTCATACTCAAAATACTTTTCCAATTCAGTGATCCAGTCTATCAATTCATCATAATCTAATTTTCCACTATACTCAGGAGGATTGAAATGTGGTGTCGACTTCAAACTTGTCAAAGCCTTCAAGAATCTTTCCTCACCCTGATCCATCACAGGTGCAGGTTCTACTTCCCCTTGTTCAACTTCAATTTCATCAGCACTAACATCTTCAAGATGTCCACCTCTTCTATGGGTTGTTTCAACAGCTTCTAATCTAGCAACAAGCTATCTCAACATGCCTGCCAATCCTAGATCCACTTCTCGCCTCCCATGAACCATCTTGAAAACCCTCTGCAATTGCAAGTCATATCGTAATTTGCCACCCTACAACAATTCAACTAGGGCTTCACAAGAAGGAACCTACAAACCTAGATCCACAAACCTAGATCCAGATCACACCTCACTCTAATACCACCTGACGCAAAGGAGGGGCGAGGAGGGGCCAAAAAAATGGCACACCCTACCTAATCCACCTTGCTCAACAACATGCAAAAGCAAAAACAACATAGTGGGAGAGAGAAAGCAGGATGATTCATATATTATCATTCAAATTGATTCATACATGTTGGGCTATAAGGCCTTCCTGGTTTCAGCCAGATATTACAATGAATTACAGAAGTCCTCAAACATGCGAGGATCTGTAGATAATCTCTAATCTTCTACCTTCTAACTTCTATCAAAAACTCCCTCCCTAAACTCTAACTAAACAACTATACTTATACAAGAGGCTATCGAACTGAGTCAGCCTTTAGATCCACAATTAATGAAAGGAATGATCAGATCTAGGACCACACACTTCCCAATGATGGATACCAGCATTAAATCCATGACCCATAATCAATGCACAAGTCGGCCTCAACAGAAACTCAAAAATAAACTACTCAGTAAGCAAGGGTGACTGAGCAACAAACAAGCATCATCGAGTGCCAGTGAAATAACTGACCACCTAGGAGATAACTGACCAAACTCAGTAACCAAAGGAAACTGACCAACTACTAAGCCAACTCGATCAAAGAAGGAATCGAGCAACATTGACAAACTTTAAAATCTTTTTGGTGACACAGGATTGCCAATGACCCGAGATGCTCCTGCATCATTTTACCATTATGCTAAAATATTAGCACATAAGTTGCAAATATTTTAACCCCAACACAATTGGAAACTTACATCATAGAACATTTTGTCATTAAATTTGACCAATCAATCACCTCTATCTATCACCAACTGACACACAACTCAGTCCCACATTCCCAGTCACAAACAAAGTCAAGACACGTGACACCATCTCCTAATCCTGCACCGAATAATATTTGAGAAATTTTGATCACGAGGATCATCGATCCTTGTAGCATTTTATTCTCTAAGCACTGATGAGACAAAGTATCTATCAAGCACCTTTTCAGATAGATTAAAAGATCACCATTGGAAATAAGCATGTGTTGAAAGATGGATGTATTAGTAATTTGATCTTTAACCAAGAGGAATGTTGAACATAACATAAGATATTAACGTAAATAACTAATCAATGAACAATTGTCATATGACAAAGCCTTTCAATCCTACGATCAGCCAGCTCCATTCCATGACATCATCATGGGATCGCAGGGTGAATGAGAAAATAACATATAGCCCACCGCTTGAAAAATTAACGGGTCCCGCCAAACACAAACATTTAACCCATATCTCAGTGACATAAAAGGAAAGACTACGGGGTGAGACCTTAGGAAAATACAACCTATGACATGAAAGATTAAAAAGGATCCACACTTAATTATTTATGGTGCTAGGTTTTAACAAATAGGTCCCCTTTTTAATGATGATAACCCTCTTGGCCTTATGAGCCAAAAAGGTAACCACATAGAAAAACAATGTAGAGTTTATTGAGAAGATTTTAATTGACCCAAAACCCTAAAAAATGAACAGGGGGTCATAAATGATCATAAGGGTTGAAAGAAAGGTGAAGAACATACCTCCTCAAATGATAAAGCATGAAAATCAAAAGGTATCTGAATGTATGAAGGCCAGAATAGAGCACTTACTCAAATATTTAAAGGGATCCTTCCCAGAATTCAACATGGTAGTCTCTGGAAATTGAGAGTACCATCAGGACATATTGTTTTTAAAGAAATTTAAACCTATTATTTTAAGTAGAAAAATTCATTTAATGGTTGTCCATCCTAGTGTTAAAAAGTTCTTGTTGAAAAAGGACCTGAATGATAAAAAGGTTGAATGGATAACATGTATGATGGAGTATGTGTTGGAAGATTGTTGACCATGTTAGAGTTTGGTGTTTGTGTGCAATGAAATTAATGTTTTATCATTTATGTCAACATAATAATTGTTATTGCAAACAGTGTGTTCAATATGTCTAATGAAGTATATTTAGGTTTTTCAGATGCTACACTGAAGATCTTGTGTTGCAATCGTAAGGTATGGTTCATATATGTTTTTAGTTGGTCTACATAGGTTTGTAAAAGTTTGGGTGATAGTTTGAGGAAGATAGGATTGATTTATCAGGTGATGGTATTGCAGTGCTCCTGTTGTGATATAGGTTGATTTATTACTTCAGTAAGAATCAATATAGTTGATTTAGATGTTGTGAAGCTTATGGTGTGTCTAGGACTTGTTATGTCTTCAACTAGTATTGTTTGTGATTTAGAATTCAGCAAGTTATCTTTTTGTTCTGACAAAATTTGGTGTTCAGTATTATTGGTATTCAATGTAGAGATGAGTTTGAATTTTGAGTTTGAGATGATTAGAAGGTTCAAGAAGTTATTCATGTTTCTTGTCAGTATTCTTGGATCATGTTATTGTTAGAATAATTGAGTGGGGGGCAAGGTGAATCAGTTAGATCAATTATCCTACAATCCCAAATATAAAGATGTACCTTATAAAACAATTTGAACAAATTATTCAACTTGGTAACATAAATATCAATTTGTCTGTTCACTTTATTGATTACCAGTTAAATAGCTAACTATGATTACCGACCAAATCAAGTATGCAGTATGTAAAGTATGATAGAAAACAATCATCACAAATAACACATAACACAATGATTTAACGTGGAAACCTTGTTAAGGGAAAAACCACCTAGGACCAGTAACCCAAAATCATTCACTCTTCTGAAGTGAGCTCGGTGAAGAGCCAACCCTATTAAAGGTTACAAACACACTGTTAGGTGTGACCTTGTTAGATGATTTAGCACTAACAATTAACTTTTGACCAGCATTCACTATGGGGTCAATAAGATAACAATGTACATTCTCTGAATGACATAGGGTAAAACATAAGATTGTTAAGTCCACTTGGTTAAGATATTTTTTGAATCAATGGTTAAAATGATACAGTATGATCTTATTCAAATACAAATCAATTGTAGATATTCAGATCTATGCTAAACCCATACAAATTCTCTGATCAATAATCAAATTCACTTCTTCAATATTCATCAACTTACTATCACTCGGTAAATAGTTCTCTAACACTTGGTTAACTCTACAGTTCGGTTCTTTCACTAACCAGTTTGATCAGGCATGCATGAATAGTCTTCATGGGATATCTCTATAGTCTTCTTCCTCCAACATCATTTCAACAATGAAACTCATGTCTCTTAAATAGACAAGTAAACCATTTTTATTTCAGCCATTAGATTTTGCCACTTAATCTCCTTCATCCATTTTGCCTCTTAAACCTTCCTTGATAGATGTGTCATTAACTTGTTTCAATCTCATCCTTAGATCTTCTCTAAATTTTGTCAGTTGTGGATCTCATAACAAACTTCATCTTTAACCTTGAAATCATAATAGTATCCAGCTCATCAAATTCAGTTGGTTGTTCTTAGCATTTAATGTTTTCATCCACATTCGGTTAACATAGAAATGCATCGCTGATAACTAGTTAGAATAGCTTTGTTGATATTGTTAGTCAGTATACACTGCATTGGCTCGGTGTATACAAAAATCTTCAATTACCAACAATATTGTCTTGTTCAATTTTAGTTATTTTCTTCATAATAGATTAATGCAACATAATCAAATCAACACTATGAAGTCATAGGCTCATCAATAAGTTACCAAATGTTTTCTTTATCCTTATCTGTCATATCCATCTTTTTCTCATGTAGATATCTTAGTTCTTCATCTTTCCTTTCTCTAACAGATGTTCAAATATTTGTAACTAACATGATAAGTATTGTCAAGACTAGTTGACATTAATGACAACATATTGACTGATTTAATCATCTTACATATCATTTTAGTGCTCGGTGATCTCTAATCACTGTTTCTTTAGTTCATTGAGATATTCAATCAGTTGTGGTTCATCAATATCTCCCTTTGGAATTGATGGAAACACAAGTAATATGAAAATATTCCATGCACATACCAAACATGTATTCTACAACTATGTAAGAAAATGTGTTAGCTCAGTAAGCTCAAATTTAATATGTTTAATCATTATAAAACATAACAACATTACAAGTGTAGACTCTCCCTACAGATTTGATCTTTTCAGCTCTCTGATTCCTTTTGTTCTTAGCAACAAATATTCAAGTCTCTCCCTTTTTGTGTGTACTCAATAGCTGATTTATCATGTAACTCTCTCTATTTTCATATTCATTCTCTCCCTTTGACAAAAATGCCAAAGAAACTATACAAATAGCTCTACAAAAACCAAGTATTCTCTATTGTTCAGTTCATATCATGTACCTTTAGTTTACAGATAAACAAATTTATGTTCCAACTTCTACAATCTTTCACAACCTTGGACAAAATCCAAAGTGTGAGCTATGTGCATCAACATGAATGATCTTCTGATAAGTGTAGGTTGAAGCAACCTCCAGATCACCTCAGTGACTAGTAGACAGGGGATGAACCCCAAGTCTAGCTCTCAAATATTCAAATGTGTCCTTCGGTAATGGTTTAGTAAAGATGTCAGCAAGTTGTTCCTTAGATGTTACAAATTTTAGTTGTACTTGCTTATCTTGAATTTGTTCCCTTAAGTAGTGATACTTAATAGATATATGCTTTGTCTTTGAATGCATCACATGATTCTTAGAAATATTAATAGCACTGGTGTTGTCACAATATATAATCACCGGGTCAGTGATTACCTCATTCATTCCTTCCAACACTTGTCTAATCCAGGCTATATTTGAACAATTTGTAGCAGCTACAACATACTCTGCTTCACCAGTGGATTGAGAAATGCATGCTTGTTTCTTGCTAATCCAAGTTGCAAGTATTTCCCCTAAAAAGAATGCTCCACCAATTGTGCTCTTCCGATCATTTATGTTTCTAGTCCAATCTGCATTGATGTAAACTTTAAGTTCAAATTTTCCTTCCAATGTGTACCATAATCCATAGTCCTCTATTTTCTTCAGGTATCTCAAGATTCTCTTTACAAAAACCATATGTAAAACTTTAGGATTGGTAGAAAATATTACCACAATCCCCACTATGTGTGCTATATCAGGCCTACTGTGTACTACATACATCAGTGTTCTAGCACAATCAATAATAAATTTGTTTCTCCTTTCAACAATTTCATTTTGTTGTGGTGTTCTAGGTGCAGAAACCTATCTTTTTATACCATGCTCATTACAGAAGTTAGTGAATTCATCATAAACAAACTCACCTCCTCTATCAGACCTTAAGCATTTTAATACTTTTTCAGTTTCCTTTTCTACTTTAGCCTTATACCATTTAAACAGTTTGAATGCCTCAGATTTTTCTTATAAGAACATAACTGTCATCGATCTAGTATAGTCATCAAAAAATAAAATAAAGTATCTATCTCCATAGTAGCTTTGAGATCTCATGGGACCACATAAGTCAGTGTGAACCAATTCCAAAATTCCTTTAGATGAGTAGTCCTTACTTTTAAAACTAGATTTTGTCATCTTCCCTTTCTAACATTGATGACACATAACATGATCAAGTTTGGTTAGACTAGGCAATCCTCTAACTTTTCTCTTTTTACTGATCTTAATCATGTTATCAAAATTTACATGACATGATCTCATATGCCATAACCATGCATCTTCATTTTTCACCAATAAACAAGAAGTCTCAGCATTGTCAAGATAAAATAAGTTACCTTTTGATTGTCCTCCTCTTCCGATAAGCTTTCCATGTTCATCATAGATCTTTACCTTCTTGCTTTCAAATGCCACTCGGTGACCTGAGTTGTTAAGTTGTACTACACTCACCAAATTGTAATTTAGTCCTTTTACCCAGTATGCATTTTCACATCTAATTTTATCATTCAGTAGAATAGATCCTTTTCCTTTAACCATGCAAGGGTGTCATCACCCATTTTCACTGATCCTCCATTATAATGCTCAAGATGATCAAACTTATCTTCATCACTTGTCATGTGATGTGTACAGCCACTATCAAAGATCCAAGTATCATTTTTACTAACTTTAGAAATGAGTGATGTTTCTACATACCTTTCCTCCTCTTCAAAATCATCTTTCATTGTAGCAAACACTACCTCAATGTCATCATTAGTGTCGGTGTCGATGTCCTCATCTCCAACCAAATAACATGCCTTTTTACCCTTATCTTTGTGATATCAGTTGTCTATGTTGTAGTGTCGGTTGTACATACTAAAATGGTGCACTTTTATGAACCATTACATGCAAGGTTGCTCAAGAATGAGGCCTCACAAAGCAGCTCATAGCTCTTTATGCATGGAGTTGCAAGGGACTATGATGTATTTGCTCTCAGCTAGAGCTACAAGCTTGTGACCTTGCTAGTCAACCACACAATGAGAGATTCAAGTGAAGACAAGGGCAACAATGCCAATATCTCCAAGAATCAAATATGAAATGCAATGCAAGCTATATGATGATGCAATCTAAACTATGAAAGGAAAGTACAAACTATGCTTATGAAAGGAAAGAACAAGTATTACCAAGCCTTCCTATTTAGACTATGTGAGCTTATTCTATTGCATAAAAGGAAATCTACACTAAGAATGCCATTATCATGCAACTATGAAAGTAAATATGAACTAGATGATGAAAGCAACAAGTCTTCAATATCCTCAAAAGCTCCAAATGCACCTAAAACCTGCAGCATAACATTAGCATAAAAACATGGTATATGCAAATGAAGGAGAGAGCTCTCCTTTTATAAGAAATGAGGTGAAATGGACCATTGAGATTAAGAGGCAAAAAGTCTTAATCAGCGGTGAAGCTTGAAAGAGGAGCAATCCATGTGCACACATATCCTCCAATAGGAAAATAAGAGTTGACTTTATGTCCATATGAGACAAAAAGTGCTTTTCTCTTTTTTTTTATAAAATACGAATAATGCTTTATTTGTGCAACTTAGGATAAGAGGAAAAGTGGGGGCTTTTTATTTATTAAAAAAAGAGGAAATATTTTTTTTAAATAAATAAAGACTTAGGATAAATGGTTAGCCCATAGGATAAAAATCTAATATATGATCGAAATTAAGACTTGATCAAGAAATTAATAATGTTGAAAATATTGATTATTGATAAAAATGATTCAGGATTGATAAATTGAATAAATGGGGCCCAAAGTCTAGGCGACTATTTTAGGGTGCATACATTTGCCCCTCTTTGACTAATGTGTGATCGATTTGGGAACACATGTAGTCAAAGAATGAAGTTGAAATGTGAGATCGATCTGGGATCATAAAACAACTCAAATATGAGGTCAATTCGGGATCATATCCGGATAAAGCATAAACAAAGGCCTTTGAACATGAGGTCGATTCGGGATCACATTCAAAGTAAGAGATAAGAATCTCAAATTTGAGCAAAAGCTCACAAAAGATGTCTGAATCAAGAGAATCAAGTAATTGGAGATGAGAATCCCATAGGTACTGCCCCCTCGGAATCAAAATTGAAATCATAGAGAGGAGAACAGCGAATTGATAAAGTTGATCAAATCAGAATGAAATCATAATCGAAGGTAAATGATAATAGGATAACCATTAGGCAATGAAACATGCCCCAGCCCGACTGAAAAGATGTAGTCAAACATGAGAAATGAGGGTATGAAATGAATATGAATGAAAAAGTAGAAGTTTGGAAGACATGAAAATGAAGAAATGACGATGCCCTAACAAAGATCGAAGGATTAGGCCTCAAAAGATCAGTCAATTACGTAGAAGAAGGGAAGATCTTGAAACATGATTTTGACTATCAAGATGACCTCAAATTTTGATTTCAAGTCTGAAAATGGATCCAAGACGTCAAAATTAGCTAAGGGTGCAATTTTCGCACAATTCTGAGGTGTTTTAAAAATGAGGTCAAAAAGTCAAAAGGCTATAAAAGGGGTCAAAAGGTCATTTTCAAAAGTCATTTGTCTTTTAGCGATTTGAGAATTTTCAGAGCTTTAGAGAGAGAAAATGGCCCAGCAAGCAGGAGTTCCCGTCCACAGGCATCAATTGAGCACGCCCGGTTGCACAACATGCCACCACAGTATCCTACCCCGGTATGTTTTCAAAAAACTCAAGCTTTTTGAGTCATTTTTGTGCATTTAATAGCTTTTTTAGCACGTTTTTCAAATTTTTAAATTTTAAAAATTTTGGTTGAGCGAACTATCGCGCGATACTTTAGAAGTATCGCGCCCTTTGGGGAGAAATATCGCGAGATACTTCGTGGGTCCCCAACGTATCGCGCGACCTAAGGCACCAGTATCGCACGATACTGGGTGAAAGATCGCACGATACCGGGCAAAGTATCACATAGGATAAGGTCTATCGCCCCACTATAGGGAGAAGTATCGCGCGATACTTCTTCAAAAAAAAATATCGCCCAAGTTAAAATTTTGATTTTTTACGCATTTTTGAGCAAAAATGACATGGGTCTAGACAATGGTATGCTTTAGAGATGTTTTATACTGAGTTTTTAGACATCCATCATGATATGTGCTAACAAATGGCTTGGTTTTGGCTTGCAGGAGGTTTTTCCAGCACTGATCATCAGAGCACCGAAGGTGACAAGATTGAGATATGTCCGAGATCTAGATGATTCAGGCAATGCCGACATCAGAGCGATGGGATTCAGATATCTGTTGAGATATCCATACATTAGAGCGGACCATGAGTTGTTGACTGCTCTTGCCGAGAGATGGCATAGTGAGCACAACACCTTCCACCTGCCTACTGGAGAGGCGTCAATCACCTTAGAGGACATCTACAGGATCTTACGAGTGCCATGTCATGGCAAGCCGGTGAGTATAATCATGTTTTGAGATATAATCATAAATGTAATATTTCCATATGATGAAAACTGACATGATTTATTTGTTGGCACAGGTGTACTATGATAAGGATGCCACTGAGGGGCACCGACTGGTTCAGGAGATGTTCTAGGATGTCACGATTCTGGATAAGCATATCAGCTGGGAGAGGCTGATAGATAATTTTGGCAAAGACTACCCAGTGCCATGTATAGTGGCATCCATTATTTCACAGATCCTAATGATCGATCGTAGTCAGAAGGGATTCCCGCTCAAATGGGCTCGGTTACTAGTTGACTTGGTCAGCAAGCTGCAACGGATGGCATGGGGTCCTGCCATATTGGCAGAGATGTACCATGAGCTGCACGAGATCGTCTACAAAGATGGTCGGACATGGGCATGCGGTGCCATCCTGGCACAGGTATGGGCATGGGAGCACATCGTTGTGGTGCGTCCCAGGGTTCAGTCGAGGGAGAGGAGGTACCCCTTCATCTATAGGTACCTCGAGTTCATATCACATGCCCATTCTGGGGATGTGACATACTATAGGCAAATTTTGGATGAGATAGCCTCATTCACATGGAGGCCATACAGGGAGGTAGAGGTCTGGGGAGATGCAGCTGATGAGCTGAGTTACATGCTATGCACTCGGCCACTGGTAGGTCAGTATGCAGAGATAGTGGAGAGGTTCTGCATTACTCAGGTATGGTGGCAGTTTGGGAGGCAGCAGTGAGTCTCAACAGAGACTATGACATATGCCAGGGCTAGAGATGAGGAGGGCCATGGGTGGCTACCCATGTTGGACTATCAGCAGGCTATCGCAGAGACAGCAGGTATAAGGAGCAAGCCCTGGGAGTATTTCCCAAATATGGCAGATGTAGGGGCTGATGCAGCCTACAAAGCAGAGCGGTGGAGGGTGCTATTCCCTCAATTTACGGTACCAAATGCACAGGTACGAGCATAGGGAGGAGACAGGGGAGAGGGAGGGGATGGAGGAGACGGAGGGGATGGAGGAGATGGAGGGGATGGAGGAGATGGTGGGAGGGGGAGAGGGAGGAGGATGGAGAGAGGAGAGGGGTTGAGATCAGGTGGCCAAAAATGGTCACGGGGATAGAGATCAGCGACACCCGAGGATGAGGCGAGACCAGCTCACCGGCAGGCAGAGGCACAACAGAAGCAGCCTACAGGGGGAGATGATCTGAGAGCCTAGATACAGGCTCAGGAGGCAGAGATACAGTAGCTTCAGACTACTATAGCCATGAGAGATTAGCAGCTACTAGATCTAAGGGCAGAGCGAGATCAGCAAATAGCCGATCTCAGGGCAGAGATAGCACGCCATGAGGCGATGGCACAAGCTGAGGTACTGGAGCTCTGACGGGAGTCAGCGAGAGCAGCCTACTATCATGGACTCTATTAGCAGGCTGTTCCAAAGGGTGAGAGAGCGTCATCATACTCTCAGAGGGCAGGGGTATCAGATGTGGTACTCGATAGGAGAGCCATGCCTCCTCCACCACCACGAGCTCCTCACGAGGGTGGTAGTGAGTCTTAGGGTTAGGTCTTAGATGTTTTGGATATATCTTGAGACTTTTGATCCAGATTTTGGGATCTCATATTGTATTGTATATCATGACATTGTTATAAATTTATGAGATTACTAGATGTTCGATGTATCACATGGTTATGTCTCTCTTGTGATGGATGTATCAGTTTATGTATATTGTCTTACCATTTTGCTCAAAATGCTTATGTATATGCTTATGTATGTTCTCTCTCATAGATGTATGTTTAATTCTCATGTGTATGATATAGACTCATGTTTCTTGAAAATGACAGTTTTGATATAGATATGATGATATGATTAACCCCTTGTGATGAACAGGAATAGGTTCGAGATGAAAAGGACAAGGAGTGAAAGACATGATCAAGAAGAAGAAAAGATGAGCACAGTCGACTGACAGGTCCACGTAAGATAAAAGAGGAGAGCTCTCTCCATATGCAAGAAATGCAAAACTAGACTATCATGACCCTAAAAATGCAAGCTACTATGAAAGTGGTTGACTTGCAAGGTCACAACACTTATAGACATCTAATTATCATCATCGAGCGTTATTGGTAGCATCGTAAGATCATACAATGCACACTAGCCTAACTATGTGGATATGAATATGATCTTTATTAGATAGAAATGTGGAAATCTCACCTAGGCATCAAAGACATATAGGTCAAGATGACTAATGCAGTGAGATCACCTAAGTTTGATATGGCGAGATTATCCTTGTATCAAGACACATGAAAGTTAGGATAGCTAAAAGCATGCACTCGCAAAACAGTCAAGGATAATACCTTGTCAATCCATAGGGTCAAGTAAGACCAGCATAAATGCTCATGACAGTTAGGATCAACAAAATATACCCACAAGCAGATAAATAAAGAAAACATGTTCTCATTCCCTCAGTCTTCTAGCTATGCATCATTGAAAACTTCTCAGGGAGAGATCACTCATCAAAGAAATCCTCATAGACAGCACACAAAGAAAAATAAAGTCATCATATCGTCAGCGAGTTGACTGTTTAAGTGCGTGTGTGTTGGTCATAGAGTCAAATTATGAGTATCATATCTACTTAGTGAGAAATATCACATCATACAAGACTGTTAGGTAAGGCACCTGATAAGTGTTAAGAAACACTCGACGCAAGGGTAGGGTTGAAAAACACTGCTTGGGGGTGGTGTTGAAAAACACCTATTTGTGAAATGCCCCAAGAGACAAACGCACCTAAAAGACCTATGCTAATAGGTATGCCCCTTAGACAAAGATAAAGACCAATTCTAGACTAAGCCAAATAAGGTCAAGACATGAGGGAAAGGCGCAGTGTCAAGGACGCATGCTGACAAATAGGAGTGCAAAGGCCTCAAGTAGCGCCTATTTCCAAGTTTTCACCACTTGGACTCTTTTTCATTTTATTTTATTTTTGGATTTTTTGATTTTTTGATTTTTTTGTATTTTTTCATGACTTTTTATGCTTTTTAGGATTTTTTCAGCATCATATATCAATTTTTTTAGTATTTTTTCAGGATCAATAAAATATATACAAAGGATGCCCCCAGACAGCAACAGGCATCAAGGATAGAACTTCTTTAGGTGCACAATGTTGATGGGATCAGGGAGCTGTTCTCCATCGAGATCTGACAGTAAATACACACCGGTACCAAAAGCAGCTGTGATGACATATGGTCCAAGCCAGTTAGGTTCAAACTTGCCCTTTTGTTCTCTGTTCTGTTGGTTCTTAGGGTTCTCTCACAAAATGAGATCACCTATTTGAAATTCTCTAGGGTGAACCTTCTTGTTGAATGCTTTGGACATACGCTTCTGATACACTCTCATATGATTAAAGGTAGCTTTACGCTTCTCATCTAGAAGTTCTAGTTCCTGTAACCTCATGGCGCAGTAATCCTCATCTGTAATCAAACCTTTGAGTGAGACTCTAAGTGATGGTATCTCGACTTCTAAAGGCAATACTGCTTTAGTGCCATAGGTGAGAGAAAAAGGAGTGGCTCGTGTAGGTGTGCGAATGCTTGTTCTATAAGCCCATAGTGCTGGATTGATTTGTAAGTGCCAATCCCTACCATTCTTGTGTACTGTCCTATGAAGAATCTTAAGAATGGTTTTGTTAGAGGCTTCTCCCTGTCTGTTTCCCTGTGGAAAATAGACGGAGGACCAATGTTGCTTGATTTTAAACTTTTTGCATAGATGTTTTAGGTCCTTATTCTTAAATTGACCTCCATTGTCAGTAATGATCTCAGAAGGCACTCCAAATCGGCAAATAATATGATTCAAGATGAACAAAGAAATGGTCCTCCCTGAAGCAACAGAAAGTGGCACAGCTTCCACCCATTTTGTGAAGTAGTCAGTGGTAGTAATAATGAACTTGTGTCCACCTGATGAGTTGGGGTGAATCTGCCCAAGCAGATCAAAGGCCCAGCACTGAAATGGCCAATGAGAAACAGAAGGGATCAGCTCCCTACCTGGAGCATGAATCAGGTTTCCATGTTTCTGACATTTTTCACATGACTTAGCAAAGGTGATTGCGTCTATCTGCATTGTGGGCCAATAATATCCCGCCCTAAGCAACCTTCGAGCCATGGTGAGACCATTAGAATGTCCACCACAAATGCCCTCGTGGATGTCAACTAACGCTTGGTTGGATTCCTCCTTTTCCAAGCACCTAAGGAGCGTCCCATCTAAACCCCTCCTATATAAATCACCAGAGATGAGGGTGTGGCAAGAGGCGTTACGGATGAGGTTTTGGCGTTCAAAGTGGTAGGAGCGTCCCATCTAAACCCCTCCTTTTCCAAGCACCTAAGCAAGTATTTAAGAGGATCAATTTTGGCAACTAAATGTATGGTATGAGCAAGCATGTAGTGGCACAACTTTTGAGAAGCAAACACCACTGCAAGACAAGACTTCTCAATATTATTGTAATTGATCTCGTAGGAGACTAGAGTACGGCTGATATAGTATATGGCCCGTTCTTTCCCAGTATCATCTGTTTGAGCCAATAATGCCCCTAGGGAAGTGTCTGTAGCTAAAATATATAGGATCAATGGTTTCTCTGGAATAGGAGGCATTAGGATCGAAGGATTATCCAAGTATTGTTTGATTTGATCTAGGCTCTTTTGACAATCCTCGTTCCAAACACAAGAAGCACCCTTATGCAATGTCTTGTTAAAGGGTTGCGCCCTATCTGCAAGCTGAGAAATAAACCTCCTAATCGATTGAAAACTTCTCATTTGGTTGATATTTTGAGGAGGTGGCATATCTAGAATTGCTTGGACCTTTTCGGGGTCAACCTCGATACCTTTTGCTGATATTATGAATCCTAAAAGTTTGCCTGAGGTGACACCAAATGCGCACTTCTTTGGATTCAATCTGAGTTGAAACTGTTCCATGTGATCTAGAATTACTTCTAGATCATCGAGGTGTGTGTCCCATTTTCTTGATTTTGCCAGGGTATCATCCACATAATCTTCCATGTTTTTGTGCATCATATCATGAAAGATAGTGGTCATAGCTCTTTGGTAGGTTGCTCCTGCATTCTTTAATCCGAATGGCATGACGTTCTAGCAATAGGTTCCCCATGCACATGTGAATGCTATTTTCTCTTGGTCTTCAGGAGCTATTTTGATTTGATTATACCCTGAGAAGCCATCCATTAGAGAGTATATGTCATAGCCCGCTGTCATGTCCACTATCATGTCAATGTTTGGAAGTGGAAAATCATCCTTTGGGCATGCTTTGTTTAAGTCTCTAAAATCTGTACATACATGAATGGACCCATCATGTTTGGAGATGGGTACTATGTTTGAGATCCATTCTGCATAATCGATGGCTCTAATAAATCCAGCTCTCAAAAGTTTTTCTAATTCCCCTTTGACAAGGAGAGCTACATGTGGATGCATTTTTCTAAGTCTTTGTTTTACTGGCTTAACTCCTGGAGCTATGGATAAGTGATGCATGATGAGATTCGTGTCAAGCCCTGGCTTGTCTGAATAGGTCCATGCAAAATTAATTTTCTTTTTTTGTAAGAACTGTACATATGCCTTGGTCTCTTCTTCTGATAAAGACTGAGCAAGATGGACTATTTGAGGATTTTCTTCTGTGTTCAAATTGACTGGCTTTGTTGGCTCAATCAATACTGATGATCTATCCTGGAAATAACTCGGCAAGTTATTAAGTACCCCATCCTTAGGTGCCTCAAAGAGGTTTTCACCCTCGGATGCGTCATTTCTATTTACTATTTTTGGTTCTGACACCGCCACAAAGTGGTTTTCGCCATCAGACCTATTTTTCTTTTTCTCTTTTATTTTTAGACTGAGGTACTTAATATCAGGCTCTGTCATGCTGGTTGTTGGTTCACTGGTGGAAGAAGCCACGGGTTCAAGAGCATTTAGATAGTAGGCAATTTCGTAATCATTCTGAAAAGTGAGGAATGTAGGCTCTTGATGGCGCTGAGACCAGTCAATTAGGTCAAAGTGAACAAGGGGTAGGTCAATGGCTGGTTCAATGTTATTCATACGAAAGGTGTCATCTCTGGTGACCATATAATCAGAGTTCATCAAGTCTTCTCCTAAGATTCCCAAATTAGGACTCATCCTACCAAACGAAGCGTCATCCACTAAGGCAATTTGAGGAGTACGATCCTCTAGTCCTACACTAGGCTCGTTAGCCGCATCGGGTTGGTTACTATAAGCATGGACAATATCTATGTCCAAATCAACTGTTGCATCTAAAAGCGAGTCCCATTCATATTCATGGGAATCTGTGTCTGAGTCATCATTTGGGCCTCGTGATGTAGAAGCCTCAAGGTTAGGAAGGGTTTCCCCCTCTCTAGTGCTAGTATTGGTACTATCCATCGCAGCTAGGACGGTAACACTTTCCATTATTGATCTAGCAGTCATACAGTCACTATCCGTCGCAGCTACGATAGTAGGACTGTCAAGTATCAAATCTGTGGAATCTCCCCAAAGGAGATTTGTTGAGAGCACCCAATCATCAGACACATCTTGTTGATTAGAAAGATCGGACGTATAGTCTAAGTCACTGTCACTGTCCATCGCAGCTGGGACAGGGACACCTTTCTTCTTCTTATTCTCAAAACCTAAGCCAACCGTGGACTTGTTCTTTCGTCCGAAAAGAGCATGATCAAGAGGCTCAGCTTTAGCATCCGGCCTATGACTAAGGGGACCATATCCTGGATATCCCATATTTTTAACCAGTGTATACCCTTTCCCATAAGCTTCAGGTGGAGGAGCAAAATTCTCGTTGTGCTTGTATTTTTCCTTGTGGTAGATCCAGTCTCTTATGGCAACTTCCTCTTTCTCTTCCTGAATGGGGACCGAAGACTCAACAAATTTCCCAAATAATGTCATTGCCGATGACGAAGGTTTCGTACTTGGTGATGGTCTCCCATAAGACCTAGGAAAGATTGGCATGTTTGTAAAAGAATCAATTTTATAATCTCCCATCCCAAGATCTATGGTCTTGAACTTCTGCTTGCATTGTTCAAGTGAACTACTAGGACTGTCAGCTTCCCTATTCAAAGGTACATGTGATCCCGCAAAAATGTTATTAACTGATAAAGCACTATCTCCAGGGATGCAAATTTCTACATCGTTATGGGGAAACTTAACACACTGGTGATATGTTGATGGGACTACTTGCATTTCGTGAATCCATGGCCTACCTAGCAAAATGTTGTAGGCTAAAGGTCCAACATCAACAATTTGAAATAAGATATCTTTTTCTACTGGACCAATGCGAATAGGCAAAATGGCCAATCCCTTAGAACTTCTTTCTGCTTCGTCATATGCTTTGATTGTGATCCTTTTCCTTGTGTCAATGATGTTCTCGAAATATCCTAGAGCCAGCAACAAACTCAGGGTACAAATATTGAGCCCCGCACCCCCATCTATCAGTACACACCTAACATGGGTTTTATGAATCATGACTTTGATGTGTAAGGCCAAGTTATGTGGGTGACTGATGGATTTGTTGTCTTCTTCTAAGAAGGTGAGGTAATGAGGGCTAGCCAAATGGTTGACCATGTTCTGGAATTGATCAATATCTAAGTTGTTAGGGACATTGGCTACTCGCAAAGCATCCTCAAGGATGCGCTTGTGCTTAGGAGACAATTCTAAACCTCAAAAATGGATATTTGCGCAAGTGTACGTTGTAGCTAGTCAATAAGATTATAATTGGAATCAGGACCAACGACAGATTTGGGAGGAGCACCTTTGGACATGGGCTGCTTAGACTTGCTAGTGCTAGGACCTCTAATGATAATGGGCGCTTGGGCCTGCCCCCTAGTGACAACATTGAGGGACTGGGGCATTCTTTGTGAGTGAGGACTTCTTATCACCACAGCGGGTCTTTCATCAGTCATAGGAGTTGAGTCCACATTATGTCCATAAGGATCTTTCCCTCTCATCATGTTGACACTATCATCCACAACTTCAAGCATGTTAATAACATTCTCCGCATTTGTGTAGGTGTAGTTGATAGCCACCTTGCCATTCTTATTGTTAGAATTCTCTCCTTTCTCATATTTAGGCAAGGGCTCTTTAAAGGCTTTATGATCTGCATTAGTGGTTAACCCATCAACTTGTAATTGTCCTTTCTCAATAAGGTCTTGGACAAGATGCTTGAGTTTAAAACAATTTTCTATGTCATGTCCAATCCCATTATGGAAAACGCAAAAAGCCTTCGCATCCCACCAATGAGGTAAAGGATCCGGTATACGATGTTTTGTAGGATCCTGTGGGTGTGCCAAATTATGAGCAACTAATGTCTTAAAGACATTAGCATAAGATTCTCCCAATTTGGTAAATTGTCTTTTCTCCGTTTTAGATCTCCTTTGATACTTAGGTTTATCTTGTTGTGTTGAAGATGTTTGCAGCTTCATAGCTTGAACTGCATGAGAGAGGTTAAGAACTCCTTCATTTTTGACTTGAGATGAGTCAACAACTCTGTCGTTGACCACTTGCTTGTTTTTGTTCCAATAGGAGTTCTTTTTGTCCTTGTTACCATTAGTATTGTTATTTTGGCTATTGTTGTTATTTGTTGGTTTAGCCAAAATTCCTTGTTCTTTTAGGACATCCTCAATGCGACATGCCACCTCTACCATAGTATCAAAGGAATTAAATGGGATTTTCTTGACTTCATATCATAGTTCTGGTATTAGATTGCTCACAATGATATCAATTCTCTCCTCTTCAGAAATTGTCCTTGGGTATTTTGAACACAATTGCCTCCATCGTTGTAAAAATGTGACAAAAGATTCCCCTTGATTTTGCTTGAGTTTACACAAATCAAGCATTGTGACCGACCGCGATAAGTTGTAAGCAAAATGCTGAACAAACCTTTGGACAAGTTCTTTAAATGTCTTTACTAGAGGGGAAAGGTTGGTGAACCACTCCATGGCTTGACCTTTTAAACTCCTTGGGAATAATCTCATCAAGTAGGAGTCTTCATGGTGGAAGGAAAAGCTCATTATGTAGAACTGTCAAACATGGTCGTGAGGGTCACCAGTGCCATCATATTTGTCATATGTTGGGAACTCAGCTTTCTTAGGGAATTCTACCATCACCACACTTTTGTCAATGGGGTTAGGACATATGGAGTCCAAATGAAACGTGCTCTTGGGAGCCTTCATCCTGTCTATATCCTTTTGCATTTGTAGGATCACCTCATCAGTTGAAGGGTTCTGTTTCTTGATCTTTTGGTGAACATCAAAATTATATGGAACTTTAGCGCCTTTGTTAATAAGACTTTCCAAGAATTGGTCTTTGTTTTGTTCCACATATGCTTGAAAGGATGGTTCTTGTTGCATAGTCATGAAATCCATATGATCAAATTTAGCATAACTTCCTCCATGTTGTGAGCCATGATGTGCTCGTTGGGAGGGTTGCTTTGAATGTCTATGAGATGACTATCTCTTATGATGGTCATATCTTGAAACCCTTCTCCCTCTAGGACTTGGAGATCATGAGGGCGTCCTTGATCTTCTTCTAGGGCTTGGGGAAGGGGTAGATGGGGGTGAGTTGGTCCCACTATTGGTTCCCCTCCCGTTGAATCAGCTTTAGAGTTGTTGTGCATAGAGTCTATCTTCTTCTTCTTGGGCGACTCTTTTCTGTATGTCCAACAATGCATGTTCCTCTTCCTCTAGTTGTCTGAATTTTTCCTTTTTAGCAGCCTGTTCATCTAAATAGGCTTGCTTCTCTCTCTCAATGCTTCTCAATCTTGTATTTTCATATCAAGAGGTGTCTTTAAGTGGGGAGGATTGTCTCGAATGCCTTATTGCATTGGCTACATTTATGTGGTGATCACTAGATTCATTGTTCTGGTCTTCGTGTTGTGACCTTGAATCTGAGTGAGCTTGCTTATGGTGTCTCTCGGCTCGTTGGTGAGCATCAAAATACCTCGCATTGTTGGGAGGTGACCCGGGTGGACTAGTATGAGAAGAACCACCATACTCTCTTCTATGTCGTTAGAAGATATCCTCGAGAGTTTGATTCATGGCTTCTCTTTGTTGTCGAGTAAAAGTGTAACTCATGTCCATACTTGATGAAAGTGGTACAAAAGAGGTGCTCACTTCACTAGGATTAGCTCCCGGATTAAAACAAACTTCAAATTCACTCTTAGGAGATTGATAAAAAAGGGGTCCTTTTCCCTTAGGTTGTCGACAAGTCTTGACAGGTGGTAACTGGCTAAAGGCAACAGGGGGTCACTTCCCTTGATTGACTTGGTACCTTGTCGTAACTGACATGAAAGAAAGATACTCTCAATGAGAAGGTGATCTCTCAAAGTGTCAACGCCAAACTAGGATAATCAAAGTCCTCTGTTGTCCAAAGAGAAATGAAAAGATAAAAAAAGGGCTTTACCAACACTGTCAAAGAGGTGCTTCAAATCAAAGGGTGACTACCCTTGCACTTTTGAATCAGGAGGTTGGACTAGGCCAAAAGATAATTGAAATTGAGATTTAAATTAAAGCGATTTGGACAATAAGAGTACTAAAATTTTTCAAGAATGTAGCTAACAATTTTAGAGATGAACCTTGGCACCAAGAATGACCTTCTAACTTGGCAATTATTTCAAAGTGATTTCGTAAATCAAATGATGCTATCCCAGAGGACTAAAACCAGAAATTTAGAGTCAAGACAGGTCTCAAACTTTGGGGCAAGAAGCCTACTCTAAGACCTAACCTGATTAACAGCAACTGAAACTGACCAAATTGTAAGCATGGTAGAATTTAACCAGGCGATATACTCCAGGCTATTGGGGCGATATACCTATAACCGCGCGATACTTCGCAAGATGCCAGGCAATATACCTCAGCACTGGCGGGTGATATACTCCAGGCAGGTCGGGCAATAGTCCGTCAGGGGCGAACTATCGCGCGATATTTCTCTTCAAAGCAGGCAATATTTCTAGCAAGCGTGAATTATCGTGCGATAATTCACTTTACAGTGTGTGATACTGTTGCAGATTTGTTTAACTCTTGACCAGAATTGTGTAAAATTTGCATTTTTGGGTCTGTTTGGTCAAAATTTCCAGTCTGAAGGTTGATGTTTTCGATTTCAGTCACAATATCAGCAGAATTTTGGCAGGTTTGCAAACAGTAAGGGATCAAAACATGGTCTCAAACACTTGAAACAAGGGCAAAAGAAACCTTGCCAAGATAAACACTTATGATATCAGAATTGAAAAAGCACCCTATGAATGCTACCGATTGTTTGTATGTAAGAACGTTTGCACTGGTATCACACAATCGAAGATAATTCAAGCAAATCTATCCTAAAAAGTCAAGGCTCAATACTTACCAACTTAGCCCACAACTTGATGCCCCCTCGCCTCACACCAAGTGGTTACCCACAAGAGATGTTGGCTTTGTCGTGGAAATGTCAAATAACACAACCAAAGGGACACATATGGTGAGTATCTTAAGGTGATCTGGGTAAACCACTTGGATCAATCCTTGCACTAAGAAGATAAGCGGCTAAATAAGGTGGCTTCTATCTAATGGTTCTTAATAAAGATTCCCGTTCACAACACCCCTCTTGCTCCTCATAAAGGACTAGGACCTTGCGGCCTCAAGAGTACCTTAAGCATTCTTATTCAATGTTTTCCCCATGGTCGCAATCCCATGAGCTACTCACATCAAACGAAGACAAGTGTTATGTCTACCAAATTTTTTGGTGTCCTTGATAGCCTTGAGATTATAGTGAGTTGGAATCACTTGCCACCAAGGAAAATGATGACAAGGTTGTCCCCACTTGAGTCGTTCCTCTTGATTGCTCAAGAGAAGGCCCGCTAAAGGATCCTAAACTAAACAAAGAATAGATCAACTCTTGAGGTTCAAGGTTTTTGGTTCACCACAAGGGTGAAGAGCATACTCCCCTATCTCAAGAATCTCTCCCAAACACACCAACCAAAGAGGTTCAATTACTCCCTTGCTTCCAAAACTTTAAGATGGGTCAAGATTTTCTGGTTCACCTAAAGGTGAAGAGCATACTTCTCCTACCACCTCAAAATCTCTTCCACAAGGTTTTAAAGATTCCTAACACAATTAGTGAATGCCACACTTGAAAGGAAAGCAAATAAACAAGCAAGAAATTTTTATTTTTATTTTTATGCTTGGGCAGCCCTGCAAAAACTATTAGTAACCCTCTTTGAGATGCATTTTTAGCAATTTTCAAGCAATGAGAGCACCTACAACCACAACTTGTTAGACCCACAAGGTTAGCAAAATCAAAATCCAAATGTAAATATGCAATAAACTGATAGATTTAAGCTAAAAGATGCAGGTTAGACCTATCTAAACACAGCAAAATAAAACAGCAAATTAAAATGATCAAATTCGGATGAGAAAATTGGAAATGCAAGTCTTTGTCAGATTAGGTGATATACCTCAGACTTCACCAGTATCGCGCAACACAGTTTCCTATAGTCGCGTGATATACCTCAGTCTGGATGATACTTCGCACTATGGGCGGGTGATACTTCATTCAATGCCAGGTGATATACCTCAGTACTGGCGGGCGATTCTTCTGTCACGCGAAGTGTCGCACCGCTATACAAAGGTATATCGCGCGATATTTCTGAGAAGTATCGCGCGATACTCTGAGACAGAAAATTGAAATTGCAAAATTTTTGAAAAATAATCTGAAAAATGATGAAAATGCAAATAACAAAAGACAAAGCCTATCTACTCTGCCCCATGGTGGGTGCCAGAAATGTACACACTAAAATGGTGCACTTCTATGAACCATTACATGCAAGGTTGCTCAAGAATGAGGCCTCACAAAGCGGCTCATAGCTCTCTATGCATGGAGTTGCAAGGGACTATGATGTATTTGCTCTCAGCTAGAGCTACAAGCTTGTGACCTTGCTAGTCAACCACACAATGAGAGGTTCAAGTGAAGACAAGGGCAACAATGCCAATATCTCCAAGAATCAAATATGCAATGCAATGCAAGCTATATGATGATGCAATCTAAACTATGAAAGGAAAGTACAAACTATGCTTATGAAAGGAAAGAACAAGTATTACCAAGCCTTCCTATTTAGACTATGTGAGCTTATTCTATTGCATAAAAGGAAATCTACACTAAGAATGCCATTATCATGCAACTATGAAAGCAAATATGAACTAGATGATGAAAGCAACAAGTCTTCAATATCCTCAAAAGCTCCAAATGCACCTAAAACCTGCAGCATAACATTAGCATAAAAACATGGTATATGCAAATGAAGGAGAGAGCTCTCCTTTTATAAGAAATGAGGTGAAATGGACCATGGAGATTAAGAGGCAAAAAGTCTTAATCAGCGGTGGAGCTTGAAAGAGGAGCAATCCATGTGCACACATATCCTCCAATAGGAAAATAAGAGTTGACTTTATGTCCATATGAGACAAAAAGTGCTTTTCTCCTTTTTTTTATAAAATACAAATAATGCTTTATTTGTGCAACTTAGGATAAGAGGAAAAGTGGGGGCTTTTTATTTATTAAAAAGAGAGGAAATATTCCTTTTAAATAAATAAAGACTTAGGATAAATGGTTAGCCCATAGGATAAAAATCCAATATATGATCGAAATTAAGACTTGATCAAGAAATTAATAATGTTGAAAATATTGATTATTGATAAAAATGATTCAGGATTGATAAATTGAATAAATGGGGCCCAAAGTCTAGGCGACCATTTTAGGGTGCATACATCGGTAACCTCTATTGTTTCTTTTTCCATAGCTTCCATCACCAGATCGGTCTTTGTCTTTTTCTTCCTCTTTCCTGTTGGGACATCTAGCAGCAATATGGCCAACTTCTTTACAATTAAAACAAGATAAAGGTAATCATCCCTTATATCTACCTTTACCTTTAGGAAGTCGCTAGGCCATAAGAGCTTCAAGCTTATCAAGCTCATCATTAGTATTACTATCACTTTCATTCCTTATATTATATTTACTATTAGATTTACTGATCTTCATAAAAGACATAAAAGTAGACTCAACACTCGGTACCACACTATTATCAAAACTGTTCAGCTCAAAAGTTGTTAACTTACCAATTAGATTATCAAGAGTAAGAGTGCTACTAGGTGCAGACCTCATTTCATGAATAGCAGATATTCTGATTGCATATGCAGGCAACAAGGTTCTTAGTATCTTACTCACCATTGTACCTTCCTCAATGACACCACTAGCTCCTTAGATAGCATTGACTACCTCTTTGATTCGGTTTGTGTACTGTGTAATGTTTTCTCCTTCCTTCATTTTCATATCATCAAATCTGCCTCTTAAGCTTTCAGCTCTGGCCCTCATCACATTTGCATCACCACCATAGACTAGAGAAATTTTATCCCACATTTTCTTTGACGTAGTGCAAGCCTTGACATCCTCAAATTCAACATCAGATAGAGCGTCATCAATCTCTATCATAGTAATATTATGTTCATGTCGATCTCTCAACTAATCAAAAGTTAATGGTCCAGTCGGTGGTTGTAAGTAGCCATTGTCAAGTAAAGGTATAGCAGATTCTCCGATTCTAGATATGTGAAGTCTCATCTAGCTTTGTCATGTAGTAAAGTTGTCTTTGTTCAGCTTTGACACTTCCCTCTTATACATCTTGTAATCTTTCTATTGAAGTCCTTAAAACTCTGTTCCAAGCAACCAATAAGCTCTGATACCAATTGTTAGAATAATTGAGAGGGGGGTGAATCAGTTAGATCAATTATCCTATAGTCCCAAATACAAAGGTGTACCTTATAAAACAATTCCAATAGATTATGCAACTTGGTAACATAAATATCAATATGTCTGTTCACTTTACTGATTAGTAGTTAAATAGCTAACTGTGATTACCGACCAAATCAAGTATGCAGTATGTAAAGTATGATAGCAAACAATCATCACAAATAACACATAACACAATGATTTAATGTGGAAACCCTATTAAGGGAAAAACCACCTGGGACCGGTAACCCAAAATCATTCACTCTTTTGAAGTGAGCTCGGTGAAGAGTCAACCCTATTAAAGGTTACAAATACACTATTAGGTGTGACCTTGTTAGATGATTTAGCACTAACAGTTAACTTTTGACCAACATTCACTATGGGGTCAATAAGATAACAATGTGCATTCTCTAAATGACATAGGGGATAATATAAGATTGTTAAGTCCAATCGGTTAAGAGATTTTTTGAATCAATGGTTAAAATGATACAGTATGATCTAATTCAAATACAACTCAATTGTAGATATTCAGATCTATGATAAGCCCATACAAATCCTCTAATCAATAATCAAATTCACTTCAATATTCATCAACTTACTATCACGCGGTAAATAGTTCTATGACACTCGGTTAACTCTGTAGTTCAGCTCTTTCACTAACCAGCTTGATCAAGCATGCATGAATAGTATTCATGCCATATCTCTGTATTCTTCTTCCTCTAGCATCATTTCAACAATGAAACTCATGTCTCTTAAATAAAAAAGTAAACTATTTTCATTTCAGCCATTAGATTTTGCCACTTAATCTCCTTCATCCATTTTGCCTCTTAAACCTTCCTCGACAGATGTGTCATTAACTTGTTTCAATCTCATCCTTTAGATCTTCTCTAAATTTTTTCAGTCGTGGATCTCATAACAAACTTCATCTTTAGCCTTGAAATCATAATAGTATCCATCTCATCAAATCCAGTCGGTTGTTCTTATATTTTAATGTTTTCATCCACATTCAGTTTTTTATTAAGGTAAAAATATGTTTTTAATGGAACCTGAAACCATTTACATTAAAGCATAAAGATATAGCATTAAAGTCTTTCAAAAAGAGATGCTTACTGGAAAGATAAAAGAAGGACCCGAAACAACTCTAGAAATGACAACAAAAACAAAGGAAAATAGTTACTAGCAAAACTACCAGCAAACACCTAGAAACCAACCAAAATAGACTAATTGTTTTTTATCATTTTCTCCACCTTCATCTGCAAGTCCTCCATCTTCAGGATAGCATCTTTCAGGTCCTTCAAATCCTTTGGCTTTTTAGGGACCTTCCTCTAAGTGCACCCTCTAGTTCTCATTCTAGGACCAGTATTTCTAGTATCATCATCAATTGTTATGGTCATTTTTTCCAACTGGCTTTTTTCTAGATAGTTGTACAACATTTTTAGGTTCATAACAGCAGCACTAAGGCCCTCATTGTTGTGATTCAGGACCTCATTTATCATGTTCCCATTGTTACTAATTTTTACCTTCATATCTTTAACCTTGTTGTCAACTATCTTATTAATTTCAACAGCCATATCCTCATTCCGGTTTTTATTTTTTACCTTATCCAAAAACTTCTTTTCTAGCTTCTCCAGCTTAGAAGTCAGTGTGTTTGTTGTTTTTTCCATGACCTGAAGGTGGAGCTTCATATCCTACATCTCCCACTTTATCCAATTGTCCAGATTAGTGCCCTAACCTTCAGCTTTGTTGACCTCTTCCAGATTATTAGCACCCATCAGGAGGCCTAAGGTGTCCTCCTTATTGCTATTACTCTCCTCATTGGTATCCTAGTCCATACCATCATCTGTTTCATTTTGTTCCTCTTCTTTTTCATCTACAATAGGGGAATTCTGACTAGCATCCTTTTCCTCTTTAGCTTGACCCACCAGGAGGCCTAAAGGTGTCCTTTTGGTGTTTACCATCCTCTTTGCTAGCCTGGTCCTTTCCATCCTCAATATCAGTTTGTTCTTCTTTTTCTTCTTCAGTAGGGAAATTCTAGGTAGCTTCCTTTTCATCTTCAGTAGGGGAGTCATGGGCAGCTTCGTCCTCCTCCAGCTTCATCCACATTCAGTTAACACAGAAATGCGTTGGTGATAACTAGTTAGACTAGCTCAATTGATACTGTTAGTCAGTATACACTACACTGGCTCAGTGTATATACAAATCTTCAATTACCGACCACATTGTCTTGTTCAATTTTAGTTCTTTTCTTTATAATAGATTAATGCAACATAATCAAATCAACAGTATGAAGTCATAGAATCATCAATAAGTTACCCAATATTTTCCTTATACTTATCTGTCATATCCATCTTTTTCTCATGTAGATATCTTAGTTCTTCATCTTTTCTTTCTTTGACAGATGTTCAGATGTTTGTAACTAACATGATAAGTATTGTCAATACTAGTTGACATCAATGATAACATATTGACTAATTTAATCATCTTACATATCATTTCAGTGCTCAGTGATCTCTAATCACTGTTTCTTTAGTTCATTTCGATATTAAATTAGTTATAGTTCATCAATTATGACCTATTATTGGATCTCATTGATCAAGGTGATCGCGTGTGGTGTTTTTCTAGTGTGTTGGCATTTCTTCGTTTAGATCCTATTCAACTTGGTGAAGTAATGTGTTGTGATTCTTGGAGGTATTTTGGAAAAGTTGTAGCATGTTTGAGGATAATGTTTTGGATCCTATCTAGCTCTTGTCTAACTTGATTTGGATCGCTTTGTGATTTGAGCATAATATTTATATCTTTTTATTGTAATAGGTTTTAGCCGACCTAGTTGATGTTTAATCTTTGTAATGTGTATAAATGAGAGATATTTTGGTAGTTGAAAGATGAAAAATATGTGAGAAGGTGATATAGTGGTATTTGTATTTTGCATTGGAGGCATAAATTGTACTTCATTGGAGCTATATTAGCATTGAGGATGCTATAAGTTAGCTCAGTTGTAATGGACTGTATGTCCACCCTATTGTAATCAAACATAGATCGATGAACCTAACTGAGGGCCATATTTGTAATTGTATTGTGAGAAGTGAGCTCTAGGTAATGGGCCTATGAATGCATGTGCATTCCTCTTTTTTTATTTTCATTTTCTCTTGATCAGGTAGTACTTTAACAAAGTACATCTATCTAGTGGGTATCATCCCCACCGAGGTTTTTCCCTTAACAAGGTTTCCTCGAGAACAAAAAATTGGTGTTCTATGTTATGTGTTGTGAATCTTGGTTTATTTTTTATCTTTCAGATATTTAATTGATTTAAGTGGATTTAATTTTTAATTGTTTGTACATAACTGATTCAGCCCCCATAAATTGTTCTTGCCTCCTTTTGGGCCTAACAATTAGTATCAAAGCTAAGTCCTTCTTGAAGAAGATTAATCGCTTGAAGGAGATATGAAATGGAAAGAATAAGGAAACAAAGTCCTAAGTTTGATGGAATAAATTACCTGATATGAAAGGATCGGATGACTACTTATCTAATATGTATGAGAGATGAATATTGGATATCACAGAGAAGCCTTACACCATTCCGAATGAATTATCTCGGGCTAATGTTGATGAAAAGAAGAAATTTAAGTAGAACATGTTAGCAAGGGAAGCTTTGATCAATGCCCTATCAGACACAAAGTAGTCACACATCTGTAGATTGAGGACAACACATGAGGTATGGACTAAATTAGAAACTATTTATGAAGGTAACAACTATGTTAATCAATCTAAGTTGTAGGGTTTTCATGTGTGTATTAGATCCTTAGATAGATTTGATGTTATTCATGTTTATGGTTTTACTGAACTCATAATTGCATGTGTATGGTTAGTGTGTATATTTTATATTTCTATTTGATGTGCCTCATATGGTTGAGGGACAGATTCATAGTTACTTGCTTGCGAGATCCACACGATCGGTCGATCCCTCCATTGTCTATTATATATTGTATCATCTTAAAATGGAAGCACTTCCATGTTAAAAGTGTTTAGCCCTCCGAGTGAGTGGTCTAGAGTCATGTTAAGTGCCTTGATCGGGTCTTTGCTTGAATTTGACTTTCTCCCCCCATTCTTCTTCTCTCTCCACCTAATTTCACTTTATTTATGCATTTCCTCTCACTATGGACTGAGGCCTTGGGGTTTTTGACCTCAAGGTCAAAGTTAACCTTGACTCTAACCTAGGTCATGGTCGACCTTGACTCTGACCTAGGACAGAGTCTACCTCATCTTTGACCCAGGGTTCAAATTTCAAGGTCCCATGATTTTCGAGTGTCAAATTTCAGAGTATTTGTTTTCCCGCTTCTAGGTTAGCCATTTCGGGTTTCAGAATCGTAAATCCTTAAATTGCATTTAATATGGGCCCATTTATAAGGGTTAAGGTTAATTGGGATTTAATTCTCCAATGTCGGCCTTCTCTAGAGGTTTGTGCCCTAGATCACTATAAAAGGAGGCCTTCCTCTCTCATTTTCTAATCCATGATTCACCAAGAAATTTCATGATTAAGGAGCTCTCAAGGAGATATTCACAAGCCATCAATTTCTCTCTCAAGAAAGATAAAACATCCATTCAAGCATTCAATCCCTCTTCTCCATTCAAGTTCTCCATTGAAGATCAAGCATTCAAGCCTTTGAAGGGATTTGGTTCAAGCATTCAAGATTCATCATTCAAAACCCTAGATCTATCCATCATGGTGGTGTGATCTTCCTTCAAGATCCTTTGTTCATCTTCAAGATCCATTCATTCTTTGCTCAAGGTGGATTCCAAGCATACAAGCATGAAGGTTTTGATTCACATTTGTTAGTGTTGATTCCAAGCTTTCATATTAACATACTTGATTACATTTCAAATACAATTGCATATCTATCGAATTACATACCTTCATTGTTAGATCTATTTCTACTACTTCCTAGCATTCTTAATTTCAATTTCAATATTAAGGTTGATTCCAAACCAGGGTTTGACTAAGGCAAACCCCTCAATCAAACAACAAAAACCCTTTTTTTTTTTGCAGGTACATGTGCAGAATTGTGGATCTGAGCTTGGATTTGGATACCCTTTTCGGAAAACTTCCAAGATCTACGAACAAAGTCAAAGTCAACCTTCAAAATAAAAATGTAGCCTTTGACCTTTTATCGAGGTCAAAGACTACCTGCTATCAGAAAGATAAAAGATTTCTGGGTTTTCTTCATCTTGGCATTTCCAGTCCGAAACAGGTTGCAGAATTGACCGAAAGTACACACAAACATTAGAAATTGAAATTTTCTAGGTCTACCCTATTTTGAGATTAGTATTTACTTTTCAATTATTTCAGATTTCAAGCACAACTCCTTTATAGGGAAAAATTAAGGTTTTCTTCCTCTTTCATATTCTTCATAGATTGATTCAATTGTGCATTAACCTTTTGGTTGATCAATTTGAATCTCTCCTTTGGAAATTTGAATTTAGAATTGGATCTCATATTTCCCCCATACATTTTAGGGTGAACACTATTTCATCCTATTCATTTTGGTGAACCCGACATACTTACCCCTTTTCTTTTGTGGATTTAGATGCCCTATTGTGTTAGATCTCCCTTTGTATTATCTTGTTTGTTCACTTATACATTTTGGTGAACCCGTTTATGACAACTCTTTCTTTTTGGTGTTAGATTTGAATTTTGTGTTAGATCTTACAATAAGAGTAGATTTCTTTTATGCTCTTGCATTTATATTTCAAAAATACAAAAAAAAATTGCAAAATTTCTTCAAAATTACAAAAATATTTACATTGCTTTGTGGAATTAGATGCTCTATTGTGTTTGATTTCCTTTTCATGTTTATAAATTTCATTTTAATACATTTGGATATATCTAGATCTATTTGTTATCATGTTGCACAAGTTGTTTCAAACATTTTCCAAAACTTTTGGGATTACACAACATCCTCCTCTTACCTTATCATTGCATGGCATTACACCTAGCAAGACTTCATCTAGTGCATGTGATGTCGCTTTGTCCTCTTTTGAATTACCTTATAAGGATATATTAGAGAAAGAATATGACCTTAATCTATATCTCCATCATATTTCTCTTTGTGGAGATGAGTTGAGGATTAATGTTAATTCCTGTCCTAATAGATGTCCTTCTTCTCCCTCTAGGGATCAAGCTTTAATGACTTATGACACTCCCACAATGTGCTCAATGGATAGGGATGATAATCCTCCTATTTGGGATGAACCTTTGGATTTGGATGTTGATTACTCTCTTCCTCATGAAACCATTGTGGATAATTCTACTTCTTGGGATGAACCCTTGGATAAATACATTGATTTATCCCCTCCTTGTGAAGAATTTTTGATACAAGAAGTTGACATATTCTCTAAAACACACTTCCCTTATGCAAAAGAAGATGACATTATAAATCCTTCACCTCCATTTGGGATTCCTTCTAGTGATGAGGCATTAGCAGAGAAAGATATGAATTCCCTTAATGTTCTTCCTCTTAGTGGTGATCTTATGGGAAATCAAGATCCTACCTTATAGCCTTCTTACCATAATATTACTTATATCTATTCAAATCCTTTTCCAACTATGGTTCCAAGAGTTCCTCTAGTTGTGTCTTCCATTCATATCACTTCCTACACTTTTACCAGTGTTCCTAATCTTCCTAATCCTAATCCTATCTTTCCTAATCCGATTCCTAATTCTCCATTTGCTATTCCTAGTTTTTCTCACACTTATGTTGAGGTTCAAACTATGGTTCATGATGTAGATCTATGCAAAGATTCTTCAAAGTACCTTCCCCTTATTATCCAATCCATAAAGATAAGAGAAAAGAAACTTCCCCTTTGAGATTTCTTCATAATTTTACCCCTCACTCTGATATAACATAGATCTTTTCTCCTCTAGATTGGGGGGCAAGAGCTATATTTCTTCCTGTCTTCTAGAATCCATTATGTTCCTGCCTTGAGCTTAATTGGTTATGTTTTCATGGTTTGTATTATGATTTCTTTTCATCCATTGCTCTCTTCTATTATTCAAGATATCTTTTCTAGGACATGTGTTTTGCAAAGGTATCCCTTGCCTTTCATCCCTGGGGGGAAAGGTTCTCCCTTCTTTCTCTTTATCTAGGGAACTGCTTTATTTCGCTTAAAGTGGTATTTGTTTATATTGCAATATTACTTCATCATATTGACAAATGTTTTGATTATGTATAATATTTTTATGAGAGGTTTTTGTCCTAGGTCATCACCTCTTCTCTATGTTGCCAATTATGTTCTTTATAAACTTTTACCCTTGCTTTGGTGTTAGAGTTGTTTCCCTCATTCCAAAGATTCCTCTTCCTCTTCTTTGTAGGGGGCTTGATGATTGAATCGTTGTTCCCACCTTTGAAAGATGATATTTTATCTAAAGCACTCCTCTTTGCTGGGGGTCTTGTTGATAAGATCTCTTTCATTTAAGGATCCTTTTCCATGAGTGACACATCCTTTTCATGATTATCTATACTCTTGGAGGTAGGGGTCAATATCCCTCACTAAGAATATGGTATACAATGTTGCTAAATAGGATATCTCCTTGAATTGTGAAGTAGGTATCCTCTTCCATCTTTGTTCCTACACTTAGGGGGCAAGGATGCCATTTCCTTCTTTTCTATCTTTCTAGGATTCACCTCTTTCCTTGATTAAGCAGTATCTATCTATTATGTGATATCCAATCATACATGAAAATTTTGGTTTGCATTGAGGATATATGTCCTTGATAACAACCTCTTTTGTTGTTTGACATTGGGTTTCCATGGTTGCTATATCTCTCACCTTGGAAACTGAATAGTGTGCTATCCCTCACAAGGGTTACTTTTTTTCACTTCTTGCATGATATCTCTTTGCATGCATCCCTTCCATGGCCTCATAGGAGTTGTGACCTTCTTAGCTTGGATCAGGTATTGTTTGTTGATAGTGTCTTGATGTTGAAGAAGGCTTTATCATTGTTCTTTCCTTTCCTTAACATGTCAAAATAGTATGTTTTTGCCATATTAAGGAGGGGGCATATATAGGGTCTCCCTTGTACTATAGTTATTTATTTATTTATATGCTAAATCTCGGAAGGTAACGCACATAAGTTGCTAAATCTTGAAGAGACGTGCATTTTCAATTTCAAACATGCTAAATCTCGAAAGGTAACACACATAAGTTGCTAAATCCTAAAGAGAAACACATTTTCAATTTCAAATATACTAAATCTTCCAATGGTAACGCACATAAGTTTCTCAATCCTAAGGAGACACACATTTCCAATATGCTAAATCCTGGAAGGTAATGCACATAAGTTGCTAAATCCGGAATGGACACGCATTTTCAATTTCAAAACATGCTAAATCTTGGAAGGTAATGCACATAAGTTGCTAAATCCTGAAAAGACACATATTCATATGCTAAATCTTCTGAAGGTAATGCACATAAGTTGCTAAATCCTGAGGAGACACGCATTTCATATTCATAATGATACAAGAAGGTGGATCTATGGGTATTTCAGAAGCTGTCAGAAGATGCATTATAATTGCAAGCACAGTTTATGGGTGAACCTGTTGGGCTCTCCCTCCAGGGTGATTCATGGTAAGGTGGACATCTTACTAGGTGAGGTAATCACTCTTTTCCCTCTCTCTCTTTTCGCTTTCATGCTAGTAGGACAAGATCATGAAGCTATGCTATTTATAGTATTTCTCTTGTCTTTCTTATGTAATCATTTATGATTTTATGATAGCTTTCCAAATATGATATTAGTATGAGAAGTATTTCTTGGCAAGGTTTCTTATGCTAATTGATTTGGGTTGTTTGTACCAACCCTTGTTCTTTTGGAACCCTAGTGCATGTATGTTGAGTTAGAATCCTTAGTTTGGGGGCTTGTGTCCTTAGCTAAGTGTTATTTTATCTTATTGTGAATCCACTTTAATCTCTTCTTTCTTATCTTTTACCAAGAGTTTGCATCGAGTCCATACTCTTGCTAAAGTGGGAGCTTAATGTATCGTCTTAAAATGGAAGCACTTCCAAGTTAAGAGCATTTAGCCCTTTGAGTGAGTGGTCTGGGGTCATGTTAAGAACTTTGATCAGGTCTTTTCTCGAATCTAGCTTTCTCCCCCATTCTGCTTCTCTCTACACCTGATTTCACTTTATTTTTGCATTTACTGGCATTATGGACTGAGGTCCTGAGGTTTTTGACCTCAAGGTCAAATTCAACCTCGAGGGTCAAATTTAACCTTGACTCTAACCTAGGTTAGGGTTGACCTTGACTCTGACCTAGGGTAGAGTCTACCTCATCTTTGACCCAGGGTTCAAATTTCAAGGTCCCATGATTTTCGGGTGTTGGGTTTTGGAGATATTTGTTTTCCCGCTTCAAGGTCGGTCATTTCGGGTTTAAGAATGGTAAATCCTTAAATTGTATTTAATATGGGCCCATTTCTAGGGGTTAAGGTTAATTGGAATTTAATTCTCCAATTTCGGCCTTCTCTAGAGGTTTGTGCCCTAGATCACTATAAAAGGAGGTCTTCCTCTCTCATTTTCTAATTCATGATTCACCAAGAAATTTCATGATTAAGGAGCTCTCAAGGAGATATTTACAAGCCATCAAGTTCTCTCTCAAGCAAGATCAAGCATCCATTCAAGCATTCAAGCCCTCTTATTCATTCAAGTTCTCCATTGAAGATCAAGCATTCAAGCCTTTGAAGGGATTTGGTTCAAGCATTCAAGATTCATCATTCAAAACCCTAGATCTATCCATCATGGTGGTGTGATCTTCCTTCAAGATCCTTTGTTCATCTTCAAGATCCATTCATTCTTCCCTCAAGGTGGATTCCAAGCATACAAGCATGGAGGTTTTGATTCACATTTGTTAGTGTTGATTCCAAGCTTTCATATTAACATACTTGATTATATTTCAAATACAATTGCATATATATCAAATTGCATAGCTTCATTGTTAGATCTATTTATACTACTTTCTAGCATTCTCAATTTCAATTTTAATATTAAGGTTGATACTGTGTAGTGTAAAAATGACCACACTTCTATGAACCATTACTTGCAAGGTTGCTCAACAATGAGGCCTCACAAAGTGGCTCATAGCTCTCTATGCATGGAGTTGCAAAGGACTTATGAGTTTTGCTCTCAGCTAGAGCTACAAGAATGTGACCTTGCTAGTCAACCATGCAATGAAAGATTCAAGTGAAGACAAGGGCAAGAGTGCCAATGTCCCCAAGAATCTAAATGAAAAATGCAATGCAAATACAACTAGTATGAATGTGCAAGACTAATCTATCAAATGAAGTGCAAACTAAACTATGAAAAGAAGTACAATAGATTTCAAGCCCCTAACTAAGCTATGTGAGATCTATTCTATTGCATAAAAGGAAATCTAATCCATGATGCCATGATCATGCAACTAAGAAAATAAATATAAACTAGATGATGAAAGCAACAAGTCTTTAATGTCTTTAAACTTCAAATGCACCTAAAACCTGCAGCATAACATTAGCATAAAACATGGATATGCAAATGGAGGAGAGAGCTCTCCTTTTATAAGAAATGAGGAGAAATGAACTATGGAGATTAAGAGGCAAAATATCTTAATCAGCGGTGGAGCTTGAAAGAGGAGCAATCCATGTGCACAAGTATCCTCCAATGAGAGTGAAGTGTTGACTTTTGAGCCTTATGTGAGACAAAAAATGTTTTTTCCCTTTTTATAAAATAGGAATAATACTTTATTTGTGCAACATAGGATAAGAGGAAAAGTGGGGGCTTTTTATTTAATTAAAAGGGGAGGAAATATTCTTTTTAATCAAATAAAGACTTAGGATAAATGGTTAGCCCAAGGATAAAAATCCAATATATGATCGAAATTAGGATTTGATTAAGAAATTGATATTGTTGAAAATATTAATTATTGATAAAAATGATTCAGGATTGATAAATTGAATAAATGGGGCCCAAAGTCTAGGCGACCATTTTAGGGTGCATACATTTGCCCCTTTTTGACTAATGTGTGATCGATTTGGGAACACATGTAGTCAAAGAATGAAGTTGCAATGTGAGATCGATTTGGGATCACAAAACAAATCAGATATGAGGTCGATTCGGGATCACATCCGGACAAACATAAACAAAGGCCTTTGAACATGAGGTCAATTCGGGATCACATTCAAAGTAGGAGATAAGAATATCAAATTTGAGCGACAACTCACAAAAGATGTCTGAATCAGAAAAATCAAGCAATTGGGGATGAGAATCCCATAGGTACTGCCCCCTCGGAATCGAAATCAAAATCAGGTAGAGAGGAGAACAGTGAGTTGATAAGGTTGATCAAATCATAATAAAATCACAATCGAAGGTAAGGGTCAAATAGGTTAACCATTAGGCAATGAAAACATACCCCAGCTTGACTAAAAAGATGCAGTCAAACGTGAGAAATGAGGGAATGGAATGAATATGAATGAAAGAGTAGAAGTTTGGAAGACATGAAAATGAAGAAATGACGATGCCCCAACAAAGATCAAAAGATTAGGCCTCAAAAGATCAGTCAACTGCGCAGAAGGGGGGAAGATTTTGAAACGTGATTTTGACTATCAAGAAGACCTCGAATTTTGATTTTGAGTCCGAAAATGGATCCAGGACGTTGAAATTAGCTAGGGGTGTAATTTTCACGCAATTCTGAGGTGTTTTGAAAATGAGGTCAAAAAGTCAAAAGACTATAAAAGGGGTCAAAATGTCATTTTCAAAAATCATTTGTCTTTTAGCGATTTGAAAATTTCAGAGCTTTAGAGAGAAAAAATGGCCCAGCAAGCAGGAGTTCCCGTCCATAGGCATCGATTCGAGCGCGCCCGGTTGCACAACCGGCCACCACACTATCCTGCCTCGGTATGTTTTCGAAAAACTCGAGCTTGTTGGTCATTTTTAGCATTTAATAGCTTATTTTAGCACGTTTTTTTTTTTGTTTTTTTTTCAAATTTTAAATTTTAAAATTTTTTCTTAGGCGAAATATCGCGCGATACTTTAGAAGTATCGCGCTCTTTGGGGAGAAGTATCGCGTGATACTTCGCGTGTCCCCAAAGTATCGCGCGACCTTAGGCACCAGTATCGCACGATACTAGGCGAAGTATCGCGCGATATAAGGTTTATCGCCCCACTATAGGGAGAAGTATCGCGCGATACTTCTCCAAAAAGAAATATCGCCCAGCATAAAATTTTGATTTTTAATGCATTTTTGAGCAAAAATGACATGGGTCTAGACAATGTTACATTTTTAGGATGTTTTATACTGAGTTTTTGGACATCCATCATGATATGTGCTAAAAAATGGCTTGGTTTTGGCTTGCAGGAGATTTTTTCGGTGCTCATCATCAGAGTGCCGAAGGTGACAGGATTGCGGTGTGTCCGAGATCTAGATGATCCGGGCAATGCCGATCTTAGAGCGATGGGATTCCGGTATCTACTGAGATACCCCTATATCCGAGCAGACCATGGGTTGTTGACTGCTCTAGCCGAGAGATGGCACAGCAAGCACAACACCTTCCACCTTCCTACAGGTGAGGCATCCATCACACTGGAGGATGTCTATAGGATCCTCCGAGTTCCATGCCACGGAGAGCCTATAAGTATAATCATGTTTTTGAGATAGTCATGTAAAATGTAATGTTTCCAAAAGATGAAAACTAACATGATTTATGTGTTGTCACAGGTATACTATGATCAGGATGCCACTGAGGGGCGCCGCCTAGTTCAGGAGATGTTCCAAGATGTCACGATTCTGGATAGACATATCAGCTGGGAGAGGCTGATAGACAATTTTGGCAGAGATTACCCAGTGCCATGTATAGTGGCTTCCATCATTTCACAGATCCTGATGACTGATCGCAGTCAGAAAGGTTTTCCGCTCAGATGGGCTCGGCTTTTGGTGGACCTGATTGGCAGGCCATGACGGATGGCATGGGGTCCTGCTATACTGGCAGAGATGTACCATGAGCTACATGAGATCGTCTACAGAGATGGTTGGACATGGGCATGCGGTACCATCCTAGCACAGGTATGGGCATGGGAGCACATCGATGTGGTGCGCCCTAGGGTTCAGTTGAGGGAGAGGAGGTACCCCTATATCTATAGGTACCTCAGGTTTATATCACATGCCCATAGTGGGGATGTGACGTACTACAGATGGATTTTGGATGAGATAGCCTCATTTACATGGAGGCCTTACAGGGAGGTTGAGGTTTGGGGGGATGCAGCAGATGAGCTGAGCTACATGTTGTGTAGTCGGCCACTGGTAGGTCGGTATGCAGAGATCGTAGAGAGATTCTGCATCACTCGGGTATGGCGGCAGTTTGGGAGGCAGCAGCGAGTCTTGACAGAGACTACCACTTATGCCAGAGCTAGAGACGAGGAGGGACATGGGTGGCTACCCATGTAAGATTATCAGCAGGCTGTCGCAGAGACAGCAGGTATCAGGAGCGAGCCCTGGGAGTATTTCCCAGATATGGCAGATGCAGGGGCTGACGGAGCCTATAGAGCAGAGCGGCGGAGGGTGCCATTCCCTCGATTTACAGTACCAGATGCACAGGCACCAGTGCAGGGAGGAGACAGAGGGGATGACGGGGGAGAGGGAGGAGATGGAGGGGATGGAGGAGAGGGAGGAGGGGAGGGAGGGGATGGAGGAGATGGCAGGAGGGGGAGAGGTAGGAGAATGGAGAGGGGAGAGGGGTCGAGATCAGGTGGTCGAAAATGGTCACGGGGACAGCGGTCAGTGACACCTAAGGAGGATGCGAGATCAGCTCGCCGGCAGGTGGAGGCACAACAGGAGCAGCCTGCGGGGGGAGAGGATCTGAGAGCCCAGATACAGGCTCAGGAGGCAGAGATACAGCAGCTCCGGACTACTATAGTTGTGAGAGATCAGCAACTACTGGATTTGAGGGCAGAGTGGGATCAGTAGATATCTGATCTTAGGGCAGAGATAGCACGCCGTGAGGTGATGGCACAGGCCGAGGCACTAGAGCTCCGACGAGAGTCAGCGAGAGCTGCCTATTATCACGAGTTATATCTGCAGGCTCTCCCAGAGGGTGAGAGAGCACCATCATACTCTCAGTGGGCAGGGGTATCAGACGTGGTACTCGATAAGAGAGCTATGCCTCCTCCACCACCACGAGCTCCTCACGAGGGTGGTAGCGAGTCCTAGGTTTAGATGTTTTGGACATATTTTGAGACTTTTGACCCAGATTTTGAGATCTCATATTGTATTGTATATCATGACATTGTATATGAGATTACTGGACGTTCGATGTATCATGTGTATTTATCTCATTTGTGATGGATGTATCAGTTTATGTATATTGTCTTGTCATTTTGCTCAAAATGCTTATGTATGTGCTTATGTATATGCTTATGTATGTTCTCTCTCATAGATGTATGGTTAATTCTCATGTGTATGATATAGACTTATGTTTCTTGAAAATGACAGTTTTGATATAGCTATGATGATGTGATTAACCCCTTGTGATGAACAAGAACAGGTTCGAGATGAAAAAGACAAGGAGTGAAAGACATGATCGAGAAGAAGAAAAGGTGAGCGCAGTAGACTGATAGGTCCACGTAGGATGAAAAGGAGACCTCTCTCCATATGCAAAATGCAACACTAGACTAACATGAACTTAAAAATGCAAACTACTATGAAAGTGGTTGACTTGCAAGGTCACAATGCTTATAGACATCTAATTATCATCATTGAGCGTTATTGGTAGCGTCGGAAGATCATACAATGCACACTAGTGTAACTATGTGGATATGAATATGATCTTTATCAGATAAAAATGTGGAAATCCCACCTAGGCATCAAAGACATGTAGGTCAAGATGACTAATGCAGTGAGATCACCTAAATTTTGATATGGCGAGATTATGCTTGTATCAAGACACATGAAAGTCAGGATAGCTAAAAGCATGCACTCACAAAATAGTCAAGGATAATACCTTGTCAATCCATAGTGTCAAGTAGGACCAGCATAAATGCTCATGACAGTTAGGATCAACAAAATATACCCACAAGTAGATAAAGAAAGAAAACATGTTCTCATTCCCTCAATCTTCTAGCTATGCATCATCGAAAACTTCTCAGGGAGAGACCACTCATCAAAGAAATTCTCATAGACAACACACAAAAAATAAAGTCATCATATCATCATCGAGTTGATTGTTTAAGTGCGTGTGTGTTGGTCATAGAGTCAGACTCTGAGTATTGCATCTGCACATGAGCACTATCGCATTATACTTAGACTATAGGCAAGACATCTAATAAGTGTTAAGAAACACTCGACGCAAGGGTAGTGTTGAAAAACACTGTTTGGGGTGGTGTTGAAAAACACCTGTTGTGAAATGCCCCAAGAGACAAACGCACCTAAAAGACCAATGCTAACAGTTATGCCCCCTAGACAAAGACAAAGACCAATTCCAGACTAGGCCAAATAAGGTCAAGGCATGAAGGAAAGTGGCTAAGGGTCAAGGATGCATGCTAAGAAATAGGGGTGCAAAGGCCTCAAGTAGCGCCTGTTTCCAGGTTTTCACCACTTGGAATCTTGTTTTTTTTTTGTTTGTTTTTTGTATTTTTGCTACCAAGGCGCCTATTGCTAGGTTTTCACCAAGGCACTTTTTTATTTTTTTTATTTTTTGAATATTTTAATTTTTTTGTATTTTTTCAGGACTTTATATGCTTTTTTTAAGGATTTTTTCAGCATCATATATCAAAAACAAAATTGGAATTTTTTCAGAATCAATAAGATATGTACAAAGGATGCCCCTAGATAGAACGGGCATCAAGGATAGAACTTCTTGAGGTGCACCATGTTGATGGGATCAGGGAGCTGTTCTCCATCAGGGTCTGACAGTAAATACGCACCAGTACCAAAAGCAGCTGTGATGACATATGGTCCAAGCCAGTTAGGTTCAAACTTGCCCTTTTGCTCTCTGTTTTGTTGGTTCTTAGGGTTCTCTCGCAAAACAAGATCACCTATTTGAAATTCTCTAGGGCGAACCTTCTTGTTGAATGCCTTGGACATACTCTTCTGATACACTCTCATATGATCAAAGGAAGCCTTACGCTTCTCATCTAGAAGTTCTAGTTCCTGTAACCTCATGGTGCGGTAATCCTCATCTGTAATCAAGCCTTTGAGTGAGACTCTAAGTGATGGTATCTCGACTTCTAAAGGCAATATTGCTTCAGTGCCATAGGTGAGAGAGAAAAGAGTGGCTCCTATAGGTGTGCGAATGCTTGTTCTGTAAGCCCATAGTGCTGGATTGATTTGTAAGTGCCAATCCCTACCATTCTTGTGCATTGTTCTATGAAGAATCTTAAGAATGGTTTTGTTAGAAGCTTCTACCTGTCCGTTTCCCTGTGGAAAATATGTGGAGGACAAATGTTGCTTGATTTTAAACTTTCTGCATAAGTGCTTTAGGTCCTTATTCTTAAATTGACCTCCATTGTCAGTAATGATCTCAGAAGGCACTCCAAATCGGCAAATGATATGATTCAAGATGAACAAAGAAATGGTCCTTCCTGAAGCAACCGAAAGTGGCACAGCTTCCACCCATTTTGTGAAGTAGTCAGTGGCAGTAATAATGAACTTGTGTCCACCTGATGAGTTGGGATGAATCTGCCCAACCAGATCAAAGGCCCAGCGTTGAAATGGCCAATGAGAAACAGAAGGGATCAGCTCCCTACCTGGAGCATGAATCAGGTTGCCATGTTTCTAACATTTTTCACATGACTTAGCAAAGGTGACTGCGTCTATCTGCATTGTGGGCCAATAATATCCCGCCCTAAGCAACCTTCGGGCCATGGCAAGACCATTAAAATGTCCACCACAAATGCCCTCGTGGATGTCAGCTAACGCTTGGTTGGATTCCTCCTTTTCCAAGCACCTAAGGAGCGTCCCATCTAAACCCCTCCTATATAAATCACCAGAGATGAGGGTGTGGCGAGAGGCGTTACGGATGAGGTTTCAGCGTTCGGAGCGGTTGAATGTGTCAGGGATGATGCCATCACGAAGATATGAATAGATAGCACCATATCGGGAAGACTCGTGTGTGATAATGGCACAAATGACATGGCTTTTAGACGAGTCAAAGATGGGATGGTGTAGCTCTTCCACCAGGAATTCAAATCTGGATTCATGTGTCTCCAATTGAAGAAGTGAAGCTAATGTGGCCATGGCATCTGCAGCTTTGTTCTCTATCCTAGGGATTTGTTGAAACGTCACAAAGGTGAAGTAGCGTCTCAAAGAATCAACCATCTTTTTATAGGGTATCAATTTGTCATCCTTGGTTTGATACTCTTCGTTAACTTGGTTGATGATTAACTGGGAATCCCCAAAGACATGTAACTCTGTGATGTTCCATTCTATAGCCATTAGTTAAAGCTTCATATTCTGCAATATTATTGGTACACGGGAATAATAGTTTGTAAGACTTCGGAATGTTGTACCCATGTGGAGAAAAAAATAACACTCCAGCACCTGATCCATTTTGCATGCGGGAACCATCAAAGAACATTGTCCAAGTGCGAGTAGTTGTATACAAGATGTGTTCATCTGGGAATTCCACTTGGACTGGCATACTATCCTGGATTGGAAAATCAGCTAATTGATCGGCAATAGCTTGTCCTTTTATTGCCTTCCTTTCAACATACTCTATGTCAAATTCAGTTAGGACCATCATCCATTTAGCAAGTCTACCCGTCAGGGCAGCCTTACTAAGCAAGTATTTAAGGGGATCAATTTTAGCAACCAAATGTATGGTATGAGCAAGCATGTAGTGGCACAACTTTTGAGAAGCAAACACCACCGCGAGACAAGACTTCTCAATATTATTGTAATTGATCTCATAGGAGACCAGAGTACGGCTGATATAGTAGATGGCCCGTTCTTTCCCAGTATCATCTGATTGAGCCAATAGTGCCCCCAGGGAAGTGTCTGTAGCTGAAACATATAGGATTAATGGTTTCCCTGGAATAGGAGGCATTAGGATCGGAGGATTGGCCAAGTATTGTTTGATCTGATCTAGGCTCTTTTGACAATCCTCGTTCCAAACACAAGAAGCACCCTTATGCAATGTCTTGTTGAAGGGTTGCGCTCTGTCTGCAAGCTGAGAAATAAACCTCCTAATTGATTGAAGACGTCCCTGAAGACTTCTCATTTGGCTGATATTCTGAGGAGGTGGCATATCTAGGATTGCTTGGACCTTTTCGGGGTCAACCTCGATACCTTTTGCTGATATTATGAATCCTAAAAGCTTGCCTGAGGTGACGCCAAATGCGCACTTCTTTGGATTCAATCGGAGTTGAAATTGTTCCATACGATCTAGAATTACTTCCAGATCATTGAGGTGTGTGTCCCTTTTTCTTGATTTTGCCAGGGTATCATCCACATAATCTTTCATATTTTTGTGCATCATATCATGAAAGATAGTCGTCATAGCTCTTTGGTAGGTTGCTCCTGTATTCTTTAACCCGAATGGCATGACGTTCCAGCAGTAGGTTCCCCATGCACATGTGAATGTTGTTTTCTCTTGGTCTTCAAGAGCTATTTTGATTTGATTATAGCCTGAGAAACCATCCATTAGAGAATATATGTCATAGCCCGCCGTCATGTCCACTATCATGTCAATGTTTGGAAGTGGAAAATCGTCCTTTGGGCATGCTTTGTTTAGATCTCTAAAATCTGTGCAGACACGAATGGACCCATCATGTTTGGAGATGGGTACTATGTTTGAGATCCATTCTGCATAATCGATGGCTCTAATAAATCCAACTCTCAAAAGTTTTTCTAATTCTCCTTTGACAAGTAGAGCTACATGTGGATGCATTTTTCTTAATCTCTGTTTTACTGGCTTGACTCCTGGAGCTATAGATAAGTGATGCATTATGAGATTCGTGTCAAGCCCTGGCATGTCTGAGTAGGTCCATGCAAAATTAATTTTCTTTTTCTGTAAAAACTGTACATATGCCTTGGTCTCTTCCTCTGATAAAGACTGAGCAAGATGGACTATCTAAGGGTTTCCTTCTGTGTTCAAATTGACTGGCTTTGTTGGTTCAATCAATATTGATGATCTATCCTGGAAATAACTTGGCAAGTTATTAAGTACCCCATCCTTAGGTGCCTCAAAGAGGTTTTCACCTTCGGATGCATCATTTCTTTTTACTATTTTTGGTTCTGACACCGCCACAAAGTGGTTTTCGCCATCAGACCTATTTTTCTTTTTCTCTTTTGTTTTGAGACTGAGGTACTTAATATCAGGCTCTGTCATGCTGGTTGTTGGTTCACTGGTGGAAGAAGCCACGGGTTCAAGAGCATTCAGATAGCAGGCAATTTCGTAATCATTGTGAAATGTGAGGAATGTGGGCTCTTGATGGCGCTGAGACCAGTCAATTAGGTCAAAGTGAACAAGCGGTAAGTCAATGGCGGGTTCGATGTTGTTTATGCGAAAGGTGTCATCTCTGGTGACCATATAATCGGAGTTCATCAAGTCTTCTCCTAAGATACCCGAATTAGGACTCATCCTATCAAATGAAGCATCGTCTACTAAGGCGATTTGAGGAGGGCAATCCTCTAGTCCGACACTAGAATCGTTAGTCGCATCGGGTTGGGTACTATAGGCATAGATAATATCCACGTCCAGATCAATTATTGCATCTGAAAGCGAATCCCATTCATATTCATGGGAGTCTGTCTCTGAGTCATCATTTAGGCCTCGTGATGTAGAAGCCTCAAGGTTAGGAAGGGTTTCCCCCTCTCTAGTGCTAGTGTTGGTACTATCCGTCGCAGCTAGGACAGTAACACTTTCCTTTGTCGATCTAGCAGTCACACAGTCACTATCCGTCGCAGCTGGGATAGTATGACTATTAAGCATCAAATCTGTGGAATATCCCCAAAGGAGATTCGTTGAGGGTACCCAATCATCAGACACATCTTGTTGGTTGGAAAGATTAGGCGTATAATCTACATCACTGTCACTGTTCATCGCAGCTGGGACAGTAACACCTTTCTTCTTCTTATTCTCAAAACCTAAGCCAATCGTGGATTTGTTCTTTCGTCCAAAAAAAGCATGATCAAGAGGCTCAGCTTTAGCGTCTAGCCTATGACTAAGGGGACCATATCCTGGATATCCCATATTTTTAACCAGTGTATACCCTTTCCCATAAGTTTCAGGTGAAGGAGCAAAATTCTCGTTATGTTTGTATTTCTCCTCGTGATAGATCCAGTTCCTGAGAACAACTTCCTCTTTCTCTTCTTGAATGGGGACCGAAGACTCAACAAATTTCCCAAATAATGTCATTGCCGATGACGAAGGTTTTGTACTTGGTGATGGTCTCCCATAAGACCTAGGAGAGATTGGCATTTTTGTAAAAGAATCAATCTTATAATCTCCCATCCCAAGATCTATGGTCTTGAACTTCTGCTTGCATTGTTCAAGTGAACTACTAAGACTGTCAGCTTCCCTATTGAAAGGCACATGTGATCCCACAAAAATGTTATTAACTGATAAAGCACTATCTCCAGGGATGCAAATTTCTACACCGTTATGGGGAAACTTAACACACTGGTGATATGTTGATGGGACTGCCTGCATCTCGTGAATCCATGGCCTACCTAGAAAAATGTTGTAGGCTAGAGGTCCAACATCAACAATTTGAAATAATATATCTTTTTCTACGGGACCAATGCGAATAGGCAAAAAAACCAATCCCTTAGAACTTCTTTCTGCTTCGTCATATGCTTTGATTGTGATCCTTTTCTTTGTGTCAATGACGTTCTCGAAATATCCTAGAGCTAGCAGCAAACTCAGGGTACAAATATTGAGCCCCGCACCCCCATCTATCAGTACACGCCTAACACGGGTTTTATGAATCATGACTTCGATGTGTAAGGCCAAGTTATGTGGGTGACTGATGGATCTGTCATCTTCTTCGGAGAAGGTGAGGTAATGAGGGCTAGCCAAATGGTTGACCATGTTTTGGAATTGGTCAATATCTAAGTTGTTAGGGACATTGGCTGCTCGCAAAGCATCCTCGAGGACGCGCTTGTGCTTAGGAGATAATTTTAAAAGCTCAAAAATGGATATCTGCACGGGTGTACGTTATAGCTAGTCAATAAGATTATAATTGAAATCAGGACCAATGGCAGACTTGGGAAGAGCACCTTTGGACATGGGCTGCTTGGGTTTGCTAGTGCTAGGACCTTTAATGATAATGGGCGCTTGGGCCTGACCCCTAGTGACAGCATTGAGGGACTGGGGAATTCTTTGTGAGTGAGGACCTCTTATCACCACAGCGGGTCTTTCATTAGTCATAGGAGTTGAGTCCACATTATGTCCATAAGGATCTTTCTTTCTCACCATGTTGATGTTATCGTCAGCCACTTCAAGCATGTTAATCACATTGTCAGCATGCGTGTATGTATAGTTAATAGCCGCCTTGCCATTCGTATTGCTAGAATTCTCTCCTTTTTCATATTTAGGCAAGGGCTCTTCAAAGGCTTTATGGTTTGCATTAGTGGTTAACCCATCCACTTGTAATTGTCCTTTCTCAATAAGGTCTTGGACAAGATGCTTGAGTTTAAAATAATTTTCTATGTCGTGTCCAATCCCATTATGGAAACGCAAAAAGCCTTAGCATCCCACCAATGAGGTAAAGGATCCGATATTCGATGTTTTGTAGGATCCTGTGGGTGCGCCAAATTATGAGCAACTAGTGTCTTGAAAACATCTGCATAAGATTCTCCCAATTTCGTAAATTGTCTTTTCTCCGTTTTAGATCTCCTTTGATACTTAGGTTTGTCTTGTTGTGTTGAAGACGTTTGCAGCTTTATAGCTTGAACTGCATGAGAGAGGTTAAGAACTCCTTCATTTTTGACTTGGGATGAGTCAACAACTCCGTCGTTGACCACTTGCTTGTTTTTGTTCCAATAGGAGTTCTTTTTGTCCTTGTTACCATTAGTATTGTTATTTTGGCTATTGTTGTTATTTGTTGGTTTAGCCAAAATTCTTTGTTCTTTTAGGACATCCTCAATGCGACATGCCACCTCTACCATAGTATCAAAGGAATTAAATGGGATTTTCTTGACTTCATATCTGAGTTCTGGTATTAGATTGCTCACAATGATATCAATTCTCTCCTCTTCAGGGATTGTCCTTGGGTATTTCGAACACAATCGCCTCCATCATTGTAAAAATGTGACAAAAGCTTCCCCTTGATTTTGTTTAAGTTTACACAAATCAAGCATTGTGACTGACCTTGATAAGTTGTAAGCAAAATGCTGAACAAATCTTCGGACAAGTTCTTTAAATGTCTTTACTGGAGGGGAAAGGTTGGTGAACCACTCCATGGCTTGACCTTTTAAACTCCTTGGGAATAATCTCAGCAAGTAGGAGTCTTCATGGTGAAAGGAAAAGCTCATTATGTAGAACTGTCGAACATGGTCGTGAGGGTCACCAGTGCCATCATATTTGTCGTATGTTGGGAATTCAACTTTCTTAGGGAATTCTACCATCACCACACTTTTGTCAATGGGGTTAGGACATATGGAGTCCAAATGAAATGTGCTCTTGGGAGCCTTCATCCTGTCTATATCCTTTTGCATTTGTAAGATCACCTCATCAGTTGAAGGATTCTGTTTCTTGATCTTTTGGTGAACATCAAAATTATATGGAACTTTAGCGCCTTTATTGATAAGACTTTCCAAGAATTGATCTTTATTTTGTTCCACATATTGCTCCACATAGGCTTGAAAGGATGGTTCTTGTTGCATAGTCATGAAGTCCATATGATCAAATTTAGCATAACTGCCTCCATGTTGCGAGCCATGATGTGCTCGTTGGGAGGGTTGCTTTGAATGTCTATGAGACGACTGTCTCCTATGATGGTCATATCTTGAAGCCCTTCTTCCTCTAGGACTTGGGGATCGTGAGGGTGTCTTTGATCTTCTTCGAGGGCTAGGGGAAGGGGTAGATGGGGGTGAGTTGGTCCCACTATTGGCTCCCCTTCCGTTATATTGACTTTGGAGTTGTTGTGCATAGAGTCTATCTTCTTCTTCTTGGGCGACTCTTTTCTGTATATCCAACAATGCACGTTCCTCTTCCTCTAGTTGTCAGAATTTTTCCTTTTTAGCAGCTTGTTCATCTAAGTAGGCTTGCTTCTCTCTCTCAATGCTTCTCAATCTTGTATTTGCATATCGAGAGGTGTCTTTAAGTGGGGAGGTTTATCTCGAATGCCTCATTGCATTAGCTGCATTGATGTGGTGATCACTAGATTCGTTGTTCTGGTCTTCGTGTTGTGACCCTGAATCTGAGTGAGCTTTCTTATGTTGTCTTTCGGCTCGTTGGTGAGCATCAAAATACCTCGCATTTTTAGGAGGTGACCCAGGTGGACTAGCATGAGAAGAACTACCATACTCTCTTCTGTTTCGTTGGAAGATATCCTCAAGAGTTTGATTCATGGCTTCTCTTTGTTGTCGGGTGAAAGTGTAACTCATGTCCATACTTGATGAAAGTGGTACAAAAGAGGTGCTCACTTCACTAGGATTAGCTCCCGGATTAAAACAAACCTCGGATTCACTCTTAGGAGATTGGTCAAAAAGAGGTCCTTTTCCCTTAGGTTGTCGACGAGTCTTGACGGGTGGTAACTAGCTAAAGGCAACAGGGGGTCGCTTCCCTTGATTAACTTGGTACCTTGTCATAACTGACATGAAAGAGAGATACTCTCAATGATAAGGTGACCTTTCAAAGTGTCAACACCAAACTAGGATAATCGAAGTCCTCTATTGTCCAAAGAGAAATGAAAAGAAAAAGAGGGCTTTACCAACACTGTCAAAGAGGTGCTTCAAATCAAAGGGTGACTACCCTTGCACTTTTGAATCAGGAGGTTGGACTAGGCCAAAAGATAATTAAAATTGAGATGAAAATGAAAGCGATTTGGACAATAAGAGTACTAAGATTTTCCAAGAATGTAGCTAACAATTTTAAAGATGAACCTTGGCACCGAGAATGGCTTTCTAACTTGACAATTATTTCAAAGTGACTTTGTAAATCAAATGATGCTATCCCGGAGGACTAAAAACCAAAAATTTAGCGTCAAGACAAATCTCAGACGTCAGGGTGAGAAGCCTGCTCTAAGACTTAGCCTGATTGTCAGCAACTGAAACTGACCAAAATTTAAGCATGGCAAAAATAAACCAGGCGATATACTCCAGGCTACTGGGGCGATAAACCTATACCCGCGCGATACTTCACCCAAAGCCAGGCGATACTTCTTAATACTGGCGGGCGATATACTCTAGGCAGGTTGGGCGATAGTCCGTCAGGGGTGAACTATCGTGCGATATTTCTCTTCAAAAGGGGCGATATTTCTAGCATGCGCGAAGTATCGGCGATACTTCGCTTTACAGGGCGCGATACTGTTGCAGATTTGTTTAACTCTTGACCAGAATTGTGTGAAATTTGCATTTTTGGGTCTGTTTGGTCAAAATTTCTAGTCTGAGGGTTGATGTTTTCGATTTCAGTCACAGTATCAGCAGAATTTCGATAGGTTTGCAAACAGTAAGGGATCAAAACATGGTCTCAAACACTTGAAATAAGGGCAAAAGCAACCTTGCCAAGACAAACACTTGTGATATCAGAATTGAAACAACACCCTATGAATGCTAGCGATTGTTTGTACGTAAGAACGTTTGCACTGGTATCACACAATCGAAGACACTTCAAACAAATCTATGCTAGAAAGTCAAGGCTCAATAATTACCAACTTAGTCCACAACTTGATGCCCCCTCACCTCACACCAAGTGGTTACCCACAAGAGATGTTGGCTTTGTCATGGAAATGTCAAATGACACAACCAAAGGGACACATATGGTGAGTATCTTAAGGTGATCCCGGTAAACCACTTGGATCAATCCTTGCACTAAGAAGATAAGCGGCTAAAAGAAGGGGGCTTCTACCTAATGGTTCTTAATAAAAATTTTCGTTCACAACACCCCTCTTGCTCCTCATAAAGGACTAGGACCTCGCGGCCTCAAGAGTACCTTAAGCATTCTTGTTCAATATTTTCCCCATGGTCGCAATCCCATGAGCTACTCACATCAAACGAAGACAAGTGTTATGTCTATCAAGGTTTTTGGTGTCCTTGATAGCCTTGAGATTATAGTGAGTTGGAATCACTTGCCACCAAAGAAAATGATGACAAGGTTGTCCCCACTTGAGTCATTCCTCTTGATTGCTCAAGAGCAGGCCCGTTAAAAGATTTCTAAACTAAACAAAAATGGATCAAATCTTGAGGTTCAAGATTTTTGATTCACCACAAGGGTGAAGAGCATACTCCCCTATCTCAAAAATCTCTCCCAAGCACACCAAGCAAAGAGATTCAATTACTCCCTTGCTTCCAAAACCTTAAGATGGGTCAAGATTTTCTGATTCACCTAAAGGTGAAGAGCATACTTCTCCTACCACCTCAAGATCCCTTTCACAAGGTATTAAGATTCCTAATACAATTAGTGAATGCCACACTTGAAAGGAAAGTAAATAACAAGCAAGAAATAATTTATTTTTTTGTTTTTATGCTTGAGCAGCCCTACAAAAACTGTTAGTAGCCCTCTTTGACATGCATTTTTAGCAATTTTCAAGCAAATGAGAGCACCTACAAACACAACTTGTTAAACCCACAAAGTTAGCAAAATCAAAATCCAAATGTAAACATGCAACAAACTGCTAGATTTAAGCTAAAAGATGCGGGTTAGACCTATTTAAACACAGCAAAACAAAATAGCAAGCTAAAATAATCAAATTCGGACAAGAAAATTGAAAACGCAAGTCTCTGCCAGACCAGGTGATATTTCTTAGACTTCAACAGTATCGCGCAATACAATTTCCTATAGTCGGGCGATACTTCTCAGTCGCGCGATATTTTTCAGTCGCGCGATACTTCGCACAATGCCAGGCGATACTTTGCCCGATGCCAGGCAATAGACTTCAATATAGGTGTGCGATACTTTTTCCGCGCGAACTATCGCGCCAAGATAGAAAGTATATCGCGCGATACTTCTGAGAAGTGTCGCGCGATAATCTGATATAGAAAACCAAAAAATGTAAATTTTTTCAAAAATTAATCTGAAAATGATGAAAAATGCATCAAATGAAAGGACAAAGCTATCTACTCTACCCCACGGTGGGCGCCAAAAATGTGTAGTGTAAAAATGACCACACTTCTATGAACCATTACTTGCAAGGTTGCTCAATAATGAGGCCTCACAAAGTGGCTCATAGCTCTTTATGCATGGAGTTGCAAAGGATTTATGAGTTTTGCTCTCAGCTAGAGCTACAAGAATGTGACCTTGCTAATCAACCATGCAATGAGAGATTCAAGTGAAGACAAGGGCAAGAGTGCCAATGTCCCCAAGAATCTAAATGAAAAATGCAATGCAAATACAACTAGTATGAATGTGCAAGACTAATCTATCAAATGAAGTGCAAACTAAACTATGAAAAGAAGTACAATAGATTTCAAGCCCCTAATTAAGCTATGTGAGATCTATTCTATTGCATAAAAGGAAATCTAATCCATGATGCCATGATCATGCAACTAAGAAAACAAATATAAACTAGATGATGAAAGCAACAAGTCTTCAATGTCTTCAAACTTTAAATGCACCTAAAACTTGCAACATAACATTAGCATAAAACATGGATATGCAAATGGAGGAGAGAGCTCTCCTTCATTTGCATATATCCATGTTTTATGCTAATGTTATGCTACAGGTTTTAGGTGCATTTGTAGTTTGAAGACATTGAAGACTTGTTATATTTCATTGTAGTTCATATTTGCTTTCATAGTTGCATAATAATGGCATTATTAGTATAAATTTCTTTTTATGCAATAGAATAAGCTCACATAGTCTAAATAGGAGGCATTGTAATCCATTGCTATTTCCTTTCATAGATTAGTTGCATTGTACTTTCCTTTCATAGCTTAGATTGCATTCTCATTGTAGTTGCATTGCATTGCATCTTCATATTTGATTCTTGGAGACATTGGCACTCTTGCCTTTGTCTTCACTTGAATCTCTCATTGCATGGTTGACTAGCAAGGTCACATTCTTGTAGCTCTAGCTGAGAGCAAAACTCATAAGTCCTTTGCAACTCCATGCATAGAGAGCTGTGAGCCGCTTTGTGAGGCCTCATTGTTGAGCAACCTTGCAAGTAATGGTTCATAGAAGTGTGGTCATTTTTACACTACACATTTCTGCACCCAAAAATGGTCGCCTAGACTTTGGGCCTCATTTATTTGATTTATCAATCCTGAATCATTTTTATCAATAATCAATATTTTCAACATTATCAATCTCTTAATCAAATCCTAATTTCGATCATATATTGGATTTTTATCCTTGGGCTAACCATTTATCCTAAGTCTTTATTTGATTAAAAGGAATATTTCCTCCCCTTTTGATTAAATAAAAAAGCCCCCACTTTCCTCTTATCCTAAGTTTCACAAATAAAGTATTATTCATATTTTATAAAAAGGAGAAAAGCATTTTTTGTCTCATATGGACATAAAGTCAACTCTTATTTTCCTATTGGAAGATATTTGTGCACATGGATTGCTCCTCTTTCAAGCTCCACCGCTGATTAAGACTTTTTGCCTCTTAATCTCAATGGTCCATTTCTTTGCATTTCTTATAAAAGGAGAGCTCTCTCCTTCATTTGCATATATCCATATTTTATGCTAATGTTATGCTGCAGGTTTTAGGTGCATTTGGAGTTTGAAGACATTGAAGACTTGTTATATTTCATTGTAGTTCATATTTGCTTTCATAGTTGCATAATAATGGCATTATTAGTATAGATTTCCTTTTATGCAATAGAATAAGCTCACATAGTCTAAATAGGAGGCATTGTAATCCATTGCTATTTCCTTTCATAGATTAGTTGCATTGTACTTTCCTTTCATAGCTTAGATTGCATTCTCATTGTAGTTGCATTGCATTGCATCTTCATATTTGATTCTTGGAGACATTGACACTCTTGCCCTTGTCTTCACTTGAATCTCTCATTGCATGGTTGACTAGCAAGGTCACATTCTTGTAGCTCTAGCTGAGAGCAAAACTCATAAGTCCTTTGCAACTCCATGCATAGAGAGCTGTGAGCCGCTTTGTGAGGCCTCATTGTTGAGCAACCTTGCAAGTAATGGTTCATAGAAGTGTGATCATTTTTACACTATACATTTCTGCACCCAAAAATGGTCGCCTAGACTTTGGGCCTCATTTATTTGATTTATCAATCCTGAATCATTTTTATCAATAATCAATATTTTCAACATTATCAATCTCTTGATCAAATCCTAATTTCGATCATATATTGGATTTTTATCCTTGGGCTAACCATTTATCCTAAGTCTTTATTTGATTAAAAGGAATATTTCCTCCCTTTTTGATTAAATAAAAAAGCCCCCACTTTCCTCTTATCCTAAGTTGCACAAATAAAATATTATTCATATTTTATAAAAAGGAGAAAAGCATTTTTTGTCTCATATGGACATAAAGTCAACTCTTATTTTCCTATTGGAGGATACTTGTGCACATGGATTGCTCCTCTTTCAAGCTCCACCGCTGATTAAGACTTTTTGCCTCTTAATCTCAATGGTCCATTTCTTTGCATTTCTTATAAAAGGAGAGCTCTCTCCTTCATTTGCATATATCCATGTTTTATGCTAATGTTATGCTGCAGGTTTTAGGTGCATTTCGAGTTTGAAGATATTGAAGACTTGTTATATTTCATTGTAGTTCATATTTGCTTTCATAGTTGCATAATAATGGCATTATTAGTATAGATTTCCTTTTATGCAATAGAATAAGCTCACATAGTCTAAATAGGAGGCATTGTAATCCATTGCTATTTCCTTTCATAGATTAGTTGCATTGTACTTTCCTTTCATAGCTTAGATTGCATTCTCATTGTAGTTGCATTGCATTGCATCTTCATATTTGATTCTTGGAGACATTAGCACTCTTGCCCTTGTCTTCACTTGAATCTCTCATTGCATGGTTGACTAGCAAGGTCACATTCTTGTAGCTCTAGCTGAGAGCAAAACTCATAAGTCCTTTGCAACTCCATACATAGAGAGCTATGAGCCATTTTGTGAGGCCTCATTGTTGAGCAACCTTGCAAGTAATGGTTCATAGAAGTGTAGTCATTTTTACACTACACATTTCTGCACCCAAAAATGGTCACCTAAACTTTGGGCCCCATTTATTTGATTTATCAATCCTGAATCATTTTTATCAATAATCAATATTTTCAACATTATCAATCTCTTGATCAAATCCTAATTTCGATCATATATTAGATTTTTATCCTTGGGCTAACCATTTATCCTAAGTCTTTATTTGATTAAAAGGAATATTTCCTCCCCTTTTGATTAAATAAAAAAGCCCCCACTTTTCTCTTATCCTAAGTTGCACAAATAAAGTATTATTCATATTTTATAAAAAGGAGAAAAGCATTTTTTGTCTCATATGGACATAAAGTCAACTCTTATTTTCTTATTGGAGGATACTTGTGCACATGGATTGCTCCTCTTTCAAGCTCCACCACTGATTAAGACTTTTTGCCTCTTAATCTCAATGGTCCATTTCTTTGCATTTCTTATAAAAAGAGAGCTCTCTCCTTCATTTGCATATATCCATGTTTTATGCTAATGTTATGCTGCAGGTTTTAGGTGCATTTGGAGTTTGAAGACATTGAAGACTTGTTATATTTCATTGTAGTTCATATTTGCTTTCATAGTTGCATAATAATGGCATTATTAGTATAGATTTTTTTTTATGCAATAGAATAAGCTCACATAGTCTAAATAAGAGGCATTGTAATCCATTGCTATTTCCTTTCATAGATTAGTTGCATTGTACTTTCCTTTCATAGCTTATATTGCATTCTCATTGTAGTTGCATTGCATTGCATCTTCATATTTGATTCTTGGAGACATTGGCACTTTTGCCCTTGTCTTCACTTGAATCTCTCATTGCATGGTTGACTAGCAAGGTCACATTCTTGTAGCTCTAGCTGAGAGCAAAACTCATAAGTCCTTTGCAACTCCATGCATAGAGAGCTGTGAGCCGCTTTGTGAAGTCTCATTGTTGAGCAACCTTGCAAGTAATGGTTCATAGAAGTGTGATCATTTTTACACTACACATTTCTGCACCCAAAAATGGTCGCCTAGACTTTGGGCCCCATTTATTTGATTTATCAATCCTGAATCATTTTTATCAATAATCAATATTTTCAACATTATCAATCTCTTGATCAAATCCTAATTTCGATCATATATTGGATTTTTATCCTTGGGCTAACCATTTATCCTAAGTCTTTATTTGATTAAAAGGAATATTTCCTCCCTTTTTGATTAAATAAAAAAGCCCCCACTTTCTTCTTATCCTAAGTTGCACAAATAAAGTATTATTCATATTTTATAAAAAAGAGAAAAGTATTTTTTGTCTCATATGGATATAAAGTCAACTCTTATTTTCCTATTGGAGGATACTTGTGCACATGGATTGCTCCTCTTTCAAGCTCCACCGCTGATTAAGAATTTTTGCCTCTTAATCTCAATGGTCCATTTCTTTGCATTTCTTATAAAAGAAGAGCTCTCTCCTTCATTTGTATATATCCATGTTTTATGCTAATGTTATGCTGCAGGTTTTAAGTGCATTTGGAGTTTGAAGACATTGAAGACTTGTTATATTTCATTGTAGTTCATATTTGCTTTCATAGTTGCATAATAATGACATTATTAGTATAGATTTCCTTTTATGCAATAAAATAAGCTCACATAGTCTAAATAAGAGGCATTGTAATCTATTGCTATTTCCTTTCATAGATTAGTTGCATTGTACTTTCCTTTCATAGCTTAGATTGCATTCTCATTGTAGTTGCATTGCATTGCATCTTCATATTTGATTCTTGGAGATATTGGCATTGTTGCCTTTGTATTCACTTGAATCTCTCATTGTGTGGTTGACTAGCAAGGTCATGAGTTCATAGCTCTAGCTGAGAGCAATTTTCAATCTTGCAACTCCATGCATAGAGAGCTATGAGCCGCTTTGTGAGGCCTCATTCTTGAGCAACCTTGCAAGTAATGGTTCATAGAAGTGCATATTTTAGTGTGTACATTTATGGCGCCCACCGTGGGGTAGAGTAGATAGTTTTGTCCTTTCATTTGATGCATTTTTCATCATTTTCGGATTAATTTTCTGAAAAATCTGCATTTTCTGATTTTTTGTCTCAGATTATCACGTGACACTTCTCAAAAGTATCATGCGATATACTTTCTATCTTGGCACGATAGTTCGCGCAAAAAAAGTATCGACGCATATATTGAAGTCTATCCCCTGGCATCGGGCGAAGTATCGCTGGTGTTGGGCGAAGTATCGCCCTACTGGAAAAGTATCGCTCAGCTATAGGAAGAAGTATCGCGCGATACTGGTGAAGTCTAAGGTATATCGTCTGATCTAACAGTGAACTATTTTGTATCTTGTGAATTTCAAGTTCTTTGCTAGCTTTTTGAAAAAATTTGAAAATTTTAGCGTTTTCAAATCCGTGCCACTCTGGAAAACGGGTGCCCATTTTTTTTTTGAGATTTTCACAAATGGTATCAAAAGTTTAAGTGTGATATATCGTTGGAAAGGTATTTCCGAGCCTAATCCAACCATGATGGTTTCATTTTCAGATTTTATCATTTGATCAGTTATTTTTGCAGATTATCTGATTTTTCATGTGCTAACCATTGTTAGATTTTGGATTTTCCTAACCTTGGTTGGTCTAACAAGTTGTTTTGTAGGTGCTCTTGCTTGAAAGAAATTGATATATTGTATGTCAAAGAGGGCTACTAATGGTTTTTGCAGGGCTGCCCTAAGCATAAAAACTAAATCAAGTGCTTGTTTAATTGCTTTCTTTATTGAGTGCGGCATATACTAGTTGTTTCATTTCATAGGCACTTAATACCTTGTTGTAGGGATCTTGAGGTGGTAGGAGAAGTATGCTCTTCACCTTTAGGTGAATCAGAAAATCTTGACCCATCTTAAGGTTTTGGAAGCAAGGGAGTAATTGAATCTCTTTGCTTGGTGTGCTTGGGAGAGATTTTTGAGATAGGGGAGTATGCTCTTCACCTTTGTGGTGAATCAAAAACTTTGAACCTCAAGAGTTGATCCATTTTGTTTAGTTTAGGAATCTTTTAGCGGGCTTGCTCTTGAGCAATCAAGAGGAACGACTCAAGTGGGGACAACCTTGTCATCATTTTCCTTGGTGGCAAGTGATTCCAACTCACTATAATCTCAAGGCTATCAAGGACACCAAAAACCTTGATAGACATAACACTTGTTTTCGTTTGATGTGAGTAGCTCATGAGATTACGACCATGGGGAAAACATTGAACAAGAATGCTTAAGGTACTCTTGAGGCCGCGAGGTCCTCGTCCTTTATGAAGAGCAAGAGGGGTGTTGTGAACGGAAATCCTTATTAAGAACCATTAGATAGAAGCCACCTTCTTTTAACCGCTTATCTTCTTAGTGCAAGGATTGATCCAAGTGGTTTATCCGGATCACCTTAAGATACTCACCATATGTGTCCCTTTGGTTGTGTCATTTGACATTTCTATGACAAAGCCAACATCTCTTGTGGGTAACCACTTGGTGTGAGGCGAGGGGGCATCAAGTTGTGGGCTAAGTTGGTAAGTATTGAGCCTTGACTTTCTAGGATAGATTTACTTGAAGTGTTTTCGATTGTGTGATACCAGTGCAAATGTTCTTACATACAAACAATTGGTAGCATTCATAGAGTGTTGTTTCAATTCTGATATCACAAGTGTTTGTCTTGGCAAGGTTGCTTTTGCCCTTGTTTCAAGTGTTTGAGACCATGTTTTGATCCCTTACTATTTGCAAACCTGTCAAAATTCTACTGATATTGTGACTGAAATCGAAAACATCAACCCTCAGACTGAAAATTTTGACCAAACAGACCCAAAAATGCAAATTTCACACAATTCTGGTCAAGAGTTAAATAATTCTGCAACAGTATCGCGCGATACTTCGCGCATGCTAGAAATATCGCCCGCTTTGAAGAGAAATATCACGCGATAGTTCGCCCCTGACGGACTATCGCCCGACCTGCCTGGAGTATATCGCCCACCAGTATTAAGAAGTATCGCTTGGCTTCGGGTGAAGTATCGCGCGGGTATAGGTTTATCGCCCCAGCAGCCTGGAGTATATCGCTTGGTTTATTTTTGCTGTGCTTAAATTTTGGTCAGTTTCAGTTGCTGTCAATCAGGCTAGGTCTTAAAGTAGGCTTCTCACCCTGACGTCCGAGATTTGTCTTGACTCCAAATTTCTAGTTTTAGTCCTCCAGGATAGCATCATTTGATTTACAAAATCACTTTGGAATAATTGTCAAGTTAGAAAGCCATTCTTGGTGCCAAGGTTCATCTTTAAAATTGTTAGCTATATTCTGAGAAAATTTTAGTACTCTTATTGTCCAAATTGCTTCCATTTTTCATCTCAATTTCAATTATCTTTTGGCCTAGTCCAACCTCCTGATTCAAAAGTGCAAGGGTAGTCACCCTTTGATTTGAAGCACCTCTTTGACAGTGTTGGTAAAGCCCTTTTTTTTCTTTTCATTTCTCTTTGGACAATAGAGGACTTTGATTATCCTAGTTTGGCATTAACACTTTGAAAGGTCACCTTATCATTGAGAGTATCTCTCTTTCATGTCAGTTACGATAAGTTACCAAATTAATCAAGGGAAGCCACCCCCTGTTGCCTTTAGTCAGTTACCACCCGTCAAGACTCATCGACAACCTAAGGGAAAATGACCCCTTTTTCACCAATCTCCTAAGAGTGAATCTGAGGTTTGTTTTAATCCGGGAGCTAATCCTAGTGAAGTGAGCACCTCTTTTGTACCACTTTCATCAAGTATGGACATGAGTTACACTTTCACCCAACAACAAAGAGAAGCCATGAATCAAACTCTTGAGGATATCTTCCAACGACACATGAGAGAGTATGGTGGTTCTTCTCATGCTAGTCCACCTGGGTCACCTCCCAACAACGTGAGGTATTTTGATGCTCATCAACGAGCTGAAAGACATCATAAGCAAGCTCACTCAGATTCAAGGTCACAACACGAAGACCAGAACAACGAATCTAGTGATCACCGTATCAACGCAACTAATGCAATGAGGCATTCGAGACAAACCTCCCCACTTAAAGACACCTCTCGATATGCAAATACACGATTGAGAAGTATTGAGAGAGAGAAGCAAGCCTACTTAGATGAACAGGCTACTAAAAAAGAAAAATTCAGACAACTAGAGGAAGAGGAACGTGCATTATTGGATATACAGAAAAGAGTCACCCAAGAAGAAGAAGATAGACTCTATGCACAACAACTCCAAAGCCGATTTAACGGGAGGGGAGCCAATAGTGGAACCAACTCGCCCCCATCTACCCCTTCCCCTAGCCCTCGAAGAAGATCAAAGACACACTCATGATCCCCAAGTCCTAGAGGAAGAAGGACTTCAAGATATGACCATCATAGGAGACAGTCGTCTCATAGACATTCAAAGCAACCCTCCCAACGAGCACATCATGGCTCACAACATGGAGGCAGTTATGCTAAATTTGATCATATGGACTTTATGACTATGCAACAAGAACCATCCTTTCAAGCATATGTGGAGCAATATGTGGAACAGAACAAAGACCAATTCTTGGAAAGTCTTATCAACAAAGGCGCTAAAGTTCCATATAATTTTGATGTTCACCAAAAGATCAAGAAATAGAATCCTTCAACTGATGAGGTAATCTTACAAATGCAAAAGGATATAGACAGGATGAAGGCTCCCAAGAGCACATTCCATTTGGACTCCATATGTCCTAACCCAATTGACAAAAATGTGGTGATGGTAGAATTCCCTAAGAAAGTTGAATTCCCAACATACGACAAATATGATGGCACTGGTGACCCTCACGACCATGTTCGACAGTTCTACATAATGAGCTTTTCCTTTCACCATGAAGACTCCTACTTGCTGAGATTATTCCCAAGGATTTTAAAAGGTCAAGCCATGGAGTGGTTCACCAACCTTTCCCCTCTAGTAAAGACATTTAAAGAACTTGTCCAAAGATTTGTTCAGCATTTTGCTTACAACTTATCAAGGTCCGTCACAATGCTTGATTTGTGTAAATTTAAACAAAATCAAGGGGAATCTTTTGTCACATTTTTACAACGATGGAGGCGATTGTGTTCGAAATACCCAAGGACAATCCCTGAAGAGGAGAGAATTGATATCATTGTGAGCAATCTAATACCAGAACTCAGATATGAAGTCAAGAAAATCCCATTTAATTCTTTTGATACTATGGTAGAGGTGGCATGTCGCATTGAGGATGTCCTAAAAGAACAAGGAATTTTGGCTAAACCAACAAATAACAACAATAGCCAAAATAACAATACTAATGGTAACAAGGACAAAAAGAACTCCTATTGGAACAAAAACAAGCAAGTGGTCAATGACAGAGTTGTTGACTCATCCCAAGTCAAAAATGAAGGAGTTCTTAACCTCTCATGCAGTTCAAGCTATGAAGTTGCAAATGTCTTCAACACAACAAGATAAACCTAAGTATCAAAAGAGATCTAAAATGGAGAAAAGGCAATTTACCAAATTGGGAGAATCTTACGCAGATGTTTTTAAGACATTAGTTGCTCATAATTTGGCACACCCACAAGATCCTACAAAACATCGAATATCGGATCCTTTACCTCATTGGTGGGATGCTAAGGCTTTTTGCGTTTTCCATAATGGGATTGGACATGACATAGAAAATTGTTTTAAGCTCAAGCATCTTGTCCAAGACCTTATTGAAAAAGGACAATTACAAGTGGATGGGTTAACCACTAATGCAAACCATAAAGCCTTTAAAGAGCCCTTGCCTAAATATGAAAAAGGAGAGAACTCTAGCAATACGAATGGCAAGGCGGCTATTAATTATACATACACACATGCTGACAATGTGATTAACATGCTTGAGGTGGCTGATGATAACATCAACATGGTGAGAAAGAAAGATCCTTATGGACATAATGTGGACTCAACTCCTATGACTAATGAAAGACCCGCTGTGGTGATAAGAGGTCCTCACTCACAAAGAATGCCCCAGTCCCTCAATGCTGTCACTAGGGGTCAGGCCCAAGCGCCCATTATCATTAAAGGTCCTAGCACTAGCAAACCCAAGCAGCCCATGTCCAAAGGTGCTCTTCCCAAGTCTGCCATTGGTCCTGATTCCAATTATAATCTTATTGACCAGCTACAACGTACACCCACGTAGATATCCATTTTTGAGCTTTTAGAATTATCTCCTAAGCACAAGTGCATCCTCAAGGATGCTTTGCGAGCAGCCAATGTCCCTAATAACTTAGATATTGACCAATTCCAAAACATGGTCAACCATTTGGCTAGCCCTCATTACCTCACCTTCTCTGAAGAAGATGACAAATCCATCAGTCACCCACATAATTTGGCCTTACACATCGAAGTCATGATTCATAAAACCCGTGTTAGGCGTGTACTGATAGATGGGGGTGCGGGGCTCAATATTTGTACCTTGAGTTTGCTGCTAGCTCTAGGATATTCTGAGAACGTCATTAACATAAAGAAAAGGATTACAATCAAAGCGTATGATGAAGCAGAAAGAAGTTCCAAGGGATTGGCCGTTTTACCTATTCGCATTGGTCTTGTAGAAAAAGATATATTATTCCAAATTGTTGATGTTGGACCTCTAGCCTACAACATTTTGCTAGGTAGGCCATGGATTCACGAAATGTAGGCAGTCCCATCAACATATCACTAGTGTGTTAAGTTTCCCCATAACGGTGTAGAAATTTGCATCCCTGGAGATAGTGCTTTATCAGTTAATAACATTTATGCGGGATCACATGTACCTTTGAATAGGGAAGCTGACAGTCCTAGTAGTTCACTTGAACAATGCAAGCAGCAGTTCAAGACCATGGATCTTGGAATGGGAGATTATAAGATTGATTCTTTTACAAAAATGCCAATTTCTCCTAGGTCTTATGGGAGACCATCACCAAGTACAAAACCTTCGTCATCGGCGATGACATTATTTGGGAAATTTGTTGAGTCTTCGGTCCCCATTCAAGAAGAGAAAGAGGAAGTTGCTGTCAGGAACTGGATCTATCATGAAGAGAAATACAAACATAACGAGAATTTTGCTCCTTCACCTGAAACTTATGGGAAAGGGTATACACTGGTTAAAAATATGGGATATCCGGGATATGGTCCCCTTAGTCATAGGCTGGACGCTAAAGCTGAGCCTCTTGATCATGCTCTCTTCGGATGAAAGAACAAGTCCACGATTGGCTTAGGTTTTGAGAATAAGAAGAAGAAAGATGTCCCTGTCCCAGCTGCGACGGACAGTGACAGTGATGCAGATTATATGCCTGATCTCTCCAATCAACAAGATGTGTCTGATGATTGGGTACCCTCAACGAATCTCCTTTGGGGAGATTCCACAGATTTGATGCTTGATAGTCCTACTATCCCAGCTGCGACGGATAGTGACTGTGTGACTGCTAGATCGACAAAGGAAAGTGTTACTATCCTAGCTGCGACGGATAGTACCAATACTAGCACTAGAGAGGGGGAAACCCTTCCTAACCTTGAGGCTTCCACATCATGAGGCCTAAATGATGACTCAGAGACAGACTCCCATGAATATGAATGGGATTCACTTTCAGATGCAACAATTGATCTGGACGTGGATATTATCCATGCCTATAGTACCCAACTCGATGCGACTAACGATCCTAGTGTCGGACTAGAGGATTGCCCTCCTCAAAACGCCTTGGTAGACGACGCTTCGTTTGATAGGATGAGCCCTAATTCGGGTATCTTAGCATAAAACATGGATATATGCAAATGAAGGAGAGAGCTCTCCTTTTATAAGAAATGCAAAGAAATGGACCATTGAGATTAAGAGGCAAAAAGTCTTAATCAGCGGTGGAGCTTGAAAGAGGAGCAATCCATGTGCACAAGTATCCTCCAATAGGAAAATAAGAGTTGACTTTATTTCCATATGAGACAAAAAATGCTTTTTTCCTTTTTATAAAATATGAATAATACTTTATTTTTGCAACATAGGATAAGAGGAAAAGTGGGGGTTTTTTATTTAATTAAAAAAGGAGGAAATATTCCTTTTAATCAAATAAAGACTTAGGATAAATGGTTAGCCCAAGGATAAAAATCCAATATATGATCGAAATTAAGATTTGATTAAGAAATTGATATTGTTGAAAATATTGATTATTGATAAAAATGATTCAGGATTGATAAATTGAATAAATGGGGCCCAAAGTCTAGGCGACCATTTTAGGGTGCATACAGATACCAAATCGGGGTTTGACCAAGGTAAACCCCTTAAATAAATAACAAAAACCCTCTTTTTCTTGCAGGTACAAGTGCGGAACTGCAGATTTGAGCTTGGATTTGGATACCCTTTTCAGTGAACTTTCGAGATCTGTGAACAAAGTCAAAGTCAACCTTTAGAATAAAAATGTAGCCTTTGACCTTTGATCGGGGTCAAAGACTACCTATTGTCGGAAAGATAAAATATTTCTAAGTTTTCTTCGTCTTGGCATTTCCAATCCAAAACAGGTTGCAAAATTGCTCAAAAGTACACACAAACATCAGAAATTGACATTTTCTAGATCTGCCCTATTTTGAGGTTAGTATTTTCTTTTCAATTATTTCAGATTGCAAGCACAACTCTTTTATAGGGAAATATAAGGTTTTCTTCCTCTTTCATATTCTTCATAGATTGATTCAATTGTGCATTAACCTTTTGGTTGATCAATTTGAATCTCTTCTTTGGGAATTTGAATTTAGAATTGGATCTCATATTTTCCCCATACATTTTAGGGTGAACACTATTTCATCCTATTCATATATTTATACATGTATGTACATGCTCATATTTTATGTAGGATTTCACATATCGAGCATTGACTTCCCTGAATTGTCAGGATGAGCATGTTTTATAACAATATCTTAATGGTAAGAGAGGGGAGATAACATACATGTCCAATCCCAAGCTAAGCCATTAATTATCCTAAAATAGTGGATATGTATATGATTTTCTACCTATCTAGATTTGTCAAGGTGACATAAATTCGTGAGCCTTTTCTTTAGTCTTGATTGTTGCACTTTGGTTTAGTCAGGTTTGCTTCATGATTGCATGTCATGTGATTTGATGTGGTTTTGGTGTTAAAATGGATTGAGAAATTTATTAAGATTAATTAAACGAGATTAAATAATTACACCTTATGATACATTAAAATATTAAATATAAGATGAATTAATTAATTACCTATATTTAATGAATAATTTAATTACAAAGTCAAAATTAATTAATTAATAAATTTAATAATTATTAAATAAAAATTAAATTTAAATGTGCAATTTGAGTTAAGTGGTTATTAGTTGAGTTGTAGATTTTAAATAAAATTAAATAAAATAATGCAATTTAAAAAACACTTTATTATAAAAGTAGAACTTAACCTTTTAAAACGAAGTTGAGTTAAAGTGACTTAAAGTTGAGAAAAAATAAATAAATAATTCTTTTAATAAATTAAAGTTGATAAAAACAACGTTGGAGTTGAGTTTTTTTTTTTGAGATTTTGAGTTAAGTAATTTATAAATATTATTTTTAAGTTGAGTTTGTCTTGTTTTTAGAGTTGCATTCTTCCAACTTTGCTATTTGAGTTTTCTATATATGAGAGCTAGGAGACCATTTGGAGAGATTATTCAATCAGGTTTTGTAGAATTCTCTTTTGAAATTTTTTTGGAGGATTAAAGTTTTAGTGTTTTTGAAAGCTTTGAGTTTTCAAGATTTGGAATTGATTTTTGATTCAGCTTTGTATATTAAGGTAGGGTTTTAAAATCCTTAAAAGTTCTCCATTGAAATCATTGTCTTCTTCGTGTTTGATTAGATCTTGTCTGTAAACGATGAGTGTTTGTTAAAAAGATGTGTTTTTTTGATAATCAGGCATGTTAGGAAATCCTTGGGATGAAAAATTCAATTAAGGTTTTCTTTAAAAGTTTTTCTTTGATTTATTTTCAATTATGGCCTTCAATGATTTTGAAGGTTTTGAAAGAGTTTGTTTTTAGAGAAAATTCATGTTTTTGAAATAGAAATATAGACATGTGCATGTGAATAATAGAGATTTGTATGTGTGAAAGATAGATATATTTAGTTGCATGTTATTTAAGGAAGATATATTCAGTTGCATGTTATTTAAGAAATATATATTCATTTGCATGTAATTTAAGGAAGATATATTTAGTTGAATGTAATTTAAAGAAGATATATTTAATTGCATGTTACTTAAAAATATATACTCACCTCTATGTTAATTAAGGAAGACATATTCAGTTGCATGTTAGTTAGGAAAGTTATATTTAGTTGCATGTTATTTAAGGAAGATATATTCAGTGGCGTGTTATTTATGAAAGATATATCTAGTTGTATGTTATTTAAGGAAGATATATTCAGTTGCATGTTATTTAAGGAAGATTTATTCAATTGCATGTTATTTAGGAAAGATATATTCAATTTTATGTTATTAAGGAAATATGTATTTAGTTGCATGTTATTTAAGGAAGATATATTCAGTTGCATGTTATTTAAGGAAGATATATTTAGTTGCATGTTATTTAGGAAAGATATATTCAATTGCATGTTATTTAAGGAAGATATATTTAGTTGCATGTTATTTAGAAAATATATATTCACTTGCATATTTTTTAAGAAAGATTTATTTATTTGCATGTAGTGTTATTCTATTTTTAAAAATTCTATTTTTTAGAAAAAAAATAAATAAAAACTTTTAGAATTTTCATATAGTGATATTTTATATTTAGAAAGTCTATTTTTAGAAAAAAAAATAAAAAAATTAAAAAAAAAATTATGCACGGGAATTCTTTTAGAAAAACAAAATTAAGAATAATAATGATATATAATTAAATATTATTTGATGAGAATTTAATGTTGATGTGTTTATTATTGAATTTTTTGGTTGTGTTTGATTGTTGGTATGTGTAGCATTAAGTTGGCTTTTAGGAATTGTTATCAGAGGCATAGGATTTTACCTTTTTACTATGGCATAGATATTTAGAGTGTTTGTAATGTGATAATGGTTTTGATCTTTTTACCCAACCTTTGTTCATTTTAATCTCACTAGTTTGTGAACTCTTTGAGAGAGTATGTTTTTATGATGTATGATTTGATGACCAATATGGATTTCGTGATGTTTGGTTTGAGGATCATTTTCTAATCTTGTTGGCATCTATGAAACTGATATTTGATCATTGTACTTCTATGAGATTTATTTGAGACTTATGAATTTAGGGTAGGTTATCTAGGTGTTAGAGGGAAAGTGACTTGCTTTGGAGGCGCCGGAGCCTGGAAGTGGTTGCCTGGGTATCTTTTGCAAGTTACTTAATAAAGTGATAACTTAAATACATTAAGAGTTTTAAAATAAATTAATAAGATGTATGTGTTCCTCACCGATGCCTTGAGTGCTAGTACATGTTAGGATAGAGTGTGAGATAATGTTTGCCACCTGAGTGGACTTGGATATAAGATAGAACTTGGTACCTTGTATGTATGAAAGGATTACTGATATCGCATAGATTCACTAGGGCTCTGAGATCTAGAGAGTCTACCTAGACAACTCTAGAGTTGACTTATGTGATGAGACTTCCCTTTATGCATCTTATGTTTCCTACATGTGTTGGTTGCCTCTAAGATTAGTATGTTTACCTTTGCATTTTGAGTTGCACCTCTTGAGATAGAGAGCTTTTAAGATCTTTTTATTATGTGATGCATTGTGATTAGATTTTGGTGTTTGATATTCGAGTGGGGTTTGTTGTTATCTCCTCAGCACGATGGGAGTGGAATTTTTAGTTCCACGTGGTAAGGTGGTAGTGATTATTTTACTATTTGAGATTTTGGCATCCTTCTACCAGTGTTGGATGATCCTTGTAGCAATTGTATTCTCTTGTTCTTCATTTGAGACTTGCTCTTATCTTTCATATATTGTATTGTACTTTGTATTATTATATCATACTTTATTCTTGGTTGTTATTACATACCTTGTGAGTTGTGTAGTGGATGTGGGTTTTTTGTCTATACCTTATGGTATCAATTGTATTTATTGTTATATGTATATGTAAGATTTAGTACTTTTAGTTATTCTTAACAATTAATTAATTTACATAATTCTACGTCATAGAACCCTTGGGATTTCTAATCTATAAATGAGTTACATTTGTAAGTATGTATTGGCTTATGTTATATTACTTCGGCTTTGTTATTTATTATTCTTTGTAAACTTTTAGTTAAAAAATTATTCTCTAAACTTAGTAATATGTTTTAGGTTAATTTTTCATGGGTTCCTTAGCGGGGCATTACAAGATGTCCAAATAAAGTTTCTAAGGAACCTAAGTTCAAATCTAAGAAATTTCATCCTAAGGGTCATAAAAAAATTTATGCTAAAGAAGGTGTGGCTGATGATAAATCTGGTGATGAAGAAGAGATTATGTTTATTGCTATTAAAGAAGACAATCCTAAATAAGAGAAAGCTTTGATTTCAGATGTTGGTAAATAAAATGACTGTGTCATTGATAGTGGATGCTCACATGGTGATAAATATAAGTTTGTGAAGCTTGAAGATTATGATGGTGGTGTTTTTAGCCTTGGAAATAACAATCCTTACTTTATTAGAGGAAAATGATTTATCACTTTTGATGGTAAGAATAGTACGGATGATGTTTTGTATGTTGAAGGCTTAAGACATAACTTATCGAGTGTTGGAAAACTACTAGATAAGGGATACCGATTGGAATTGATGGAAAGGAAGTGTAAGATCATTGGAAGCACATGAAATTTAATTGCATCTAGTACACAAACTGCAAGTAATCTATTTCATTTGAAAACTATTAAGAATAAGTTTTTGGTTGCTAAGATTGATGACAGTTGGTCATGGAATAGAAGATTCTATCATGTGAATTTTGACAATATGGTAAAGGTTAGCACTACTAATGTTGTAAGATATTTACCTAAGTTGACGAAGGCTAATAATATGTGCAAATAATGTTAATTGGGTAAGTTGACTAGATGTTCTTTCAAGAATAAGACATATTCTTTAAGTGGGTTGCTAGATTTGGTACATATTGATTTGTGCATTCCTACTAAGATAAGAAGCTATTATGGGGATAGATACTTTATGCTACTTATTGATGATTATTCAAGGATGATGTGGGTTACCTTTTTGAAAGAGAAATTAGAATCCTTTTAGGAATTTTAGATATTTAAGAAGATGGGAGAGGCTAAGTCTAGACAAAGATTGAAGTGCCTAAGATCAAACAAAGGTGGATAATTCACATCTGGTGAGCTTTATGCTTTTTGTGAAGAACATGGGATAAAAGGAAAATTTTATCCCACAACAAAAAGGTGTTGCAAAGTGAAGGAATAAAACTATTCTAGATAAAACTAGGACTATGATGATTGAAAGAAATGTTCCACAGATCTACTTGAGAGAAGCAGTAAGAACTGCAATATAAACTTTGAATCAGGAATAAATAAAGCAAGGAACCGGTAAGACTCCTTATGAACTTTAGTTTGGTCATGATCCTATAGTAAAGTATTTTAGAATTTTCAAAAGGAAGTGTTATATTAAGAGAGACGAGGATATTGGAAAGTTTGATCCTAGAAGTGATGAAGGGATATTTCTTGAATATTCCACTAAGAGCAAGGCATACAAATGTTATAACTATAGACTAAAGAAGATTTTTGAAAGTGAAAATGTTAGAGTTGATGAGAATGTACAAAGATTCAAGAGAGAACTTGCAGGCATGATATACCTAAAGAAGATAATCAGATTATGGAAGAGCAAAATTAGAATCAGAATGGTTTGAAAGAACAAGTTGAACCTATGGAAAATGAGGAGGATGTTGATACCAAAGGATCTACTACAAATCCTATTATGAAAACTCCACAATATGTAAGAATTAATCATTCCAAAGATGCTATTTTTGGTGATAAGAATAGAAGTGTTCAAACTAGAGGAATAATTGCTAGAGAATAAACATGTTTAATATTTGAGTTTGATCCTAAAGATGTAAATGAAGCATGTAATGATGAAAGTTAGGTGAAAGAAATGAAAGAAAAACTTGATCAAATTGAGAAAAAAGACATGGATTCTTGTTCCTAGACCTATGAAAAAGAATGTGATCAGAACTAAGTGGGTATTTAGAAACAAGATGAATGAATAAGGTAAGGTGGTTCATAACAAAGCAAGACTAGTTTGCAAAGGGTATTCCCAAATGGAAGGTATTGATTTTATAGAGACCTTTGCTCCTGTAGCTAGACTTGAAGCTATTAGATTACTTCTTGCATATGTAGCTTATAGAAAATTCAAAGTATATCAGATGGATGTTAAGTCAACATTTTTGAATGGTGAGTTAGAAGTGTATGCACCCTAAAATGGTCGCCTAGACTTTGGGCCCCCATTCTTGCAATTTATCAAATCTCTAAATCAATATTTTCAAATATCAACAATATCAATTATATCAATTTCCTTGATCGAATCATAATCAATTCAATATTTCCTAAGTTTTGAGCCTTATTTAATTTAAAAGAGAAAATAAAAATAAAAATCTTATTTAATTAAGAGAACATGCTCCCTTTTAATTAATTAAAAATTTCTTTTAATTAAATAATAAAATCACTTTATCCTAAGCCTTTATTTAATTAAAAGGAATTTCCTCCCCTTTTATTTAAATAAAAAAATCTCCACTTTTCCTCTTATCCTATGTTGCACAAATAAAGCATTTAATTCTTATTTATAAAGAAAAATAAAATAAAAAATAAAAGAAAAGTACTTTTTGTCTCACATGGACATAAAGTAAATGCTCAACATAGAGTAAATGCTTCTAATTTTCTTATTGGAGGATATTTGTGCACAAGGATCAAGCTTCTTTTTTTCTCCACCGTTGATTAAGTATTTTGCCTCTTAATCACAATGGTCCATTCCTTTTCACTTTCTATAAAAGAAGAGCTCTTTTCTTCATTTTCACATCTTAAGTTTTTATGCTATTGTTATGCTACAGGTTTTCTAAGTCATCTTGAAGCTTTTGGAGACATTCTTGCATCAAGATTTGAAGATTTGGAGCATCATTGACATTCATCTTGCATCTACATCACATCCTAGCTTGCATCATAGTTGAATAATCGTGGTATCATTTCCTTTCATGTTTTAGATTAATCTCACATAGTCTAATTAGAGGGTTTGTAACTCTTTCATTTCTATTTTCATAGCCTAATTTGCATACTTGCATGCTCATCTTAGATTAATTTTGCATTGCATTGCATTCATATTGATTTCATTGGAGATATTGGCATTCTTGCCCTTGTTTTCATTATGAATCTCTCATTGTATGGTTGACTAGCAAGGTCATGAGTTTATAGCTCTAGCTGAGAGCAATTTTACAAATCTTGCAACTCCATGCATAGAGAGCTATGGATCGATTTGTGAGGGCTCATTCTTGAGTTTTCTTGCATGTAAAGATTCATAAAAGTGTGGTCACATTTTCACCACACAAGAGGAAGATGTTTACATTGAATAGCTTGATGGGTTTTCTACTAACTAAGGAAGGACTATGCTACCAATGTAATAAGAAGTATAAAGTAAGAAATGACTCCAAGTCATAAACCATAAAAGGCAAGGTAAGCTCGATTGGTCTTGACCCAAAATCATAGTCTCTCAAGATCTCGACAATGAGCATAACTCTATTACGCTAATGATGTGGTCTCCACACCATACATCTAAATATAAATGCAACCTCAATTAAAACATGAAGTGTGCCAATACTTAAAGGTAAAATGCAAAGTAATAAACACAAGGCCATAAAAAGCTCAAAGATCAAGCTCCCATCGTAATAAGAGAAGCACTCAATTGGTCACAGACCAAGAGTACGAGTCTCTCAAGATCTCATAAAGTAGGTATAGCTCAACTACAAACATGATCCAACCACAATCACGATCCAACCACAACACATGTATCAACAAACCAAATGCGATCTCAAATCAAGCATAATAAAATCAATAAACCAAGGCAATAAGATAGTGCACACGCAAACTCTATTGGCCTCATTGCTAATAACATGAATCTTAACATGGTCTAATATAAAAACACACAAGATACTAAAATCCCTATAAAATCCAAACATATCTCACAAATGAAAGCCAATCATAGAGCTCCCAAAGCATAGTTTCACAAAAGGGAGATCAATACTATGGTATGATCCAAAGCTCATTTTCTATACAAAATACAATAAAGATAATGTGCATCATGCATACTCAATCGGTACCATGGCCAAGAGTAAGGATCCTGAAATGATCCCAAGGGGCACTTCACAATGCATGACCAAAAAATCAATCTTAAAGGCATAAATCACAAATAAAAAGCCTTGTAGAGCGATAAGGTACAACAATGTAAAGGAGTATGCTTAAATGACCATAAAATTGAGAGGATGGTCTTGAATCCACTCATAAAAAAATTACACACATAAACTCCACTATCCCAAATTACAATCACTCATAAAAATAATAAAAATCTAACTTTTCATAGATGCAACTTGGACCAAACACCATTCCCAAACCATTTTTGCTATTGATGACCATGAAAAATCTTCAAAAATGAAAGTTAGAAACTTGAAAAGGTAAAGATACCCTTTGGTTCTAAATATGCCCAAAACCACAAAACCATCTTCGAATCCAAAATTTATCCACTCAAGAATTTGGACGACATTGCTTTCACATTCATTTTAAATTTCTAAAGCATATAAGCCCAAATGAGCATTGAATTTGTAAGAATTTGCAAATAGCAAATATTGAACCAAGATCAAGAGGTTGAAGAAAAGCACAAGAGAGAAAATATGAATGCAAGGATGGATTGAATAGATCCAATGAATTAATGATATTCACCAATGAATGAAATGATTACATAATAGGCCTCCTTATATAGGAGAGGCAATAAGATAGAATGATAAGGAGCTGATAAGCTATCACTTATGCTAGGTGTAATCACATGTCTACCAAATGTGGATCATCCTCCAATATGCAATAAAGTATGTGCATTAGATTAGGATGATAATTTGATAAGAGCATGAAAGGTGGATCTCACACACAATGAGGTATGTGAAGACAACTATCACACCAAAAGTGGAATTTTTCGTACACCATGTGCTTAATAGATGTGCACACTCCTAGGTGTCTCAATCACAAACTACTATGCAATGCATTAACCTAAGTAAGATTAATTAAAATGTAATTAGGAATAATTAATTACACCAACACCCCCCCTTAAGTGCAACTTAGGGAAATGCACTTAAACTCACAATGCAAGATGGGTCCCGACAACTAGGCCATGTTAGGTACCCATGTACAAAATGCAACACATGAAATGCATAACTCTCATAAAGTGGAGAAAGAGGGAAAACCTCATGGGAAAAACCCTCCCCCAAAAAGAGAGAAGAAAATGAGATGCATGGATGGATGGAGTGCTCAAGACCCCCCAAGAACTACATACATCATGTATATACAAAGAAGTATCCCCCCATAAGAAGGATAGTTGGAGACATGATATCCCCCCCATAATGTAGAAGCTCCCATGTTGATGAAGAGTACCTGCAAACAATAGATAAGCCAATGCTTACAAGAAACATGTCTCCCCTTAGGAAGAAATAGATACATCAAATGATGAAGAAGCCAATCCATGTGCAAATGGAATGAGGAAGAAGATGTAGGTCTCCATGCATGAATCTCTGAAGACTGAGTAGGAATCTCCAAGCTTAAAGAATCTATCAGTTCATGTGACAAATCAAGTGAAAAAGGAGAAGAATCAAGTACACCAATCTCCAAAGAAGGTGAAGAAGTGTCCCCATCTATGATGAAATTGTCATCAAGGGAAAGAGAAACCCCCTCATGTATGTCTTCCAAATCTGCATCATGAGAATCAACAAATGCTAAAGATGCATCCAAGTAGTCATCACACTCTGCAAGATCTGAAACACTATGATCATCCTGGTGAATAGTAGAGCCCATGTCTGAAGAAGTAGGAAGTGGAGGAGTAGGAAGATCAACACTTGTCTCAACAACAAAATGATTCAAGTGCCCAAAGTTCTCCTCATAATTATCCCTTGGCGAAGGGATGGGTACATCATGTATATCATCATCATTATCAACAAAAGTAGAAAAAGAATACAAGTGGGATGTATGATCAACAACTCCCATAGCTATGACATCTCTAGTCTCCATGTCCCTAATGTAGACATAATCAGGAGTGAACTCAACAATTTTACCTTGTGCCCCATGTGTAATTTGGTAAATAGAAAGAAGATTAGTGGTCAAGGATGGTACACAAAGAACATCATTAAATGTCCCTTCTCCCGTAGGAATAGAACCTTTCCCACAAACTCTCATGAATGTGTTGTTACCCATCAAAATATTAGGAGAATTACAAGGCTCAATAGAAGAAAACATATCCATAGAAGATGCCATATGATGTGATGCACCCGAATCAATAAACCATTTACCTTACTCAGGATGTGTGGAAGCCATGAGTGCTTGTCCTTTACCTTTATCTTTGGATGATGATGGAGATGTAGAAGTTGCCAAATGTGTAGAAGGAGTAGACACTGATGAGGGCAACTTAATATTGTGTTTCTGAATAATGTGAGTTAGCTCATCAATCTTCTTTTGAAAACACTTATGCTCATAATGTCCTAACTTTTGACAATATGCACATTTATCTCTCTTTCTTCTAGATGATTCCTCTCTTGAAGAGGACTTGGATTCAGTATTTTTTGGTGAAGAAGATTCATTACCTTTGTCATGAGGCTTAGGATCCTTATTGTGTTTCTTTCCTTTGCCATTAGAAGCCTTTGAAGTAGACTCAGTTGCAATCAATGCTTGATGTGTGGAAGACTTCAACTGACTCATGTGTGCTAACTTTGCTTGTTCCCTTGTGAGTTGCATTGCAAATTCATCAAGAGAGGGCAATTTGTATGTACTACCAAGAGCATCCATAGTAGCATAGAATGTAGAAACAAAGATAGAATATTCAGGACCAAGCTTGGAAATAATAGAAAAGATCAATTGTTCATCCCCTTTAACAATGCCACATGAAGAAAGCTCTGATCTAATAGTATTGAACTTAGAGAAAAAATCTTGAATATTGTCAAAATCCCTAGGATTAAGACCTATGAGATCATTCTCTAATCTGAATTTTCTCATTCTATTAGGTTTACCAAAGAGTCCTTCCAATGTGATCCAAGCATCATTAGGATGTATGCAAGATTCAATATGAAAGAGCATGTCGCAAGAGATGGATGATCTAAGAGAGCCAAGTGCTTTATCTCTTCTATCAAACCATTTTCTCCTTTCTACAACACCTATTTGAGGTTCTTGATCCTGCCCAAGAGTCATTCTAAGCAATCCAAGACTCAACAAATGATCACTTAAAGAAACTTTCCATTCATGGTAGTTATATGGAGTGAGGATTTTAACCTTTGAATTATCCATATTGCAACCAAATAATGACTGATAACTACTGATAACTTCTTCAAATGACTGATGCAAATCAAAAAATTGAAATCCAAGGATTAACCAAGTAAGAATTTGCAACTAGCAAATATTGAACCAAGATCAAGAGGTTGAAGAAAAGCACAAGAGAGAAAATATGAATGCAAGGATTAACCAAGTGCAATTATAGCCCCAAAATGACCTATTGCTAAAAGTGATATGTCTACCCAAAATCACTCAAATCTGATTGCAGATCTGGAAAGTAGATGAAAAATCATGCACTTTCAAAAAAAAATTCACCTCAAAATGTTACCGTATGTGCCCAAACGAAGCCCCAATTTCAAAGAAAATTGCACCCGATTTGGAGCCTGGATGACCAAGATATGGCCTCTCAAAGTTAGACTGTCAAATCCAAAATGCAAATGGTGAGGGCAGAGAATTTTCAAACCCTGCTGACATTAGCAATACACGGGGTTAAATTTGACGGTCATACGACCGTAAAAAAAATTCCAATTTTGCCTTGGATTGGACTTTCACCAAATATAGGCGAATTTATAGTCGATCTTAACCAAAATAGCCTCCTAGACGCAATGATGAGGTTAGATCTGCTCCAAGACACCTCTATCACACGCTGGTTGCTAGATTTGAGATTTGGACCTTCAAAGCTTGCATCAAGCTCTCTTCAAATCAGCTGATAAAAAATACTCCAATGGCTCTGATACCATGTAAGAATTTGCAAATAGCAAATATTGAACCAAGATCAAGAGGTTGAAGAAAAGCACAAGAGAGAAAATATGAATGCAAGGATGGATTGAACAGATCCAATGAATTAATGATATTCACCAATGAATGAAATGATTACATAATAGGCCTCCTTATATAGGAAAGGCAATAAGAGAGAATGATAAGGAGCTGATAAGCTATCACCTATGCTAGGTGTAATCACATGTCCACCAAATATGGATCATCCTCCAATATGCAATAAAGTATGTGCATTAGATTAGGATGATAATGTGATAAGAGCACAAAAGGTGGATCTCACACACAACGAGATATGTGAAGACAATTATCACACCAAAAGTGGAATTTCTCCTACACCATGTGCTTAATAGATGTGCACACTCGTAGGTGTCTCAATCAAAAACTACTATGCAATGCATTAACCTAAGTAAGATTAAGTAAAATGTAATTAGGAATAATTAATTACACCAACAAAATTAAATCAATGAAGTGGGGGATAACTATTATCTCATCCCACAATCTAAATGCACCAAGCACCAAGTAAAAATTAAAGAACAAAGCAAGATATGAGGTTTTCTTACCTCAAATGAAGAAAAACTCCAAAATGGAGGAGGAAATTTGCACACTCTGTGGATTTGAATGAGCTTCCAGGCAAAGGGGAGCAATCACAACATGAATCCAACAAGCCTCTTGTTAGAGTAATAGTCTTTTGGGTTATTAATTAAATCATTTTGATCTAATTACTAACTCACCTATTCTCTCTAGTTGCTTAAGCCAACCTTAGGGTTTCCCTTTTTAGGGTTTTGTGATTCCTTTTATAAGGATTCACCACTTTGTATTTCATATCAGGAGATCATATTGTAATATTATTCATAATAGAGATTGCTCTTTTGAATGTGCATATGATGTCTTTGGCTTTTTGGCCTCCATAGATTTTTCTTGCTTTCTATTCTTTGCTTCTTCCATGTGATAAGGTTATGCATGCAAGTGTTATTGGGAGATTAGTTTTTCACCTAATCTAACATGGTATCAGAGCTATCTTGTTGCTCGTTGTTCGTATTTTGTTGAAGTGATTCAGAAGCAGGAGGTTTTCATGCTTTTAGAGGTTTTTTTATTTAAGGGGGGCTTTGTTTCTGGTCAGTTTGGGCTTAAATGGACATCTCCATTGAGCTCAGAGCACCCAAAAACCCCAAAATCCATATAAAACTTGTCCATTTTGGACAATGTGGCTCAGAGGCAAAAAAAATTTAGTTTCTAGTGTCGTACGGGCACAAAAACTGAGATTTTTTTTTTTTTTTTAAATTTTTTTTTTTTGGTTTGTTGCACTACGGCCAGTGTTATTTGCTTGGCACCACCGCCGTGCCACCAACGCCCGACCCCCACCGGCTGTGCCTCCGCAGGCCCCTCTGTGGCCCCCGTCGTTGCCTGCACCCACCCACCGCCCTCCGTCGGCTCCACCGCCCGACCCTTCTCCTCCGGTGCGCTCCTCCTGGCACAGCCGCCCCATGTGCTCCGCTCCCCGGCCCTGCTCCGCTTTGCTGGCCCCATTGCCATACGTGCCACTCGGTGGGATTTTAAGCCTTGCGGGCCCCTTTCCTCCCTAGCGGTGGTCACATGGGTGACTAGGAGCTCCGGCTCCAGCCCCCTGCACGCGGCATGCGCTCAGGGGCCTTATTTTTTTCAGCCCCAGGGGCTTAAAATTTGTTTTTGGAGCCTTTCTGACCCCCCCTGACGGTGTTTTTGCTCTATCTGGAGCATTGATAGGTCTTTTTTAGAGTTCTTTATATCGTCAGAAAGCTCTTTCCGAGCTCTTTTCAATTATGGAGGTTAGGGTTTTTGGATCTACTATTTTGATAGTTTTTTTTTTGTGAAATTTTGATATCTTTTTTTGCCTTTCGGGAGCCATATCTTGCTCATCTGAACTCTATTTTTGGCAAACCAGATATCGTTGAAAAGCTGGTTTAGTGAGTTTTTTAGTGGTAGGGGTCTTTTATCCAGATTTTACTCCAGGTTCTTTCTCCTCTGAGTTTTGCACTTTCGCACTCTGGCAGATTACTTGGATTCTACAGGTCCTGGGATCTCTTCTTCTATTCTTCTGGCTCACTCTTCTTTTTGACTTTTTGAGCATTGTATGCTTCTCTTATGTAGCATTCTTTTTTCTATAAATGCACTAAGATAAAGTGCCTACTTCTGCATATCTGGTATTTCAAACACCTTATGTTTGTTTGTACTCGCACTCAGTTATAAAGTGCCATGAGGGGGTTATGATGTTTTGCCTTTTGTGCTCATCCACCTTTGTCAAGTAAGTGTACCTTCCACAACATTAGCCCATGCTGTGTGTCCGTGACACCACCCTTTATCCTGTGTTTGTACCCTCTTTTGCACTGTTGGTGTTCCTGATTCTTCTTCTTGTAGATGTTTCTAGCATTGCATTTCAGTTTTCCTGTCACCCCTCTCCCTATTCAGCATTATGGGGGGGGGGTTCACCTGTTGGTTCTATTGCTTCCTTGGTTCGGTTGAGTAATCTATGTATTCAATTTTGTTCCTATGTACTAGGCAGATGCAATGGCTAGGCACCTATGCATTTCGGTGAGATGGTTCATCTACTATATAGACACTCGTTCATTCCTACTTTTAGAAGTCACCTCTTCGATTGATCAACTCTTCAGACTTTTTCTTCTCTACCTGGTCATGCACTATTTCAGTGGGGGTTCCAGTAGTTACTTCTGACAGTGTTTGCAGCTTCTTGCTCTTTCTTGTTCCTTTCTTTGGGACTTTCCCTAGATTGGAGGCTTTGTTTCCTTCATCTAATTTATTTCTTGTACTTGAGTACCTGATCAGGCCTTGTTGCCGGGACCCATCTTTCCTGCTTTCTGCAGTAGTCTCCTAGGTTTTGCTTCTCCCTAAGCTTATCTTAAGGGGGGGTGTTAGAGTAATAGTCTTTAGGGTTATTAATTAAATCATTTTGATCTAATTACTAACTCACCTATTCACTCTAGTTGCTTAAGCCAACCTTAGGGTTTCCCTTTTTAGGGTTTCGTGATTCCTTTTATAAGGATTCACCTCTTTGTATTTCATATCAGGAGATCATATTGTAATATTATTCATAATAGAGATTGCTCTTTTGAATGTGCATATGATGTCTCTGGCTTTTTGGCCTCCATAGATTTTTCTTGCTTTTTGTTCTTTGCTTCTTCCATGTGACAGGGTTATGCATGCAAGTGTTCTTGGGAGATTAGTTTTTCACCTAATCTAACACCTCTACCTAAAAAACTTTCACACTCGAGTCATTTCCAACAAGCAAAATTTGAATTTCTCAACAAGAGGGTTTTGAGAGCAAAAACCCAATTCAAAAATTATGAGTGAATTAAAATGTCTTTTTTATATTATAAGTCATTTTTTCACTCAATCCAAAAAGAGCTAAATTAAAATCACTTAAATTAATAAATAGAAAAATAATTAAATAACCCAAACCCAACATGGATTAAATTAAATCGATTCCCATTAAATGGAATACTACTCCCAAAAAATTACTGGTAACATACAATAGCCATTTAAATATAAAAATTCGCATTTAATGGTCTAACTCAACCATAACAACTGTGGATGCTATGTGATGCACAAACATATATCGGTCTATCACATTATGCAAGGAGGTCTGGACTTTACACACATGATAATCTGAGGTATAAGATAGCAATTAAAGATATATCATCCATACAAGGATGGTATTGACAAAAATCATGAATGACCAATATAGTTATCTCTCGTGCCACTGTCGGGGATATGACACACTTAGACCTGTGGAACTAGGTGGAGTCAATGTCTAGCACCTATTCACTAAACCAAGCATCGATCAAGTGTAGTTGCTCACAATATAAATAGTCGAAACATATATATATATATATATATATATATATATATATATATATATATATATATATATATATATATATATATATATATATATATATATATATATATATATATATAACAATCTACAAATGAAACTAATAAAATGAAATTTTAGTGATATAATCATTCTTATGTATTTGAATGTTATGAAACCGTTCCTTTCATATTTAATCCTTAATAAATATCATAAATAATTATTTCATTTAAATTAAAACATTAAATAATGTTTTACGACATTTAGAGCATATATCAATTAAAACCCCAAATTAGCTAATAATCAAGCATAGTAAAGCACAATATCTCAGTGACCAGTACCACATACACTAGTGAATCTCAATAAAACACAACAAGATAAACATAATCCAATATCCTTGGATCCAAATAAACCAAGGGTGAACCCACAATAGTGGGTTACACTTTTTTGCCTGAATGGACATTGAACTCTACATTTTGAAAAAAAGAAGAAGATTCAGATGCATATTCTCATTGAACCGTTCGAAATTGGAGGATGAAGTAAATTAGAGTCTTTAAGGATTTCCTGTCTAGATTCTAAATATATATATTTTTAATTTTTTTTGAATTTATTTGAATACTTTTTTCTTTCTCCTACGAAAACTGTTATGGCGCTGACAACGTCATTTTCAAATAGTAACATTGTTTTCATAGAGCATAACTTTTTTTATAAAATAGATATCAATGCGATTCTTTTGAATTTAGTTTTGTAACATCCATACAAAGGGCATGCAATTGGTTTCATGATATTATCATGATTATTTCATAATTTATTAATTTGTTAAGTTGACTAAACTGTAATTTTGACATACCTTGACTACATAGCTTATAACTTTTTGTGTATTTATCGAAATTCAAATTTTTTTTTGGATAGAAAGTAGACTTGAATTTGGAGGGCACTGTTATTTTTCAATTTTTTTCTTTCTATTTTCTACTATTTTTCATTGAATGTCAAACTCGGGGGTTTATATTTGTTAAAAAACCTACATTTGATTAATGTAAAAAAATGTATACATAATAAACTCAAAAATTGCCAAATCTATAATCATTAGAAAGCTCATTCCAAGTACTTCTGCTATGCAAAATGATGTCTTCTTATTATTCCATTTGACCCCCTCGCTTGAGCCCTGAAGCCATGAAATGTTCAGAATTTTATCAAACTCTACAAATTGCCCTTACTTAGGGTCTTTCGATTGAAAGTACTTTCAATCAAAATTACCTAGTTTCCATAGAAAGTACTTTCTATCGAAATTACTTTACATAAAACTATACAAATTTCCCTTAAACATGGACTTTTCATATAAATCAAAAGTACTAGTTTCGATAGAAAGTACTTTCGATCGAAAGTACTAGTTTCGATAGAAAGTAATTTCTATCGAAAGTACTAGTTTCGATAGAAAGTAATTTCTATCGAAAGTACTAGTTTCGATAGAAAGTAATTTCTATTGAAAGTACTAGTTTCGATAGAAAGTACTTTCTATCGAAAGTATGCGAGTAAATCCAAGCTTTCGTGATTTTTGGGACAGATTCCTTCCTTCGAAAAATTGTAACCCTCTATTGTGGGTGCACCCCCAAATTCCATTATTTAACATCAACAATGATATTGAAATAAACACAAGAATGTATTGCAACAAGGTACATCTCACAATGCCAATATAAAAACATGACAAGAGAATAATCACAAAATCACATAAAAGTGTCTAGCTTGAGTCCTAATACCCAAGAGCATAGTAAGTCAATATAACTTATAATAATAACCTTAAAAGGTTTAGCATCCCAAATTAGGTATGCAAAAAGAAGTTGAACAATGGTTCTCTCAACCAAGCACAAGAAAATAAGCAACTTTTTGATGCAACCATACAATCCAGATCACCAACAAGGGACCAATGCCTCGTAGGTTTGACATAATCATAAATATAACATATATCCATCCAAGCATAAGATGAGCACCACCATTCACATAAAGCCACAACAAAGAATTACAAAAGATTTCTCATCCAACTCCACAGAGGCACCACCGCAACATAGTGCCAAAGATGCATCCATACGAATGTGATGCGGGGAGCAAACAAGAGAGGCACTACATTATTCCCATAATTATGACAAGCTTCCTGCCTTTTGTCTTTAATTTTTTTTTTGAATAATTTTTCTTTTTCTTTTTCTTAATAATCATTTTTCTTGGATGCTACGAAACAACCATAAGCATAAATACACCATTTGATGTATTTCATAATCAAGTCATATTCATTTACAATTTTAAATTGATCATCCTCGAGAGGCCTAGAACATTGAGATTCTTTTCTTTTCTGAAACCTTCTACTCAACATGTGTAATCTTTCAACTCAATGATGAATCAAAGAGTGTGATTCAAAATATTGATGATAAAAAATTCTTACACAATCTAATCTAGAAGTTAACTAGCAAATTTCAATATGCATTGTGGAAATTTGATAGCATTGATGTGTAATCTTTTCACAACTTTTATTTTTTCCATCACAATACTAATAAAATAAAATTATTAAAAGGCACTGGCCTGCAATGCAACGATTGTTGCTTCTCTTTGTAATAGAAAGATCTTGTGTTCGATTCACGAAATGGGAGCTTAAATAAACTTAATATAATTTTTTATTTTATTTTATTAAACTCATATATCATCAAGAAATAATTAGAAAACTACAAACAACAATTTGTATGCAACCAAAACAATAAGTTACATATATCATATTCAGCTTGAAGGAATACATTAAAAAGAAGGTGAGCAACAACTTTTGTCTCAACCAACATGGATTTTGTGATTTTTTCTATAAGCAGACAACTATCATTTTGGTTTGCTTTCTCCCATATGGAGTTGATTATCGCTTTAACATGCTTCCATAACATTAAAAACAAAGAAGAAGTCATTGAGAATGCATCTTTTATGGAGCCAATATATAATGGACATCTCATAACTACACTCTCTACACTTATTGTGAGATCAAAATGGGTTTGTATCATCATGTTTGATTCAACCCATAGTCAACTTGAACCTCTAACTTAAGCAAAATTACTATTTTCATTGACACCACAATGATGACTTAGAATATTTTTACTACATCTCAAACTCTTTGCTTGATCTTGGGCCAAATCCCATAGACATTCAATTATTGAATGATTTTTTTTCCCAATCTCTCTCTCTCTGCACACACACACATATGTATATATATTTATATCTATACATATGCAGGTATACATATACATACATATATGTGTATACCCACATATATGTATATGTATGTATATATCTCCCTCCCTCGCTCCCTTGCTACCTATCTATTTCTCTCTATCTCTACCATATCTCCCTTCCTTTTCTTATATATATATCTATTCCTCCCTCTTTCTCTCTGTCTACCCCTCTCTGTTTCTATCTCTACTTCTCTATTTTTTATAGTCTCTTTATCTCTTTCCCTTTCCCCCTCTCTCTACAACTTCTTATAGCTCTCTTTCTATCTCAAATTTTATTTATCTCTTATCTCTCCCTCTACATCTCCACATCTCTATTTATTTCTTCCCCTTTAACTGTAGACATGTCTCCCTCTCTTTATCCATCCATCCCCCCACTCCCCTCTTCCTAAACTTCTCTATCTACATCCCTTTGTCTCCCTATCTCTTGATGTTTCTTTTTCCATCCCTCCATCTATCTCTATCTTGTTATCTCTTCATTTTTTCTATACCACCATATCTCTCCCTTTCTCCACCCCTTTCTGTAAGTACCGAAAATCACACATAAGAGACACGTAAGCTCTAGATCAGAAATACCCGGAAAGTCAAAAAACATAACAAGTCTGATAGTAAATAACGACTTTTCCATGACATAAATTATCTTTTTCATTTACAAAGATTACATCAATATGAAAATAAAGTCGAATATCCTTGCCATAAAATATGAAGGTTCAACCAAACTATCAAAATACACAACAAGAGTAAATAATACATGGCGAATGTCGACCATGCTATCGAACATAAAATGTCAAAGTATATACACATACATTAAAACAATGACCTTAAGGTCGAAGAAGTACAAGATATCCAAATACATACATTCAGGATTTTTTGAAATGAAAGAATGAGTTTTTATCCCAGATAAATAAATAAAAACCTGGATTTTGTAGCAGTTGGAATACAAAACCAAATATCCAAGTTAGACTCTCTCCTCCTTACTCCTGCGCATTGCCTCCCTTGCTACCGACTCCTATGTACCTCCATTTTTCTCACCTACTCCCGTGCTTTTACCAAAATGATAAAAAAAATGTGTGCTTCCTTCACGTTACCCCCATTCCCCTCTTAATAAAGAGTGAATTTTTCCCTTGATGCATAAAACATCCCCTCAAATCAAGGCGCACGTTCCATTATTAAACACTCACCACTTCCTGTTGCAATTAAAAACACTTGCAGATGTGTCGTCCTTGGAGATGAATCCTCCTGTTTTTAAACATTCAACTTAGGAATCTTACTAAGTCTTTCCTTGCACTCTAGAAACAAAAGTTAACAAGGTCTTCAATTAATTAAGAGAGTCCACTCACGGTTATGATCAAACAAAATGACTCTTTATCAATAAAACAAATAGATATTAATTAAATTATGGCGTAGATTAAGGAGTCAAAGAAGACGGTTGTGACACTTTCAACAAATGAAACCAAATGAGTTTATGCACATGACAGATGTATGCAAATAATAGACCAAAGTTTCTCCTAATTGACATTCCATACCTCTTTGAGTACCCATTGCACACTAAGATACAATTACTAATTTATTAATTAATTAAATTAAATAAAAACCATCAATAAATAATTAACACGGTCAAATGTGCATTCACAATGCTAGGTGGACATTGCCAAAATAATCAATCGACTGCTAGGTAGATCACTGCTAACCTAAGATGCAAATTTCCGACGGTGGACATGCACTCCGAGCTCTAGGGAATGCAGTCGAAGCTCTCTGCATTGAATCTGCACCTTTCACGTTTGGAAACGTGTGCAACTGTAGTGAACGCCGCATGTATTCGCTACCCTGGTGATTGCACACGGCCGGGAAAACCCTGGTCACCCTGTTCACACTACTCTCGCCAGTGTGCAAAACCCTCGCGTTCAATCATTTAATTCGTCTCGAAGGAATATGATTCAATATCGTTAGACAGTATATCTATATTTAGGGCCAAATGTTGCTGTATATAAGCGCCGACTAAGAGTTTTGAGTGTACAATTGCAGAACAGCAACTTGAACAGCAGAGCCAACTATCGCACATCATCAGCAAAACAACAGTACGCAGAGCAGAACAGTTTGGGCAGAACAGTGCACTGAAAAAAAATAAATTAGGGCTGACTGCCTGTAAAAAGTAATAAACTCCATACAAGAAGACTGGAAAACGGGAACTTTTTGATTCGGTAATTTTTCCAATATCGGCGGGCTAAAAAATGGGAGTTCTTTGACCATGCTTTTTTCAAATGTCGGTGGGCTCAAAAATGGGAATTCTTTGACCGTGCCTTTTTCCCCAATCACGGCGAGTTCAAAAACGAGAATTCCCAAGTATCTACCGAGTCTTAGTTTTTCCACGTAACTCCTCCAATATTTTTTTTCAGCCGTAATTCATATATTTCATTGTCACGATTTGAGCAGATGAATTGAATTATTTTTGTTGCAGAAGGCAAGATGTCATTAAGGAGTGTAGTGAGACAAATATACGAAAAATCAGTCTTTCAACGGAAGCATTTATTTTCTACCGCAGCATGTGCAAGTGTCGTCAGACATTCATTGATATATCACAACTCCTGGACATCGCCTAGTCACTGCAAGGTAATTTTTTGTATAGCATTGTTAAAACATGCTTTACTTCCAATGTGTGGGAAATAATTCGAGTATACTATAACATTGAGAATTATAGAAATAGTCTAATTATAAAAACACGAGTAGCAAATTAAATTGGACATACCCTGCCATTTACCGAATGTATCGGTGATTAGCTTGAAATTTTACTTAGGCTATTTTTCGTGGTAAGTTTCAGTATTATTAAGGCGTATGGGAATGCCTCAGTATCAACAAGAGTAGCGATTTTCTTTACCTTGAGAAGAGTTTTATCGTGCTTATTGAATGCCATAAGGCATTAATATTTTGATTGATTGATAAGGATGTTACGGGTAAACAAAAAATTAAAAAAATAAAGGAAACCTGGACAAATTACCAAAGGCTTAATTTCAGAAATATGAGTGGAGTTATCCGTGAATAAGAGTTTGAGTGCAACTGGTAAGGATTCTGTGGCAAAGGTCGTGTTTTCAGAAATGTGTGTTGTGTTAATCATGCTTAAAAGTTTGAGTGCATCAAGTACATGTTGTACTTATTGTGCGTAGGTTTTGTTGCAGTGCGAATTTATAAGATGAGTTCATGGATTCAGCTGTATAGTGACTAGAAAGCAAGATAACTATATTTTGCACTTTTATATCATGGGTGACTGTAGACCAAAAATCTGAAATCAAAATCAAAGCACAGCATCGCATCATTCCAGAAGGGGTTTCTCCCTTAGCTTGTTCTCACTTAGAGAGAAAATTACTATGCATCAGCATTCCCAGTGAATCATCATTGTGGGGAATAAGAATTAAGCCTTAAGATCAATCATATTTATTTGTTTTCAATATGTTTTATTTCTGCATTGCTTAACGCCATATATCATGAGGAATAGTCTATGGTATTTATATGCTTTCTGTCTGACTTATCCACTGCAAGACAATATTCCTCTTGTAGTAATATATTACTTGCCATAGCAGGACATATCTACGCCATACCCAAAGTTCATTGTTCATATTATACCATCTTGAGATGACTTACAAACATGCCACGAATGTCCTTTACTCTTCTGACTAATTCAAGTAGTCCATATGGACAATTGTCTTAGTGTGTGTGTACACAAATACTCCCAGTCACACAAATACACGTATAACCACACATTCATATATCAAATCTAGTTCCTAATTTATATAATAAGGGTGTAACATACACATACATAGGAACATCCTCATTTGTATATTCCCTTACTCTTAATGTTTGTTGTCCCTCAACTTGCATTTCACATCTCATATATGCGTATACAAATGTTTACACATTTATATCTTTATAATGTGGTGTGGAAACCATGGTACTTTTCAAGTGCAAGTGCTTACCAGGTGGGACAGAAATATGGCTTTGATGTGCGCATATAGTTAACTTAAGTGGGACATATATACGTGGTTATCAAATTATCAATTTGAAGCAAAGAGTGGCCTTGGAACTCCTGTGCGGGTGACTCTAACCAACTAAAGGCACATTCTTCACCCATCAGTAGCCAAAGAATAGGTTCCATCCCCATTTTCTTATTTCCTTTGTTTAGTGTCAAAGTAAAAATGAAATGGATCTTGTAGATATTGCAATATTAAAATCTTCATGTTTATGGGGAGAATGCTTACAAAGGGGAAAAGATGTGACAAGCATCCCTTTCTTTTGGGTGGGAGGAAACAAGTAGATCAAATATGTATTACTAGGTCTATCTGCATGAAACTGTATTTAATTTTGGACGGAATCACCTTTGTTGGCCTATAACAATACATGCAAGATGTTGGACTCACTGAGTTGAGGCGGCCTTGATACATTCTTGAAACATGTTTCTTTGTTCCTACTTTTAGAATTGGGGTTGATGAGAGTAAACAAGTAGGCAGTATGATCATTTGGGATTTTTCTGCAAGAAAGCTCTACAAAAAGTTTGGGTTTTACATTTGTTTACAGATTGTATTTCTAGACTCACGAAATTTTAGGCTGGCAATGTTGTTGAGAGTTGGCCTTCTTTCATGGTCTTGGGCAATGGCTCTAACATCTTATGTTTAGGTTCAGGTTTGCAATCATGTTTGACTTTAGGTGAGGAACAAGAATAGACAACCTACAATATCCATGCTTAGAGTGAATCCTAAACCCTAAACCCTAAACATGCCTAGGTGTGGGATCCGTTCTTCAAATTTTCAAGCACATTTGTATTTATCTATTCTTACATTTCGAAGACCTAAATGCAATGTTGTTGAGAGTTGTTCATTGTCTTGGGCAATGGCTCTAACATCTTATGTTTTAGGTTTAGGTTTGCAATCATGTTTGACTTTAGGTGAGGAATAAGACTAGAAAATCTATGATATCCATGCTTAGAGTGAAGCCTCTAGATGGATTTACTATCAATCATGCCTAAGTGTGGGATCCGTTCTTCAAATTTTCAAGCACATTTGCATTTATCTATTCTTACATTCCGAAGACCTAAATGCAAAACATGGGTGTGAAATAATAATACAAATGAAGAATTATTGATCCAATCTCAATGTTATCTAGCTTTAGGAATCTATTGTTCTTTGGTTTTGACTAATCTTTAAATTATTAAAAACAAATTTGTGAATGTTGCCAACAACTGGGGAAAAATGAATTTGGTGTGCAAGCAAAATATTGCTCTTGTTGAGGTTGATTTAAGGAATTCTGACTGCAGTAAAGGCTTATTTTAATAATAATGTGCTTTTGTTCACGTGGATTCAGTAGGTTTTGGGGTATAATGGAAAATATTGGTTGGAAAAGAATACCTTCCATGATTTCAGATTTCAAGTAGATCGCGAGAGAAGCATTACAAATGAGGTCAGTTCATTTTTTAAAAGAGGTAACTAAAATTAATGGTAGATTGATACAAATACATTTTTTTCACACATTGGCTAGTTATACAAGTCCTCCATTTGGTAGCTAGAAATAAGTAAATGCTATTCAAGCTTGTGTATTATGAGAATTTTGTTATTACAAATTATTGTCAGGAATAATCAATAAAGCTATAACAACTCTTTCTTCTAAGAATTGACGATAATATACAATTTATTTTCCTGGTGATAGGAACAAGTTGATCCCTTTACTCTTGTGGCTGATGAACTGGCAGTTATGGCTAATAGGTTACGTTTGATGGTTGTAACTGAGGTAAGGAAGTTCATTTTCTTTCTGTTGATGTACAAACTTTGTTTCTTTGGTTGTATGTATTTATAGGAAAACTAGATGTGAAATTTTGTTACAATATTTAATTTTTACCTGTTTTCAGCATCCCATCAATGAGCTGTTCTGAAGTAGCACATTGAGAAATGAAGTTTATCAATTTTGGTTGCATCAAGTTATTAAATCCAAGTAGTTGAAATTTCTGATTAAATATAATCCCAACATAAAACTTAATCATTTTGCTTTTTGATTGATTGATTGGAATATTTATTGTGTGAATACTTAAAGAAATGATTTTGTTGGTGTTGCTTAACTAAAGTATCTTTAAAATCAATTCATTGTTCTGTTTTCTCATATGTAAGTAGTTGATAGTGTATGTTGGTCTGTAATCACATGATTACAGTTCATCAACATGGATGCTAGTGCAGAAAATATGAACAAGCTAGCTAATGGTTTCCACCTCTATACTAAAAAATGTATTTATGTAACGAGTGCACAAGAAAGGAAGTGAATACGAAGGATGTATATATCTGGAAATTTGAATGTGGACAACCACAGAGAGGCACAGGAGATTATTGTGGGAAAACCTAATAAGTGGAAAATTTCAACAGTCAAATGCTTTACAACATGAATTGCTTGTAAGTGTTTGTTTGGGCCTTTTTCATATTTAGCGTTTAATTGAAATCTGAATACTTAAATAATCTTCCTACTCCTTGCAACAAATAATGTTAAATGGGACAGATGAATAACTTATTATGTATCAAATGCACCAAATAAAGTTGGTCTTAGGAGTTTGCTTACACAGTAATCATTTTTTATGCATATAGTTAAGGTCAAGGTGTTAGCCTATATGGTGGTGATGCTCAATAAATATCTTTCTGTGGAGACATCAAGTAAGAAGGATAGTCTCACCAGTGCATAATTGGGCTAGATCCCTTTTGGGATATTATCTTGGGCAATGGAGACATTAACCTCTCAAACATGTGAACCATTGTTTGTAGAAGTGCTTCCATGCATTTTCTTATCACATTACTGCACATTATAATTGTTAGATCACTCTTGTGCATTTACAATTGTATTGTGTTTCACGATGTTACAAGGGGATGGCAGGGGACACGTTTTAGGGACGGCAGTCTAAGGGGCCTTTCCTGGGGATGGTGATATGTGAATTATTAAAAATTCACACACACACACACACACATAGAGAGAGAAAGAGAGAGAGCAACAACAATTTCAATATGTAAATAAATCATGACAGCAGTTTAAACTTCAATAAAGTAGTATAACAGCAGTATAATAGTACTATAACAGCAATAAAATTAATCATGAGATTCATGACAATATTATTAAAGAATTATGTTCTTATTTTAAAATCAAAGTAAAAGTAACCCAAAATCGAAAACTTCAACACTCTTCTTGAAGTGGATCATCCATTGGAAGCCTGACCATTCCTGGTTGCACCTCCTCCTTGTCAATCTGCCTAACATATTCAGGATTAACATCCCAACTTCAGGATTAACATCCCAATGTGCTGCTGGAGTTTGTTGATACTCAGTTTTTTGCGAATCTTGAAGTTTCAAGGTACTATGAACTGCAACTAGTTTTTGTTTGTTTGTTTTGAGGTAAGTTTGTTCCTCTTAATCAAGTGGATGACGCCATAGGTGGACCAATTCCTCTCTGCAGCAGAGGAACTAGCAATCCATGAGAGTAAACGAATAACAAGCTGTTTCAACTCTAGTGCATGCTTTCCATGAAAGTTCCACCATTCAATGGGCTCTTTTTGTGTAATAGCAGCCCTATTCATCCTAGACTTTGGTTTGCTGAATGTAGGACGCTAAAGTTTGGGAAACGGAAGCCTCTACTTTGGAAATATGGTTGCCTCCTTAGTGCTTTACATTTTACAAAGGGCTGGAGGAATTATTTGGCTAGGTTTGGGTGTATACCACTTTGGATTAAGAGCACAGGCAGTCATATGAAGAGGGGTGTTCATTGTGTTCTACCTCTTTGTGACAATGCTCGTATGGAATTGCAATCCAGGATCCTTGTCACAAATTGTTTTCGTCATTTGATCAAGAATTCTCTAAAAAGTCCCACAGATCCCTCCAAGGCTAGGAGAGTTTGTATTTGCATACTTAATTAACCCCACATTAGTTGATATCGTAATTTCAGAACTCTATGAGTACTCTCCAGAACTCACTAAACTCGTGAGTCCTATCTCTAGACGAGTCAACTTGCCACTGTTTCTTACCGGTGAGTCTAGAAGAGTTCTTAGGAATATTCATCTGATTCTCGCCCCAGGACTCTCCGAGTCCTAAGCTTGGACTCATGTTCCAGGCATGGAATCTTGAGTCTATCTAGGCGTGCCCAAGAAGGTTAAAAACATAAAAAGTAAACTTTTTCTTCACTTTTTTTTGGCCCAATCTTGTCCAAAATAGGTCCAAACAGTGAAATAGGAAAGGAAGGAGAGGAGAAGAGGAGCATTTGAGGCCTTCTAGATTGAGGCTTGGCAAATTGAGTAAAATTAGGAGGGGAAAGAGGAGGATGTAGATTGTATTTGGTTGTTTTTCTCATTTTGACATAGAATTATATGTAAACATTTATGAACTCATGATGTTGTTATACATTTGACAAGTTGAAACTGAGTAATAATTATGAAATTATTAATATTAGGTGTTTCAAGATCATATGGCCTATGTAATGTTTGAATTATGACAAATTGGTAGTCAAATCAGGCTTTTATGTTTTCTAAATGTATTTTTTTCTTTTTTCTTTTCTTTTTTGTAAAACTATGGTTTTTTTTTTTGCCAAGTTCGTGCCAAGTCCCAATTCCAACTCCAAATATTGGGCTACCAAGTTGAGTCCGAGTCCTCAAACTTTGGGGGATATGATAGAGCAAATATATTTGCAAGCAACACTTAAGATTTCAACTCTAATAGTAATGAAAGTTAACATTTTAATAAAATGTAATAACAGTGTACAAACTAAAACAATTTTTTTTACCTGATATTGGACCACCAAGTGCAATTAAGCACCCTTTTTCTCACCACCTTCCCTTATTTTGTCTTAGATTGAGCCCACTTTTTTCACTCACCACAAACCACCATGGATTGTAGAGCATCCTACACCTCCAACATCTTATCCAACAAAATAAAATAGCTAGCAGTCTCAATGGGTTTGAGGAATTCTTTCTCTGAATAAGATTGGAATAATGGAAGTGGAGTGTGATGGTTAAATGCAAACATTTGTATGTCTTTAGCTTTGGCCACTACTACCTTCACCCAATCTACCTTGCCTATGTCTTTCAAAGCATTATTCAAGGCATGCACATGATATGGAGTCCAAAAATATGTGTCTAAGCACTCTCAACCATCAAATCGGCTAACTCAAACACGAGTTGAATTCGTCACAACTTGCACAACATTAGAAGACCCAACCTTCTCAATGGCCTTTGTCAAAATGACAAATTGGTAATCAACATGTTTACATTTCCCATAACAATCAATAGCTCTGAGAAAGTATGAATCGTTAGGGTATGTAACAATAATATTGAGTGATTCTATTAGTCCACCCATCCATGGTAATGGAATAGCTAGTACTAATCCATGTTTCTATCATCTTCATCAACATGTTCACCTTTGAATATTGTTTGTCAATGTTCAGCAATGATGTGCCCCCCTCAAAAAACTCTACGTCCTCAGAACAAGGATGTTTAGGATGTGGGGACTTCGAGGAAATGTCCCCCTATAACATTGCCACCTCCGCTAGGGGTGCTGCTCACTAACTATATTGCACACTCAATTGCATGGTGATTGAAACTTTTAACTTTGTGAAAAGTAGTTTGCCTTTTATGGGACATTGGTAAAGATTTATATTGCAGATTTTGCCTTGATGATTTCAATTCATCTCAATTTGTGCATATCAGCGTCACCCCCCACTGCCGCTCTGCCACTAGCCCTCCATTGCCCCCTCGCCGTCCCCAAATGTAGGTCCTTGGTCCCCCATCCCCAAACTTGCCCCCGTGTCCCTGTGTTCAGTCATGCATCCACCATGAGGAGGATATCCATTCAATAGGAAAAATTGTCTTGTCTCAAGACTTCATGATTTTTGTAGAGGAGTGACCAGAAATCTGAACAGCGATTGGATTATTATTTACAGCGAGCACCATCTAAGGCAGTGATCATTATCAATGGCTATTGCAGTGATTATTATTAAAGTATATAACAAAGGTTATTATTATTAGTATCCTAGCATAACCACATGAATATAAAAAGAACTAATGATTAAAAAATTAAGATTAATGTTAAAGAAGGTAGCGATGGAAAGGATCTGTCCATTCATGGAAAGGCAACTGTTTCCTAAGGATGCCTTACTCCATAAAAGGTTAAATTATATATGAGGTAACCACAATGGGAGAGGGGACTGGAATACAGCGAATCAGAGAAATCAAAGCAGAGTAATAGGGTATTTGATCAAGCAATAGACTCAGTATTGCAAGTAATTATCCAGACAGTAGATCTACATATTGTTCAAGCATTTGGTGTGATGCATAATACATGGCAGTCTGATCTGGATGATTTGTTATTTGTCTTCCATTTAATAGGAAGTAGGAAGGTTATGCATATATATATATATGTGTGTGTGTGTGCTGTTATTCTTGCCATTATGATGTCTATGTAATAGAGTAGATATGCAAGATTCTTTAATACTTTAAACAACGAACTATTTCATTATGAAGGATAGGATGGAATACATAATAAGGGATGCAAGTAGCACATAAGTTCCATTCAAGTAGAGCAAATCCCGAGTGGAGCTAGGAGGCCAAATGGTGGATGTCTTCCATGCTCTTGGGCTTGATGGAAAGGAATAAGCTCAAGGTGCCTTATATGTTGTTTCCAAGGGAGTCATAATGAGGATAGGTTGGTTGATAGGGAAAGCATTATTGAGTCTCACATGTACGTTATGTAAATTATAATGATGATTAAAATTCTCTTTATAACATTGCTTGTTAGATGTTCCTTCATCTTTCATAATGATAACTAACGGGGTTGCAAGCTCTAAATCAAGATATAAAATTGGCAATTTACATTCCTAAATATACTCCATACCTTACTTGGGAATTCTCAGGCAAATCAGAGTAAAGTCCCAATAGGGGACATTACACATCCTCTCGTCAGGAAACTTTGCGTAACTGTGTTGTTTGTCGAGGAGGGAGTTATGCAATATATGTTCTTTTGGGGGATCATAAGAGGGTCCAATTGCCGTTGCATCTTTCAGCATAGCTTTCAAATAAGGAAACCTTGCCAAATGAAATGGAATAACATGGGCATAAAAAAATTTGGCATTGAATCTTCGGCTTGATCATGTTTTTTGTATATTCATTAACCCTACTACTATTTGTTTTTTCACTTGCAAGAGAACTGGCCTTTCTTTTCCCTCTATCACAACTCTTTTGATCAATACATTGGAATAGTCATCTTGATCAATAGATTACGGTTTCTTATTATGAGTAGTGCCAATGATCTTGTTCTCATTCTCTCCATCCAACTTTGCTATTTCAACCTGTTGTTCCAATGCTATATTTTCATAGAATCTAACCCCATGTCTACTTTCACCCAATAGATGGTTTCTAACCCTAATATAGCTCCCATGTAATCAGTTTGACAAATATGACAGCTGATGCCTGCTGCCCCCTGTATTTTTACCTTAATGAAAGGATGCCATCAGGCCCAAGCCCCTCCCTCACTCCATTTTATCGACAAGACAGATTCATTACTCCAAGACGTATTCCATTGTGGTTACCTTATATTTGAGATTGCCATAAATTCAGTTTCAAGTTTGTTGTCATCAAGTTTTTCTTGGAGACAGATCAGCATCTTAAGGAGATTGATGAGGTGATAAAGAAGACTAAAACTTAAAAAGTATAGTACTGTTAACCCTAATATCAGTATGCCAACTGCGGTAGAAGTGGCAAGATCATTCAGATTTTAAATTTACCTGAATCTGTTGAATTTGCTCGCAGCTGTATGTGTCAGCTTAAAAGCATACCTCTTTATTTCCTATCCTTATTCTTTCAGTGCTTGAATGTTTATGGCCAAATGACAAATAGTCATGGCAGTAACATGCTTTTGAAGAGTCAGAGCTTTTGTTGTTTACTTGAAGGCAATTTTCTGCATTTTTATATGTGCTTGAATTTGATATTGGTAGTGTTATCTATTTTCTCTATACTTTATTCCTTTTAGCTGGACATAACTTATGTGATAATAACAGTGAGAATTCCATCATCATAATTATCAAGTGACAAGTTTTACAAGAAAAGTTCAGTTCAATCAATTTCAGAAAGAACCCTGCTTTTTTTGTGATAAAACTTTTACAAATGATTTTTAATCTTTTTTGAGTAGATAATGTGGTGAATTGATTTGCAAGTTTTCATGCACAGGACCAGACTTCCATTGTTCTAAACACCATTGACAGTTTTTGAATTTGACTATCATGTGTAGATCCCCAAACTGGCAACAGCTGCTGAGTACTTCTTCAAGATGGGAGTTGAGGGTAAACGGTTTCGTCCCATGGTAATAACTATGCATTTTTTTTTCATTTTACCAGCTATAAAGTTTTGCTTATTTTTGTGTTATTAAATAGAATAGATAGGAGTGCTAAGATTAGTTTCATATTCTTGGAAGTTTTCAGCAGAATTACAAGTTTTAGTCTGGAATTCTAGAGAGAAAACAGTTGTACTTACAAGTTTTATCTTAGATTTGTTTTTGGCCTTGAGAGGTGGGATTGTCCAGATGTACCTCCTGTTTTGGGGACATTTCCTGAACTGATGTTTTGACATTTTTGGGATCAGATACCTTGCAGAGACATTTGTAAATGTCCAGATAATGGGTTTCTCACCATTAAGTATAGTACCTAGTGAACCCCTGTTTATTTGTTTCTTTTTCAAAGGGTGGGGACTAAAAGCACAATAAGGATGAATTTATAGCAGCATACCAATTCAAATGGGTAAATCACAAGCGTATTCACTTCTTAATGGTCCTTTCTGAGATTTTTTTAATCTGCTAGAACAGTACCTTGGAATCTCATTTATACTAGATACGTTTGGGAAAATTACTTAGTTTAAGAAAACACAAGTTGCATGAAGAACTTGGTTTTAGATGTCATCACCTTTGTAAAATCTGGTCAATTTGGCAGCACAGCCTGGTAGATTAACTGATGATGTCAATACTATTTGTGGACACACCAGCATAGTCAATTATTGTTCTACCTTTATTGCCATTGCAGGAAAAGAGGGACAATGCTTCCTTGCAATTTCCCTTTATTGTTTCATGACGCAGTCGAGGAGCAGTTCCATGCTCCCAAATTCTTGGAAACTGTATGGTCAAAGTTCTTAGGTCCAATACATACCCGTTTTGGAACCTGGTTCAAGTCTCTTGTGAATTGTGATGAACTCATGAAATTGAGGCCACTTGGCCTGGACAGCAGTGGTGGCTGCCAACTGTGCAAGTTTTGTCTTCTTGCAGAAAGATCAGAGGAAAATCAGATTGCTGCCACCTGTGCAGGTTTTGTCTTCTTGCAGAAAATAAGATTTTGTTTTGTTTTGTTTTGTTTTGTCTTGTTCTGTATCTTCTACTGTGATGCAGGAGCATCCTGGGTGTAAGGGCAATCTTGCATCACCCAAAAATATTTCTAGTTTCTTTTCAATAAGGGCTATCTTGTGCAGAGCTGCTATTTATGGAAATTTACTATTTTTGGTAATTTGGTCATATGAGCTCAAAATGTTCTGATTTCACAGATGGAGGTTCATCTTAGTCATATCAGTCTGCCAGTTGAGTTTTATTGCCATATCATTTGTATTGGTGAAGTTATTGAGGTTTTTGGGTACAAAATCTTTGAGCTCAATTTTGAAGGCCTTAGAAGCTCCAGATCACGATCGAACTTCGGCTAACTGGAGCTTGCACGAGTTAGGCACCATAAATTAGGTCCTGCCATTTTCGAAAAGTGGTTATAATAGCCAAATAGAGCAACGGTTAAAAAGTTATGGCCTCCGGAAGTTGGGCTACTTAAAAATAAAATTTGTAATTATTTTGAGCCGAACCTAATGTAATAATTATAAAAAATAAAATAATTCTAGGGGTAGTCGGCCTTAATGGCTAAATTTATGGAACCTTCTTAGGCGGCCTCTGGAAGTTGGGCTACCTAAAAATAAAATTTGTAATTATTTTGAGCTGAACCTAATGTAATAATAATGAAAAATAAAATAATTCTAGGGGAAGTCGACCTTAATGGCTAAATTTATAGAACCTTCTCGAGCGGTGGAAAATTGCTTTTATAAGGAAGGCCCGTAGTGTTTTGTAGGGCAGTTCTGGGTAGTTATTCGAGGCTTTGTCGTACAAAATATTGTAAGGAAAATGCCCATGTGGCTTTTGCATTTTGTAATTTTGAAAATTTGTAATTCCACACTTGTGGAGATAATAAGAAGCCCATCTTTTGTTCTTGCAAATTGCTGTTGTTTCTTTATTTCTGTTATGTGTTTGTGGTATTAAGGGGAGCACCCTTCATCAAGTGGTATTAGAGGAGGACTTCTTGAGTGTTTTGACAGATCATTGACTGGGAGGCAGTTTGCACCAGGACCGTGGTTTAGGGTTTTAGCGATAGCGCGAAAATGCCTCCACGAAGGGAACGTGGCGGAAGAGCCGGAGGTGTGTCACTTGAGGTTAGAGCCCTCCAGAGACAAGTATGAGCATTGCAAGAAGAATTTCGCAGAGGCATGATTCTTGCCGTAAGAGAGGAAAGTGAGGATGAAGCCGAAGAAGAAAGAAATTTTGATCAAGAAGGAGAAGGCGAAATTCTGAACTAAGAGGAAGAAAGATTTTTTTGGGCCATTTCCAAGATTGGGAAAAGACCTAAGATTGAGGTTACCATATTTTCAGGAAATCTTAACCCAAAGGAATTAATCGATTGGATCAATGGATTAGAAGAATATTTTGAGTACGAAGATATTGAGTATCCTGATAGGGGTAAGTTTGTGAAGGCCAGACTGAAGGTTCATGCGAAGATCTGGTGGCAAGAGATTCAATTGGAGTGAAATAGAAGAGGAAAGGAGAAAATTACAAGATGGGATCGGATGGTAGATTGGTTTAGAAAGGCTTTTTCGGGCCATTTCCAAAATTGGGAAAAGACCTAAGATTGAGGTTACCACATTTTTAGGAAATCTTAACCTAGAGAAATTGATCGATTGGATTAATGAATTAGAAGAATATTTCGAGTATGAAGATATTGAGGATCTTGCTAGGGGCAAGTTTGCGAAGGCCAAACTAAAGGGTCATGCAAAGATCTGGTGGAAGGAGATTCAATTGGAGCGAAATAGAAGAGGAAAGGAGAAAATTACAAGATGGGATCAGATGGTAGATAAATTGAAGCGACAATTCATTCCTGTTGATTATGAACTAGATCTACTGAAGAAAATGCAAGGTTTGAAGCAAGCAGGGAGATTTGTTCAGGAGTTTATAAAAGACTTCTATCGAATCCTCATCAGAACAGGCCATGCAGAAGTTGATAAGGAGAAAGTTGCCCGTTACCTTAATGGGTTGAGGCCAAGCATTCAGGAGGAGTTCAATTTGGTTCGAATGAACAATATTGAAGAGGCATACCAGTTTGCCCTAAAGGTAGAGGAAGAGCTGAACAAGAAGTTTGAGAGCAGGGAAAGCGAAAGAGGTCGTGGTGGAAGATCTAGGGGACGGTCTTATGGAGGCCGAAATGAAGATAAAAAAAAGAAGGATGAGGCTAGTAGCAGTCAAAATCAGAGAGGAAACAATTTCAATCGTTTCCATGATCAGAATAATAGAGATCAAAGAGGAAGGGGAAGAGGACAAGGATTTGGAAGAGGAGGATTCCGTGGAACATTTTTTAACTATGGAGAAGGTCATAGGACATATGAATGTCCACAACGCCAAGGAAGGACAGATAAGAGAACTGAAGGCCAGGCTAGAGTTGCACATGTGGATGAAGATACCAAATCATCACATTCTAAAGATGCTGAAAGAGGAGAAACACTAATTAACAAAAGAGTCCTACTGAGTGGTGAGAATGAACCTGAGCAAAGGGGGAGCTTGTTTCGCACTAGGTGCAAGTGTGAGGATAAATGTTGTGATGTGATTATCGATAGTGGAAGCACTGACAATTTGGCTTTAGAAGAAATGGTCACAAAGTTAAAGCTCAAGAGGCAGAAACACCCACATCCATATCGGATCGCCTGGGTGCAGGATGACCACAAGGTCATGGTCAATGAGCAGTGCCTAGTGAAGTTCAAGATTGACAGATACCATGATGATGTACTACGCGATATCATACCTATGGATGCATGTCATATGTTGTTGGGTAGACCATGGTAGTTTGACAGACGTGCTGTACATGATGGTCGTGCGGATACCTATTCCCTGACAAAGGATTGAGTGCGACATAAGCTAAAGCCATTGAAAGACACAGAAGAAAAGGTATGTAGTAATACTAGAATAAGTTTTGTTGATGGAAGAAAGTTCCTAGAGGGTATACCAGGCGCCCAAATCAATATAACAGGCAGAGGATTTTACATGATCTATAGGTCTTTTAGCCGTAAAGTTGTAGAAGACAGATTCACCTGGCTCAGTGTGCTCCGCAACATGCGCTTGAGGTTGTGAACTAGATTGGTTGGCTTGAGAAGCTAAGCGTTTTTGGCACTCCAACTTCATATGACCAAACTTATTGTAGTAGTTGCATTGAACATTTTTCTTCTTCAGGCCTTTTGATGACTAAGCAAAAGGATTCTTCTAAGAAGACTGAGAGAATTGATAGTTCCCTGTGGATTTAGTTGAGAAGGCTTGAGTGTTAGAAGATGAGCTGGTACCACTTCTGAATTGTTGTTTCCAACGATCTTGCTATAGAAGCATTACACAAAGATCAGAAAATGAAATATTAGAATGAGTTGAAGCAATGTTGAGAGCTTTGAGAATATGCTCATAGGAAGAGGGAAGACTCTTCAAGGTGATCACCACCACGTCTTCTTCCATTTTGCGTCCAATGACTTCCAACTGGTCATGAATATCCTTGATTTTATTGAGATGATCTTGTAGAGACACTTGTTCATCTATCATGATCTAGAAGAGCATGTTCTTCAAAAAGAATATACAACTTTTATTCGAGGCTTCGTGCAAACCTTTCAGATGGCTCCAAATTTTTGCAATTGTTTTACCAGAAGGAACTTGCAGGAGCTGATCATCAGTGACAGAAAGTTTGACGAGCATAACAACTTCTCGATTCTGCTCATCAAATTTTTCTTGCTCTTTGCTTGCTTCCTCGGGACGTTTAGTCGCGCCCAACACAATTTTGTCAAGACACTTGTACTCAAAAGTTGTCATCATTCACTTCTTCCAAGTATTGTAATTCTTGCCATTGGATTTTTGATTGCCAACAAAATGTTGGTCAAAGATGCCATTGCACGCTTTTCGAGTCATGAACAAAGAGAAGACTAGATGATTGGACGCACAAATCTGAATGTAATGAATATAGAGATAGATATAGGCACAAATTTCAATGTGAATCTGCTAGCACAATCTGGAGGTACAAAAATCGAGACACTTAGAAAATTTTGAAGACAACCCAATTGAGGTCTCAAAACACCCACCAAGAACCAATAAACGAAATAAAATTTTGGCTGACAGAATTCGAGGCACCCAAAAAAATCTGAAAGCAACCCAGTTGAGATCTTGAAAAACCCATCAAGAATCTGAAATTAGATTTTGAAAAGGACCAAAAAAATGGAGGTTTCGAAAGAAACCCTAGGCGGCTGAAAGAGAAGGTCGAATATTCAGGGGGAATAGAAAAAAATGCAGAAGATGAACTCTGAGCTACAGATGTGCTTCCATGGACGTTGCCAAATCCTAAGGAAGCAAAAAAGACCATAGATCTGGTTGAAATGCCCCGAAAAAAATGAGCCAAAAAAGTTGTCGGTTGTCTTGAATAGGAATAAAACTTTAGAAAATAGGCGCTGTTGCAAAAAAACGAGGACAAAAACATCCTTGTGAGTGGAGGTTGGTGTTCGAGCAAAGAGAAAACTAGGCCGAAAATGGCGTTGAATGCTGATTAGAGAGAAAAAACGACCGTTGACCAATTGAATAGAGGAAATTACGGGTAGAGAATGCTGTCATTTTTGTTTCTTTTCCATAGAAAACAATCCCGTTGACCAAAAAAATAGGGCATGGGTAAGAAAACTCTAGAACAACGGCCCTTAAAAAAAACTATGTGGATTGTAGAATGATCATGCAAACAATCCTCAGGTAGAGCCCTAAAAACCCTGCGCGGGTTTGCAGAGGAAAAGGAAAACAAACGAACGTGAGTAGGAAAAAATATTTTCCAAGAGTACTAAAAAATACTAAAAACTCTCCAAAGGAAATTCCTCAGAAATTCTTTTGAAAATTAATACTAAAAACTCTTCAAAGGAAAAATCTTAGAGATGAAGAATTTTTAAAAAAGAACTAAAAATCCTGCTCTGATACTATAATAGACAAATGATTTGGTAAAATATTGGATGTTTTATTAACTAAGAACGAATTGTTCTTATAGAGATTACAAACGAGATGTTTTTAAAAAGAAACAATAGAAAGAATCTATTATACAAGATATTTACAATATCTAGGAGTTATTATTTTAATAAGAAGAAATCTGATAAATAAAAAAAGACTAATTAATTCAAAACATATGTACTTTTGATTGATAAATCTTCATGGTGCAAGTTGCTTGTTTCTCTTAGCACTGAGCAAGCACACTCTAAGCCATTTCAGTCCTTGACCATAAAAAGAAACTAGCAAGCTTGAATAGTGAAAACTGAGATGTTGGAATGATAGTAGATGTTTTTGCGTCTTGTGTTTATCAAATGAGGGGCTTATAAGAGACTTAATGTAAGTTTAGGGTTTTAAAATGCACTTCTAGATTTACATTTGCATATTAAAATGTCATTTTGAATTTTAAAGAGAAATAAAATTATTTGGTTGTCGTTGTTGTGTTCTCCCGGGTTTGCCTAGGAGACACAATAAGCTTGCCTAGGATATGCAGTAAGCTACTTGAACACCGCCGAGGTACATTTGTGATGTACACGAGGTTGGGACCTGAAACTGGACCCATTCAGGGTAGGTGTGGGTGCCATATCTGGTGAACATGGTTACTTACCAAAGACTAACAATAATCCTTGCCACATTACCAAGGAAAGCTTCTTAATTTTAGAAAAATTCTATACACAAAAGGATTAAAAGGTTTTCAAGGAACATTCAATATACCATAAAAATATATAAATCTATCATATGTTACCAGGTCCTAATGACAATAAAATCTGTAACTCAATTATTGACTTATATTCCTCTTGGTTTATTCTTTGGGCATATCTACTAGAGTCCTATATTCCTCTTAGCTTATTCTTTATTCCAAAAGTTCATTTTTCTTGTATGTTAAAAGAGGTTATAGGAGGCATTTTCAGCTTATTTTTGGGATTGCAAATCTCATACTGCTTAGCCTTGTAGGTTACCCCGTGAGCTTTGCCAAATCCTGCTTGGTACTTCTCACTATTATAGATGATATTGTTGATGCTTCTAATTTGACCTTATTTGTAGATACGTACAATGCTGGCTTCTTTTAGTGGTATTCACCAATGCCATTCTGTGTTAAGGGGTTCTTCACCCATAGGGCTTCTTATACTTGTACTGTCTTATGGCTTGAGTTTTAACAACTCTAGGCATTTATCCCTTATGCTTTTCTTAAGTTAGTGTCTTGTTAATCCAAGTTCTTCTATTCAAGTCACATATAGATCAATTCTGTTATCTTTGCCTTTTAATTGCCGTTCATAATTATCCTTCCATTCACTATAATATATCAATCCTATGATTGATGTATTATTTTATCAATTGCTACTGTGATCGTGATTAAGTCTTATCTTTGAGCACTGCTGTGCACACTTTCCTTGGATATCTATTTTTTTTAAACCTAGTACTAGAAACATGGTGACAATTGCAAGGGAACAACTGATTGCACAAAGCTTAAAAGAGTGGGCAAAAGTACAATTTAATATAGTTCACATGCTTGGGGTCCAAGAGTACACTTTAAAATGAACACTTTAAAAAACATAAATTTTATGCAAAAGACAGCTTATAAAATGCCAAAAAGCATACTTACAAAGCTAAGAAACGACATTTTTGGAGTGTTCAACACAGCTGAATTGAGGCAAACAACTTTGGTCTTATCCACATTTTTTTATGTTTTTAACTTTTTTGCACATTTTTTGGAGTGGCAAGTGAAATAGTTGGTCTCGTTGAGATTTTTATAAATTTGAGACTTGGGCTCGGCGAGATGGTGAACTATACAATTTAGGGTATATTTGGGCATTTTAACTCTTTTAAATACTATATATTGGCCTTTTTATGAAAAATAATTGGTTGTCGATTCCCAATGATTAGCATACATCACTATGAGTTTAAATTGGATTGAATTAAGAATCAATGAATGATTCATTATACATTTGGCAGTTAACATACTTAATTCCCAACTCTTTACTTCTCTCCTAAACTCAACTCTAAGGAGGATGGGGACTTGTCATAGGGTGCTTGACGCCAATCTACAAGTAGGCTCTGTCAAGGCTTTAGGACCCTGCCCATATCATATTTTGGGATTCACCTGCTTTGCGAGGATTTACTTTGCCTTCCCCTACACAACACCAACCTATCCTCTTAAGGGCTATACTGAGTGATTAAGGATAGGCTATGAGCATACTAATATCTCATGGTATTATAAATAAAATATAACTGATATAATTCTGATTTCACTGTTATTAATAGATATAGATGCTACAACACACACACACACACACACACACACACATATATATATATTAGACTACTTCCCTAACCCTAATAGAGGATGGTGGAATTACTATGCTAGGGTGCGTGGAAACCAATTTACAAGTAGTCTCCTTCAAGGCTTCAAGGCCCCATCCATATCCCATCTTGGGATGCACTTACCTTGTGAGGATTTACTCCGCCTCTTCCTACATAAACCTCTTATCTTGATGAAGGCATTAGCAGAAGACTAAGGACTAGGCCATCAATTATGTTGGTCTTTCATGTATTACAAATGTATATGCATATAAGTTAAATTAAGCATGACTGTCATATATATCTAGATTTCAATATTGTGCATATATTCCAACATCATAATGTGGGTATCTTTTGTGTATTTCATTTTGTTATGGTAAATCAATCTTGTATTAAACAGAGGAGATGAAAGCTCCTTATATAAATTTGCAAAGACGATGTTTCTAAAAGAAACAATTGTGAGCTAAAGACGAAAATAGAAACTACCTAATAAACTAATGACTAACTATGATGACCATTAAAGAAATATTACAATATTCTAATACCCTCCCTTAATGGTCATTGGTCTAACTATTGTGTTTTGGTCACAAATTCTTCAAAACATTCTGTGGCTACTGAGACCCTCCCTAGATCTGCAAAATGTTAATGACCAAGAAGCAATCCGATCTGATGTTGGGTAATAAAGGTATTACTCCCTGTACCTAGAGACATTGAGATGAAATTGAAAGCATGATTTTGAGGAAAATTACCAAACCCTTTTGCAATTGAGCACTACACCCTAAACAGACTTCAAGATGATTCACTAAGAACTTTTGCAGATGAACACTACGAATGAAAACAAACTGCAAAAAGCCACGGTTTTTTAGGAGAAAAATCGATCAAAACCAGACAACAGAATCCTAGACACGGATTAAAGAATACAAAGCTTCTTTTTTGAGGAAAAAAATTATAAAACCAAACAAATAATTTTAGAGGAAAAAATTATAAACCCACAAAATATTTTTTAAGGAAAAACAATTATAAAAAAGCCACAAAATATTTTCAAGGAAAAAAATATTAAAACCCACAATATTTTTTTGAAGGAAAAAATATTAAAACCCACAAAATATTTTTAAGGCAAAAAATATTAAAATCCACAGAATATTTTTAACGAAAAAAATATTAAAACCCACAATATTTTTTTAAGGAAAAAATATTAAAACCCACAAAATATGTTTAAGGCAAAAAATATTAAAACCCACAATATTTTTAAGGAAAAAAATATTAAAACCCACAGAATATTTTTTCAAGGAAAAAGAAAATTAGAAACGCGAAGATAATTTTTGAGGAAACTTTTTTTAAAACCCAACAAAATTTTTTGAAGGAAAAATTATTAAAACCCATCAAAGAAATCTTCATGAGGCACAACACGAGATTTTGCGTGGTAAAACAACACATGCAAGAACATGTAACTCACAAAATGCACAAGCAAGCAACATGCAAGAATATGCAACTCACATGCAAGTACATGCAACCTTCGTAAATCAAAGACTTTTGCTCAAACTAGGAAATTGCACAATCAAAACCCTCAACTAGGCTTGCGATTTTCAGCAAAAAACTTCGAAGACAAACCACAAAATTTTCATAAAATACCTTCAAAGATTTTCAATTTAAAAATTCAAAAAACAAATTTCTGGAAAAAATCTCAGATTAGAAGAGGTTCGAATTTTTCTTAAAAAAAATGTCAAATTTTAATGAAATCCCATTGTCCCACTTTGATGCCATGTTATGGTAAGTCGAATGTTGTATTAAACAAAGGAGATGAAAGCTCCTTATATAGATTTACAAAGATGATGTTTCTAAAAGAAACAATTGTGAACTAAAGACGAAAATAGAAACTACCTAATAAACTAAAGACTAACTAAGATGACCATTAAAGAAACATTACATTATTCTAGTACCTTTCTTATTTAATCCCCTTTGCCCTCTTTTTCTGATGAACCTTGTCTTCCCTTCATATCTCTTAGTGTGAGGGAAAGGTCACACCTTTTCATCATAAATGCACTTTGGCAAGAGACACAACCTTTCATTATTAGCACCCTTGAAGGAGTGCAACCTTTTATTATTTCTGCCCTTTGAAAGGGACACAACCTTTTACAATCAGATCTGCACTTCTTATTTAAATCAGATTGGTATGTCTGATTCCTCTATTTTTGATTTTAGAACAAACACTTATTTCCTTTATCCTTTTAGGATCCCCATTTCAAATGAATCTGATTCCTCTATTTTTGATTATAGAACAAACACTTATTTCTTTTATCCTTTTAGGATCCCCATTTCAAATGACTCCTTGTCCTTTTTATATCTTCCCATAGGAGGGAGAGGTCACACCTCTTCATTATGTCTGCCTTTCGGCAAGAGTCACGACCCTTCATAATTGTCCCCCTTTCGAAGAGTCACAACCCTTCATAATTACCACCCTTTCAGAGAGTCACAACCCTTCATAATCACACAATCATTTGAAGGAGTTACAACCTTTCATCGTTCCTACCTTTTGAAAGAGTTACTTCTTTATTTTACTCACATTCCTTTCTCCTTCTTAAACTCCTATGCTCTCCTCTTCTTCCTTCCTTTGTATCCCTTTCAAATGAACTCTCCTCCTTTTTATATCTTATTTTGAGGGAGTCACAACTATTCATTACATATCCCTTGACCTTTCATTAAATTTAGTTAATTTACAATATAATATATTTTATTATTATTTATTTATTTCAATTTTATTATTAAAAAATTATTAAATCCTATTTCATAAAGGGGACATTACAAACTGTATAAAATGTGTATTTTTTAGGATATATTTTGTAAGAATCCCCTGTGGTTTTAACTTTGACAAAACACTGATTGCTCAACCAATGATATATATTGTTTTGAAATTTGAATGGTTGACATTTTGTCAAACACTTGTCATGAAACCTCTATCTTGTCTTTTATTTTCAGATTGTTTTTGCTTTCTTGTAATGGTTTCAAATGAAGTTTAAATGCTTGCAAATGACTACTAAGATATCTAGGCAAATAACTAAATTGCAAATGCAATTCCTTTTGTCTGTTTGAATGCATACATATGATTTCTACATGTAAAATGTGCACTTACAGCCAATGGACATTTTCACAAACACTTGACATGCATATTAAAGATTCAATATGAATTGAAATGAATAGCTTCAGGAAAGACATTTCAACAAATAGTTGTTGTGCAGCCTTATAACTCCTTATTTTGATTACAACAACTTACAATATAACTGTTTGCAAATATTGAAATCTGAAACTACTAAGCACATAATATAGAGAACCTGGTAATGGATCCCAGGTTGAGAGATTGTTTTAAATTGATAGCAGCTTTGTTTGAGAATTAATATCCATAAACTCCAATGTAGAAATGGGCCAATGACATTAAAAAAACCCTCAAACATGCCCTCTAGAACACTAACATCACCTTCTAATGACTCACGTGGCATTCTTTAAATGCTGCGGCTGCCTTTAATACTCCACACACTGACTTTTAATGGCTACAATTGGTATTTGTAATGTCCCCGTTTTTCAGACTATTGGATTAGCTTGGTTTGGCGACCCTCACAAGCTAATCAGGTGATCAGAGGGGGTCAGTTGGCAGAGCCAGTGTTGGGATTCCATTTTGGAGGTTCAAATTATCAGGTCTGCTCTTTGTTTGGATGAATTTGGTCAACTTACTATTTTTAGTAAGTGGTATTTTTTGGGTATGGCCAGATTTAGCAGGGCGTCTGCACAGGATGTTAGAAGTTTCAGGACTGAGTTTCAGAGAATCTCCAGTTTGAGGGACTTACTATTTTTAGTAAGTCTATTTTTAGTAGTGGCTATTTCTGGCTGGACAGTTTGAACCTGGGCTTATTGTCAGAAGTTCGTGGATCTCAGTCAGACAGTTCAGTGGCTTTATATTTTAATCGTCATTATTAAATTAAGTTATTTTAATTTAATTTAATAACTTATGACTTTATAACTTTATGTTATAAAGTGGTGTTGTATTAAAAAGCCATTAAGTGAAAAAATAAGTAAATTGCTTTTTCAAAAAAGCCTATATATTCTACTTGAAAAAGCACTTTACTCATGCATTATTGAATCATTATTTTTATTAAAGTTTGTGAGAGAGACAACCTGGCTAGGGTTTTGAGGACTGATTCCTCTTTTGGCAATTTGAGCCATTACAAGTTGATGTTGAATTTTGTAGCTGTTATTCTAAAATCATAATTCGGTGCTGATGTATACTGGAATTATGAGAAGGCTTTAATTTGCAGAAAAAGGTTTTGCTTCATAGGGTTTGATTTATTCTTCACACTGGGAAGTTGGAATTTCAAAATTGGAGGCTGATGTATCTCCATTGTTGACAAATCAGAAGCATTGGGCTGAAGAAGTTATTTAAATTACAAGATACATTGAAACAGACATTGCTGCGTTTCATATAGAGGGAAAGAGAATTGATAAATAGCAAAGGCAAGTTAGATTAAGTGCTGTGTCAACTCAAGCTGGTTGCATGAGGTCATGGCAAGGCTGTGACGTTTTAATCCAGCCCACGTGCATCATCTTTGGGTGCCGTTTTAACACAGCAAGGTGCCTGCGTCAACTACAGGCTAGTCACGTGATACTACAGGCTGCCGCGACTCATTCAAGGTGGCTGATTTAACACAGCCAAGGCTGCGTCAAGCTACAGGCAATCACGTGTTCTCCAGGCTGCCACGTGACTAATCCAAGGTGGTGGCTAACATTAATTCTGAACTGTGTCAAGGCATTTAGGAGGAATATCAGAATTCCAGGTGCCATTAATTTTCATAATAATGCAATTGTTTATGTGATTTGTTTGAGATAAGAATTAAAATAATAAATGTTTTAAGGAAGTTCCATTTGACTGGATTTGATATTTGAAATTGGTGGATATTTCGTCATAATTGCTTTTTACAAGTCTATTATTGAAACAAAGTTGCAAATATTTCAAATTAATAAAATAAATCTAGAAAGAGCCAGTCATGCTCTTTACAGTGGTATCAGAGCATTTTTCCTGCCATCTTGTGGGGTCTGGATTCATTTATATTCTAAAGTTATTTAAAAGTGATCAACACTTCCACTTTCCCTAGCTATGGATAAATACAGGAGGCCTAGTTCTGGAAGTTGCCGAAGCAGTACGGGAAAAAGAGAGGAATTAAATGCTTTAGTAGAAGTTATGGAGAGACTTAGATTGCATCAGCAGAGATTGGCAGAGAGTTTGTCGGATCCAGTGACAGTAGACAGGGCAGTGAGGTGTATGGTCTCTGCCTTTAGGAGGCCGACATTGAGTTTGTAGGGGAGAAGACTGGAGTTTTCTTCGACAGGTGTCCATGATGCTAATGTTCCTATATCTAGTACAACACATGCTATTCCTATCCGCAGTGCTGATGATGGATTTATTTCACAAGAACCAATGGATGTTTCAGTACCATTGGTTGATAGCAGTGCTGAGCATCAACAGGTTGAGGCTCCCAGAGCAGTCACTACGGATTGTAGAGAGGCAGCTGATGTTGTAGTTATCACTGAGTGTTCAGACTCTTCCGTGGAGGGAGTAGTTATTGGAGATTTTTATGTCTGCTGTAGTAGTGTTGCTCCAGTTCAGGAGGCAGTTATGTCCTCAGATGGGACCGATGCATGTATGGAGTCTCCTAGTGGTGATGTTGGTGATTTGGGTACCATAGCAGAGTCAATTGATGACAGTTCATGCTCCAACATTATTGGTGCACAGCCTGACGTTGAGTCGTGTGCAGAGTCAGGTGTCAGCAGTTGAGATTTTAGCAAGAGATGTGGGAGCTGATAGAATAGACACATCTGATGACACTTTTGAGGATGCTGTGAGTTGCATTGGGGATGACACCCCCTGTGAGATGTTGGGCGATGATTGCGAGGAGTGAATGAGCTCTGACAACTCTAAGGTTTATGATAGCAGTCGTAGTGTGGGATCAGTACAGGAGACAGTGGTTTTTCCCTGTGTTGAGGATGTGAGCATGGAGCTATCGAGTGATGACACTCAGGATGGGAGTGTTGTAGTTGATTTGGGTGACGTAGTTTCATGCCATAGTATAGTTGATTCACATGATGACATTGAGTCATGTATGCAGCCGGAGTTAGTGGAGGAGTCGCAAGTAGATGATATGGACACTAGCATCACATACATTTCTGCTGTTGAGAGTGAGGATGATGAGTGCTGTAGTGTTTCTGGTTTTCTATATCTGACTTTGGGTGTAGATTCAACGTTGTCATATGGTGGTGGTGAGTTCCAGGATTCTGTGTTACAGGGACTCACAGATGAGGACAGGGAAGCTCATGAGTGGCAGGAGTTTGTTACAGCCAGAGCTTCCACTTTTAGAGAGGGGGTTACTTCTTCGGTAACTCATGAGGATGATTTGTCCTGCAGCGGGACATGTTTGATTTATCAGACTTTGGGGGAGGACTCTGAGTTGTTACTGAGTGAGGATGGATCCCAGGATCTGGATTGTCAGGCGGTTGCAGAGGACGATGTAGATGGTGTTGAGTTGGATTCAGTAGCAGCTTCCTCAGAATTAGATGAGGATGAGTCCGATGCCTGTACTCAGTTTGTAGATGTGTACTCGGATGAAAGTACACAGAGATACGATGATCTTGAGGGGAGTTTGTTGGATGCAGCTTCCTTTCATAGTGTGGACAACACAGTAGAGGTTGTTCATAGGAGGCCTGTTGTGCAGAGTCATCATGTGACTAGCTAGTTGTGAGTTGATGAGAGAGATATTACTTCTACTCTCGAGAATTTTGATGCCACTTGTCAGTTGTTGGCTGTTAATGGTTGGGGTGCTCCTATGACAGATGATCACAGTGGTGGTTACCTTTCCTTGACAAAGATTCATTCCTTGCGGGAGGTTGTCAGGATTTTGAGGCAGAATTATTTACAATTGGTAGCCGACCGAGATCACCTAGTTGAGTGGGGGAGTACAGCATATGAGGCATTGATGGACAGAGAGGAGGAGGTGAGTGAGCTTACTCTGGAACTCACAACGATTACTGCGGCTTTAGAGGGCACTCAGCGGGCTCTTCAAGAGTCACAGATCCAGTTGGAGGAGGTGACCGTGGAGTTGGAGCATTTACGGTCCACACCAGCCCCAGACCTAGTTCGATTGCACATTGAGGTGGTTGGTGGTGAGTTTGCTTCTACGGTTGGTGATGAGGAACATGATGATGTGGCAGACACATCTGTTTAGGATATGGGAGCACTTGGTACGGATGTGGTAGGAGTACCAGTGGAATCAAGCTCTCAGGTTGATTTGCTTCCTTTTGCTGGAAGTGAATCTATTTCATCATCTTACATAGCTGATAGCATGGGATAGTTGGCTGTGCCACTTTTTTAGAGAGATCAACTGTGGGTTGCGGGGGAGCAAGTTGATGCTTCCACATATAATTTCTACTGCACCGATTCATTCATGGAGTATTTACTTGAGAGTGCAGATGTGTGAGAGGATTCGTACAGAGTGTTTGAGGGCACTCTCATTCGCAGGTTGGTAGGGAAGATTGTGGAGACTCTATCTACTATGCTTCCCCACAGGGTTTTCGAGGTTGGGTTTGCTGAGAGGGTTACTTAGGATCCTTCCCAGCTTGCAGTTATGCGGAGTCTGAGATTGGAGCCATCTCACGATTCCCAGTTTGGTAATGAGCTATTGACAGGGATTGGGGCTTCCTATCGGTGTTATACGGTGGGGTATGCTCATCATTTTTCTTTTGACCCAGAGGTAGAAGAGTTGATCTCATGTAGGGGTAGACCGGCTCCAGTTTTTTACCATCCATTATGGGATGGATTAGCACCATCTTTTGCAGATGGAATTGGCAGTTGCAAGTTAGACTACTTGCAGTATCCACACACCCAGGACAGTTTATCAGAGGTTAGAGTTGGTAACAGTGATTCAGGCACATTTGGTCATTGTCGTCTTCTCAGTGCAGTTGAGTGTGAGTGTGAGTTAGACAGGGACTCGAGTTTTGGCAGAGTTGATGTTTCAATTGGGTTGAGTTCCGCTGTGTTTCCTGCATTGGCATCTACAGTTGGTTTTTAGATATTGTTTTTAGTGATGTCAGTTATTTGGGTGTCGAGTGCAGTTTCTTTGATGCCGGTGTTCGTACTGTTGATGTTGGGATTTTCTTCACAGGAGTATGGTGAGGATTGAGACGTTACTTATGACCATCCTTGGGATCCGGGTGGTTTGTGATGTTGCTTGTTTTCTTGATTGCTTGAGGACAAGCAATCTTGGGAAGGGAGGACTGTAATGTCTCCGTTTTTCAGACTATTGGATTAGCTTGGTTTGGTGACCCTTGCAAGCTAATCAGTTGATCAGAGGGGGTCAGTTGGCGGAGCCAGTGTTGCGATTCCATTCTGGAGGTTCAAATTATCAGGTCTGCTCTTCGTTCGGATCAATTTGGTCAACTTACTATTTTTAGTAAGTGGTATTTTTTGGGTATGGCCAGATTTAGTAGGGCGTCTGCACACGGTGTCAGATGTTTTAGGACCGAGTTTCAGAGAATCTCCAATTTGAGGGATTTACTATTTTTAGTAAGCCAATTTTTAGCAGTGGCTATTTCTGGTAGGGCAGTGGCTATTTTTGGCTGGGTAGTTTGAACCTGGGCTTATTGTTAGAAGTTTGTGGATCTCAGTCAGACAGTTTAGTGGCTTTATATTTTAATCGTTGTTATTAAATTAATTATTAAATTAAGTTATTTTAATTTAATTTAATAACTTATGACTTTATAACTTTATGTTATAAAGTGTTGTATTAAAAAGCCATTAAGTGAAAAAATAAGTAAAGTGCTTTTTCAAAAAAGCCTATATATTCTACTCGAAAAAGCACTTTACTCATGCATTATTGATCATTATTTTTATTGAAGTTTGTGAGAGAGACAACCTGGCTAAGGTTTTGAGGACTGATTCCTCTTCTGGCAATTTGAGCCATTACAAGTTGATGGTGAATTTTGCAGCTGTTATTCTGAAATCATAATTCGGTGCTGATGTATACTAGAATTATGAGAAGTCTTTAATTTGCAGAAAAAGGTTTTGCTTCAGAGGGTTTGATTTATTTTTCACACTGGGAAGTTGGAATTTCGAAATTGGAGGCTGCTGTATCTCCATTGTTGACAAATTGGAAGCATTGGGCTGAAGAAGTTATTTAAATTACAAGATACATTGAAATAGACATTGCTGCGTTTCATATAGAGGGAAAGAGAATTGATAAATAGCAAAGGCAAGTCAGATTAAGTGCTGCGTCAACTCAAGCTGGTTGCGTGAGGTCATGGCAAGGCTGTGACGTTTCAATCCAGCCCACGTGCATCATCTTTGGGTGCCATTTTAACACAGCAAGGTCCCTGTGTCAACTACAGGCCAGTCACGTGATACTACAGGCTGTCGTGACTCATTCAAGGTGGCCGATTTAACACAGCCAAGGCTGCGTCAAGCTACAGGCAATCACGTGTTCTCCAGGCTGCCACGTGACTAATCCAAGGTGGCGGCTAACATTAATTTTGAGCTGTGTCAAGGCATTTAGGAGGAATATCAGAATTCCAGGTGCCATTAATTTTCATAATAATGCAATTGTTTATGTGATTTGTTTGAGATAAGAATTAAAATAATAAATGTTTTAAGGAAGTTCCATTTGACTGGATTTGATATTTGAAATTGGTGGATATATCGTCATAATTGCTTTTTACAAGTCTATTATTGAAACAAAGTTGCAAATATTTCAAATTAAGAAAATAAATCCAGAAAGAGCCAGTCAGGTTCTTTATAGTATTAATTGATGAGTTTCCAACCTCTACAAATAATTTGATTTATACTCTTGCATTTCAAACCCTTGTATGGCTGCAATCCAAATAAATTCTCTTACAATTAAGCACAATTGATAACCCTGAAATGAGTCACCCAATTAGCAAATATCAATGTGTTTTTCAACACCTCAAATGCTTGTAAAACTCGAAGAATTCACAATTCTCCAAGTTTGAAACCCTTGTTCCAAATTTCTCTTCACACAACAAAAGCAAATACCAAATCATGAATAAATTCATTTTCACCAATGAAGCCTTTTATAATTCTCAATTGAAGATTGACCTAGTAGCTTCAAACTCACACCTCACATGACTTAAATCATAACTTAGCTTTAAAAAAAAATATATTTGCTTTTGTTGCCATTCAAATATAACATTTAATTATATTCCCCTCCTTTTGATGCAGACATTAAAATATAAATTATACTTTATTAAACACTTATATCTCCCTTTTAAATGCCACTTATTATAAAGTATATTTTAAATCATTTAAAACTCCGCTTTTAAATAAAGTCCACTTAATTTATCAATGATATGCACTTAATAATTAATTATTATTAAAGGATAACTTTAATAATAGTTATAATGTTATAATTCCATCATTAATCATTATTTCTCAATTTTGACTAAACTTGAGAGTTAACCATTTTATCCACTGTGCATTCAATTACCTTACTAAAAATAGTAAGGGTCCATCTCTATCAACCCTTGACCTGCTATAATTAGTAAATCCCTAAATACCTGATCAACAAAGATGCTAAGGGCCATCACTGCAATTGAGGCTGGTTCAGGTGCCCTGACAAATATAGAAATGACAGATAAATGACTTACTATAAATAGTAAGTGTACTAATTTGACCCAAATGAACAGCAATCCTAAACCTCTCTGACCTCCGGAAGGGAATTGGCCCATTGAACTGCCAACCTGGACCCTCTAACCAACTGACTTAACCTACAAGGGCCATTGATAGGCTAATCCAAACCACAAACCATGGTGAGCTAAAAGGGGGACATTACATATTTCTGCATTTTGATTGAGTAGGAATCAAAATGGTTTTGGAGAGAGAGTATGTGTTCTTTTAATTGCAACTTGCCATTTTGCTAAAATCGTATTTTATTATATAATACATAGAGGTTTCCAATAGTTTGTGAGGCAATCAGTTTAGGTTAATTTTCTCTTTGGTTTTGTCACTTTGTGCAAAACACTATTTCTGTGTCAAAAATTTATAAATACAATTTTATTTCTTTTACACATCCTTTAGTACATTTACAGTGGTTGCCTTAGTGAGTAAAGGAAAGTTAATGTTTGCATGTTTTAAATGAAATATGGCTATCAGGTCTTATTGCTGATGGCATCATCATTGACTATGGCAGTACCTGAAATGGCAGCAAACTCTTTGCAAGAAGGTTTTGCAAAGGAGCTACGACTGCGACAGCAGCGGATTGCAGAGATCACAGAGATGATCCATGTTTGTTTCTTTTCTTTGAATTCTGTTTATTTTCTACAATGCCATTGTCCTTTCTGCAGCATTAGCTTTATCTTTAATAATACTAATGGTATATACTTTCATGATATATATGGTTGTTGATTCCAATTTCTGTTGATTTGGCTTTTTTGGTTACATTTTTTAAAGCTTCTTGGTAATGTGTTTAAACTTAAGGGTTCCAATTTTTGAGTTTGGTATGACAAAATTAAGTGGTACTTTTATTTTCAGGTAGCAAGCCTTCTTCATGATGATGTATTGGATGATGCAGAGACCCGCCGTGGTATCAGTTCATTGAACTTTATGATGGGGAATAAGGTACTCAATTTTTTAGTAGTTCCGACCTTTTTTCTCTAAAAAATGTAGTTTTTTTAATCAATTGCAGCTGCCAAAATAACATATTTGATTTCAACAAATTACAACTTCTATTTTCTTAGTCAAACCACAGATGCCAAAATAACATCTTTTGGTTTAGTTGGTGAGAACTGTTTAGTACAGTTACATTTATGCCTTAGTAACTGTATGCTCATTAAAGTACACTTCCATTTGCTTTAAACATATTCTACCATTTGAGCATTTGCTTGCCTTTCAAAAAGATTTTATTTTTAACTTGTGCTTCAACTTGGGAAAGAGAATGATTAAAATCTTTTACCTTTGCTTTGCCTTTATTATGCTTGGGCTGCTCTTAATGAAATAGTTGCTTCTTGTTTAGCTACATTTTCTTGTTGCTTTATCATCTATTCCAGGACTGATTCTAGATTCTGTTTCTGCAGTGGACCTTCATCTCTATGCTGGTCTGGCCATTTTCTTCACTTTTTGGTCCATTTTGTTTTAGAAATTGCAGATTAGTAAGATTGCAAATCTTGCCTTTTGGACTTCGGTGCTGTCATACAACTAATTCAACCTCTTCTATGACACTCCAAAGATTAAACTGCAATATGATACCCAATATCCCTGTGATGCTCTCCTTCAAATAGTTTAATTTTTAAAAACAAAATGATGCCAGGAAGAAAAGAACAATGCACTAAGACCTGAGAGCCACATTTTATTTAAAAACAAAGCACTAGAATTTCAATAGAGGAATAGTAATATCTGCTCAATATATTGAGAGAATAATAATTATCTGCAACTAATTAGAAATCAATCACTTTTTGGAATCAGAAATGCTGCTGCTGTATAATCCTGCTGGAGTATGCTTTTGATCAATGCAATCACTAGATGAGATTACCCTCAAGAAACAAGAAATATTCTGTCCTCTAATTTCTAGATGCAAGGGTTTTTTGTCATTGAATCGATGAATGAGCTCTACTTGCTGTAGCCACCGACTCTAGGTTTAAAAATATGAGCAATAAGCATAGAATGAATCTCTTGTTGGCATGTGGTGAATGATCATGGTATGGGGCTTAAATTTTGGTGACTTTCTCTTGCCCCGTGCGCCCCTCTCCCTCAAAAAAAAACCAATTAAATGGGGAGTGTACAAGGGTAGAGATCCCCATGTGGGGTTTGGGGGAGCCATCCTCTTGTTGAGGGACTTGGGTTGGAGCCTATGGTAGGGGTCTGGAGGCTGTTGGGGGCAGTGCACCTTGTTGGGGATTTGAAGAGAATGCCTCTGAAGCAAAAGTTGCTCATTATTTGATAAAGGAGTTGGTAGAGGCTTGTTTCCTCTGCCTTTTCTAACCTGCGACAACAAGGGTATGCTTGTTTTCTTCTTCAGGCTCTGTTTCATGACAGATCTGTTTTTGCTTCTTCCAGAAATCCGCCATTTTTTCAGACATTGCATCTACTTCAGCCAGCTAGGGTGTCCTTCAAAACTCTTAGTTTTCTTGCTGGATTCAAAATCTAACTTCAAATTCTTGGTGGGTTTTTCGAGATCTCAATTGGATCGCTTTCAGATTTTTCTGGGTGCCTCGTTTTTTGTGCCAACCAGAAAATTATTTTGATTTCAGATTCTTTCAAGGTTTTTTGAGATCTCTTTTGGGTCTTCGTCGGATTTTTCTAGTTAGCCGGATATTTTTTCGAAATTTGTGCCAGTCATACTTCATTTTTTTTGAAGTTTGTACCTGCATTTGCATCTATTTTTTGCATTGGGATTTGTATTTTAGATTTTGTGCTATTGCCTCTTCTTTATCTTTCATTTTATGTGCATTGGGAAACGTGCAAGATGGCATCATTGATCAACTTAATGTTGGAAGGCAATTAGAGATTCAACGACAAAAATTATAACACCTGGAAGTAGTGCATACTGACAATCTTAAAAAATCGCCCCTTGGATGATCTTGTGTTGGGAAAAGAGACTCGTCCTACCTCAGTCCAGACTTGGACAAGTTTGATGACCGGAATTGAGAAGCTATCATGCTTCTCAATCTCTCTATTATAGATGATCAATTGTCTCAAATTCCTTTTGGCAAGTCAGCATTAGACATCTGGAAGCATCTAAAGGAGTTGCATGAGACATCCGACAAGAGTTGAGTGTTCTTCTTGAAGAACGAGTTGTTCTCCATCATGATGGATGAACGTATGCCCTTACAGGAGCATCTCACGAAGATTAAGGACATCCGAGATCAACTTGAAGCTATTGGTTGGAAAATGGAGGAAGAAGATATAGTAGTCATCACCTTGAAAAGTCTACCTAAATCTTATGAGCACTTCACTGAGACTCAACATTACTATGACTAATGTTGATCTAAAATTTCCTGAGTTGTGCACCAAACTTCTGTAGCAAGATTGTTGGAAACAATAGTTTGGTAGCAATGGCACTTCGTCCTCCTCAAAGCAACCCTTTGCAGCGAAATCCTTTTAGAAGGATAAAGGCAAATCTCAGCCATCTCAGTCATCTCACCAGAAGGGCTCCAGTCAGTCTCAGGATAGTTTGAAGAAGGTTCAGTGTAATTATTGTCATAAATATAGCCATTTGCAAGGATTGTCGCAATCGTTTGGCTTATGAGCAATGGAAGCAGGGAGGGTCTCATCCTAAAGCCAATGTTGCTGAGCACATAGAGCAAAAAGAGTCTGCCTTTTACACCTTCATGGCTAAAAGATTTGTAGACCATGTGAAATCTTTTACCTGTATATAGATTTTGACGCTTCTTGATATTTCACTCACATGCATGATTGGTTTACAAAATTTCCTCACTTTACAGATTTAGTCATATTTGGAGGAGGTGAAGAGTATACTATTGTCGGCAAGGGCAACGTTTAGATACAGTCTGGTGGGAGGAATCTCAAGGTTCCTGGCATGAAACTAAACCTACTCTCAGTGAGTCAAACCATGCGACATTCTCCTTAGCTTGATGTGGTATTTTGTGCACACAAGTGTTCGATTGTTGATTGTGCGACACACACTACTGTAGGTGTTGGCATTGAGGATCATGGTCTATACAGACTTGTAGATACTGGTGATTCTCTTGAGTATGCCTTTGCAACTAAATCATCTTCTATCAACAACCTTTGGCATCAGCGATATGGTCACCTAAACATTCACTATCTTACTTAGTTTGCTCAGGAAGATTTAGTACGTGGCCTACCTGAAATTCAAACTCAGAATTAGCGAGTTTGTGGAGCTTGTTAGGCTGGGAAGCAGCATAGGACACTGTTCAAGGATGGTGACTCATGGTGAGCCTCAAAGGTACTACAGTTGGTCCACGCTGATGTATGTGGTCCAATGAATACTCCTATTTCTGGGTGCAAGTATTTCTTGCTTTTTGTTGATGATTTTAGTTGTAAAATGTGGGTGTACTTTCTTAAATAGAAATCGAATGTGTTTATTGTATTTCAGAAATTTAAGGCCTTACTAGAAAAAGAGTCTAGTTCTATTATATCTCTTATGTCTGATAATGGGGGGGAGTTTTGTTCTACTGCTTTCTCCACTTTCTATGATACACATGGCATAAAACGTCAGTTAACCACACCATATACCCCTCAACAAAACAACATTGTAGAACGTCGCAACTGCACCATTATAGAAATGGCCAGGTCAATAATGGAACACAAATATTCCTAAGAAATATTGGGCAGAAGTAGTGTTTCTTGCGGTCTATCTCCTTAATCGGTCTCCCACACATGTTGTTAAGGGGAAGACTCTTGAGGAAGCCTGGACTGGTCGCAAACATAGGATCAACCATCTGAAAGTTTTTGGCTCTTTAGCATATGTATGGATTTCAGATGCCTAGTGCTTGAAGTTGGATTCCAAGAGTCAGAAATTCATGTTTACAGGATACAGTGACAACCATAAGGCTTACTGGCTAATTGATGTAGACATTGACCGTCTTATCTTCAGTCGCAATGTTGCCTTCGATGAAGAAAGAGGACTATTTCAACTTTGCTCATCTGAGCAAAATTTTGAGTATCAGCCTTTGAAGGATTTTGATTTGGGTGTCCGCCTTCCACTTGGTTCACCTGATGGGAGGGATGATGCAGATTCTGAATTTGATGATGCACTACCTGACTTTCCTCTAGATGATGCTAATCTTCCACCTGTTGCAAATCCTCTTCCACCTCCAGCTCCAGTTATTCCTTGTCTTGATGTTGGCACATCTACTCCTCGACCTAAATAGTGGGCTAAGACCATCAGTGATCTTCGTCCCGATGAGCTCATTGAGGGTAGATCTTCTAAAAATAAGGGCAAGCAACAAAATACAATTAACTTTGCTCTCATGGCCAACCTTCATAGTATTTATTAACCTCAGACATTTAAAGGGGCAACAAGGATTCCAGAGTGGGACCAGGCAATGGATGTAGATTACCAGTCTTTTGAAGGATAACCCCTGGCTTCTCTCTGATCTTTCTCTAGAGAAGAAGCCCATTAGCTACAAATGGGTGTACAAGGTCAAGTATCATGTAGATGGTACCTTAGATAAATACAAGGCCAGATTAGTTGCTCGAGGATTCACACATGGGAGGGCATTGACTATGAGGAGACTTTTGCTCCTACTGCCAAGATGAGTACTATTCATCTTCTTCTCGCCATTGCAGTTTAGTTTGGCTGGAAAGTCCATTAGATGGATGTTAAGAGTGCCTTCCTCAATGGTGAGTTGTAGGAAGAAGTCTACATGACGCAACCTCCTGGTTTCAAGGTTGCCAACAAATAACACCAAGTATGTAGACTCAAGAAAGCACTCTATGGACTCAAACAGGTCCCTCGAGAATTGATTTTTGATTTAAAGTTGATTTTTGCATTTTCAGAATTTTGGGAACTCCCAAGTTTGATTTTTCAAAATTTTGAGGATTTTAGAATTTAAATTGAATAAAAATTTTAATTATTGAGAAAGATGAAATTAAATGAAATTAATTAGAAATTAGAATGAAGTTAATTAGATATTGAATTAAATAGAAATTGAGATGAAATTAAATTAATTTAAGTTGGAGGAATTAATTAGTTAATTTAAATAATTAAAGGTAATTATTTAAATCATGAGACTTTAGAAATTGAATTTAATTAAATAGTAAGGACTACTTAATTAAACGTTTATTAATCTAATAATATTAGTTATTCGAGCGTGATACATCAAGATTGATCAGTACCTGGTTACTCATGGTTTTCAGTGTTGCCCTTCTGAGAGTATTCTGTATATCAAACACTCTTATCAAACACTCTGGTGATGATGTTCTCTTTCTTGTTGTCTATGTGGATGACTTTATCATTACTGGTAGTTCAACACATTTGATTGTCGAAATCAAACAAGACTTGTGCAAGGATTTTGATATGACAGATTTGGGGCTCCTCCATTATTGTTTAGGTGTTGAGGTTTGGCTTCCACGCCTATGGAGAAAGGATTGAAGTTGTTAGTCAAGTCTGGTTCTCCTCCTATTAATGAAACCACTTTCATGCAACTAGTGGGCAGTGCCATCTATCTCATTGCCACTAGACTTGATCTCAGTTTTGCAGTCAGTTACATTTTACGCTTCATGACAGCCCCCAAGGCTGATCATTGGGTAGCAGTGAAGCGTGTGCTGCATTATGTGAAGGGCACCTCTAATTATGGACTTCTTTACACTAGGAGTCATGATCCTAGACTTAGTGGGTTCACAAATTCAAATTGGGCAGGCTCGGTTGGTGATAAGAAGTCAACCTTTGGATATGTGTTTAGTTTGGGATTTGGTACAGTCACCTGGACTAGTAAAAAACAATAGGCAGTGTCTCTCTCCTCAACAGAAGCCAAGTATCGAGAAGCAGTTAAGACAGCTTGTGAGGCAGTTTGGCTTCGCCAGATGCTTGTAGATATGCATGTCTCAAGCAGGTCCAACTCCCTTGTTCTTTGATAATGAGAGCGTTCTCAAGCTTGCCAAGAATCCGGTCTTCCATGAAGGATCCAAACATGTCGACGTTCATTATCATTACATTCAGTAGTTGGTTGAAGACAGATCAATTCAGTTGCAGTATGTTCCAACTGTGGATAAGATTGCAGCCATTTTCACCAAGCCCCTTGGCCCAGATAAGTTTGCTAAATTCAGGGGGCAGCTTGGTGTTGTTGATAGATTGACCATTAAGGGAGGGTATTAGAATATTATTTAATTACTTTAATAGTCATCTGTGTAATATATTGTAGATAAGATCGTTTCTTTAGTTTCTTATTAGAAACTTTCTATTCTTGTAAGATTTTTTTCTTTAGTTTCTTATTATAAACTTTCTATTCTTGTATTCTTTGTAAAATCTTTATAATGATCTATTCGATCATTTTATAATACAACAAAAATTTTACCAATTACTTCTCAGAAATAATAACCTAGTGGCTAGGTTTTTAACCAAAATTTTTAGCCCCTCAGCTCTCCTTCTACTCTAGATTGGATCTCTAAAATGAGCTATATCTTGTTCATATGAACTGAGATTTTCAGAAACAATCTAGCCACAGAAAGCTGGTTTCGAGCTCTATCCAGTGGTGTTGCTACTTTTTACAAATTTTCTTGTTGGTGAGTTTTATCAAGCTATTTTCACTCAAAAGCTCGTAACTTTTGACTCAAAGCTTTTTGTGATACTTGTGGCATTTGGGAAGCTGGTTGGGTCGTCTACATAGGTCTCAAACCTATTTTTTTAGAATATTTACTACTTGCTTTTTCATTTAAAATAAGGTTTTTCTTTTTTGGTTAATTTCTAGAAAAATGAGCGTATTGGGACAAATGTTTTTGAACAATGGTGTTGTTTCTTGCATTAGGAGGGTTTCTATTGTTATTTCTCTTTCAATTTCTATATTTTTTAGTCAAAGCACATGGATCCGACACACATGACTCTCTACTCCATTCAATTATTATAGGTGGAAAAAGAAAATGGAGAAACATCTGAAAAAACAAGGGTTGTATATAGTGACTATGGATATAGAATTCGAACCAATAGGTGTACAAAAGAGAGAACTCGTTTAATAGATGTGATGAAATATTTGAGACATTATGCATGTCTATGTCTCCCGATCTTCTTTCTTAATGTTGAATCTTGCACTTCACCCAATCGCATTTGGACTTAATTGGAGCCCTATTTTGGGAAGCATGATACATTGAAAGGATATCAGTCGGAGAATGAACTTATTAATTTGAATCATACAGATTTTCCAATTTTGTTAGCATGCAAGACTTCTTCACTAAAGTCAAGTCTCTTAGATTACAATTGCCACAATGTGGTATTGAGAAGCAAGACTCTTAGTTGATTGTTTCATCCTTTCCAAGCTTGATCTTGATTATTCAATATTTATTTTATAATGTCTTCACTTGATGATCTTGCTACCTTACTCGCTAGGGAGGTAACAAAGTTGGTATAGATGGACATTGAAGTCTTCCAAATCTTAGATTCTTGTTGCAACACAAGGAACCAAAGACCGAAAGGCTTCAGAAAGAAAAGGCAAGAAACAAAAGCATTGGGACTCCAAGAACAATGAGAAAGCAAAGGAATCACATTTGCATAATACTTTTGACTCCTCTTCCTCATCGAAGGAGGAATCATATAAAAAAAGAGACTAAGCATAATTGATTGATGAGCTGAAACATCTTCTACAAAAGAATCACATTCAGTTGTCTTCATCTATGTCATCTGGTACATCTTCCAGATCAGCACCTGCACAATTGGGGTCAACAAGGATGGCAAGTCGAGTAGACAAGATGAGAAAGGTCATGCACTCTTTGCATCAGTTCTCAATCAAGCCAATGATCTCTTGATTTAGGGACCTCACATCACATGACTTCATCTTTAGGTATGTTGTTTTTATGTGAGCCTTGCACATTACCTAACATATTGATGGGTAACAACACTTATATGAGTGTTAGGGGAAAATAATCTATTTATATTGATGATGGCACATTTCATGATGTGCTTTGTGTTCCTTCGCTATCGTCCGATCTCCTCTTCATATGTCAGGTTGCACACAGTGGGGAAGGGAAGACCGTTGAGTTCACACTTGATTCAGTGATTATCAGAGATTTGCAGATTAGAGAGATTATTGCTCTCGAGACAATTGATCATGCCTTGCTTGCAGAACCGTTAACTGTTTTTCACTCTTATGCATCTAGATTGGATCGGATATCTGAGAAGTTTAGTCTCTTGAACCTATGCATTCTTTCATCATCCACCTTGGTTCAAGAGATTTATGCCAAGCTTCCACCTTTTTCGTCTCCCGCCTCTTAAGAGATGAGACTAGTTTAGCAGGATGTTACTTGTCTTTCAATTCAGCTTTTTGGGATGACTTCTTTCCAAACCTTGCAGTGCTATTTCTTGAGTCACAACATTACAAACATTGAGACATGATTGAGGATTTTCATTTCCTCTTTGATGGAAGCTACATTACATTTGTTTTCACACTTTCATTGTCTTTGGAGGTTGTTCTACATAGACAATTGTTGTTTGGATTTGCTTCCTCTGGTTTGGCATTTTTTTATTCAAGCATGTGGACACTTGAGTAGTTTTCGAGGCACACATCATAAGACATTTTCTTTCATCTTTTTTCAGGGAGTTGCTTCTACATTTGCCATTGGATTTATAAATTCCTAAGGGCAGTAACATTGTTTGTCGAATTTAGATCGTCATCAGTATTTTTCTTTGAGCATTCACTTTTGGCAAAAGAGTGACTTCCTCGTGGGGGAACTCATCACCTCTTCTTTTCTCTCCTATGGTTGGATCTTGATTGTACTTATGTGACTGAAGTAGTAGGTGGGGGACATGTGGACTTCACTTTTTTTTTCTCTCATTTTGAGAGGAGTTTTTCCCCATGAGGTTTTCTCCTTTTTTTTGGCTGAGTTTTTTTTTTTTTTTGTAGATGGGTTCCTCATCAAGCCTTGTAGTTGAGACTTATTCATGCCTCCATTCTTGCATTCTACATGATTTTTAGCTTCTCCCAAGTTGTACTTAAGGGGGGTGTTAGAGTAAATAGGTAATTACCTAGTAATTAATCATTAATTAATTACTATGCCCTTTTTTAGTTTATTTCATTTAAGCTTGTTAAGGTTTTAGGATCGTTGCAAATGTAATAGCACTATATGATTGTATGTGTTTTCCAAATGCAACAGTCTCTTGCATTTATATTGAGAGGGAGCCAAGAAGAGACATGTGCCTTCATGAGACATGTTTATTCATTAATATGTATAATATTCTTGAGTATTATATTAATTTCTCTAATATTTACATAATAATAATATTTATATATATATATTTAAGTATATATACACTCTCATATATACTAAATATATATATACATATCTTCACTAGTATTGACTCAGTGTGTTTATTCGACTGAAGCTACAAAACATCAACACTCCCTCTTAGCGAGGGAGGATAAATCAATCCAATGTCAACACTTAAGACACTTGACAACATCAATCATATGATGTAAGAAATAAAGGCATCATCCTCAAGATGTAGTCAATAGAAACATAATCTCAATATGTGGATTGCCTCCATTGGTGATTCTATCCACAAGTTCTCAGGTGGATTGCCTCCATCGGCAATTCTATCTACAAGTTCTCAGGTGGATTGCCTCCATCGGTGATTCTATCCACACGTTCTCAGGTGGATTGCCTCCATCGGCGATTCTATCCATTTGATATCATGAGTATTGGCCTATCAGAATGTCAACACATGACATTCACCAAATACTCTGAGTATTGGCCTATCAGAACATCAACATATGATATTCACCAAGTACTCAATAAGGGACTGGCCTGCAGAATATCAACACATGATATTCACCAAATACCTATCATATATCTATACAAACAACTCATAGACCGTCAGTTTAATGACATCTAACACTTAGTTGTTGATTTACAAGATATATCTATACAAACAACTCATAGACCGTCAATTTAATGACATCTAACACTTAGTTGTTGATTTAATACATCATGATCTATTTCAACATTATGAATAATGTATATCATGATTTAAGTTATTGTAAGACCGTCACCTTCCAATAACTTCTGTAAATACAAGTGATAATCATTTGGAAGTCGTCACTTCCTCATGATTTACACAGGGGGCAGGCCCATTAAAAATATTCACGATTCATTAGTATAATAATCAATTATATCAAGTTTAGCTCAGGAGTGTTTCACCTTCAATAGTGAACTCCCTCTCAATCAACATGATCAAGATTGTCACAAGTTGACTGAACCATCTACTACCTTTGAAGTTCAAGTTTATCAACTTCTTGACCTCTTTTGAAATGTCAGACTCCCTTTACATCTAGTCTCAATCATCAATTCATTTGCAAGCATCAAGTTCTTTCTCCCTTGAATGCAATTATCTTGTGCTTTTGTCCTGAAGGTATGTCAGAGAGAGATTACAAATAGCTCACTAAACTATCTTGACCGAAAATAACAATGATAGAAGCATACAATATTTTACTAACCAATAGTATAGCATGAATTACAAACTCAAAAATTATGTGCATTAATAAAACATGAAATACTTATCTTTTATAAATTTCAAAGTATTTCATTCTGTAAGGTGAGCCCATATAGAAAATATCATGCAAATTCACAAAATGATGTCGCCCTTCTTGAACATTACCATAATTCTTCACATGACCTGTCTTGAATATCCAAAGGTTCTATACACTATGAAAACTTTCAATATAATTAGATCTCCCTTCAAGCGGTTAGGCTTTTAAAGAAGGAACCTCGCTCTTTTACAGATTTTGCATAGACCCGTACATAGTCAGTCGGTCATAACTTTTGAACCTGACATTTTCTCTCCAATCGCTCCAGTGAGATTTTTGTAAATTTGTTTATCACCAACATATCCAAAATTTAGCGAAATCCAAGGGTGCATTTATGAGATATGGTCCTCGTACCGAGACTGTATTTTCTGAGATAGTCACACATTCACCATCAATAAACTACTCTCTTACATTTGCAACTTGGCTCTAATACCATGTTAAGGTTTTAGGATCGTTGCAAATGTAATAGCACTATATGATTGTATGTGTTTTCCAAATGCAACAATCTCTTGCATTTATATTGAGAATGAGCCAAGAAGAGACATGTCCCTTCATGAGACATGTCTATTCATTAATATGTAATTAATATAATGACAATTATGATTATATATATATATATATATATAATATCTCTTGAGTATTATATTAATTTCTCTAATTTTTACATAATAATAATAATAATAATAATAATAATAATATATATATATATATATATATATATATACATCTCATATATACTAAATATATATATATACATATCTTCACTAGTATTGACTCATAGTGTTTATTCAACTGAAGCTACAAAACATCAACAAAGCTAAACATAGGAGTGCTTTTTCTATTTTTAGCACATGTTGTCTCATATCATAGGATGAGGACAGTTGTCATGATTTAATCTATTCTTCTTTGAGGGTTTGATATAGAGTTTGTTTTTTCTTTTCATAAAGATTTATTAATTGCAACCATTCATTCAGTAAGATAAAATTCATCAATACAATGCTCAAGTTGCATAGCAGATATTTTGCTTTCTCTCGCTATTTGTGATAGTAGTTTTGGTTGTTTTGGGAGCTGTGGGGCTCACTATCAGCTATAATATTATTGTCTCGTTGATGAAATGATTTCTATAAACATTTTATAATATTGCAATCTAGGATAAAATATTTAATAAAGCGAACATTAAATAAATTTCTATAAGATGTAAGATTTTGTTTATTTTAAAATAATTTGAAATCTACCATCTATCAGTGTATTATCTTGATAATGAAATTATTTCTATAAGCATTTTTGGATATGGTAGTCAATGATCCCTCTTAATAAAACCCAAGAACCTGGTAACATAGATATAACTTAACAAAATATTAGAAACTAATGTTTTGATACGTAAATGTGGATTTGGAGTCCATTTCCTTTATGCTAAACTGAAGGATTGTAACAAAATATGTCTATCAAAACTGTCATTGGCATACAACTCGGCACATTAAATAAAGCCTAAACATTAGTAAAAGAAACAGAACCTAATTTTGATTATGATGCATATAGAGTCTCTGCTGTTTCCCTCTAAAATTTTATTCAAGCACCGTGTATGTCTTTTCAGATTTAATGAGAAGACAGTTGCAGGTTTGGAAGTTCAATTCTGTGTATTTTCTGTTCACACCTTCAGCATTATATATTTGTAGTTTAGCATAGTCAGAGATTATTGTTTTGATTTAAGTTTTCATATGTTAAGTACTTATTCGTAGCACTTGATTTTCTGAGCAAAGGAGCTGCATACCATGATCTGAAAATTAACATTGAATACAGGGGAGATACTTTCAAGAGGTTCTGTACTGTATCTTGACCCTCTTTACCTCTTAGAGGTGGGTACTTTTATGTGTGAGATTTTGCAAGGGAGCTTGATGACTACCAGATTAATAATTATAGACTGCTTTATTGGTTGGAGGTGATAAGCCTCAAGTCGATGCTACAACTGCCAATGTAGATTGTGATAGGTTGGTTAGACCATGTCCTCCTTCATGTGAAGTTACAGTTGTACTTCTGTCTTCTTTTCGATATTCAGCTCCCATTCTCCCATGGGAGGGTCATTAGCCTTACGTGCTAGGAAGCTTTTGGGGAGTATTCTCTGCGCCCACAAAACTATTCAAGTAGGTCCACTTAACAACTTCCACTCTCCAATGGAATTCATCAGGCCTTCCATTTGATCTGTTAAAATGATTGATAATGTAGGGCTAGTTCTTTGTCATGTGATTCAGATTAGGGGCAGACTTCACCTTGAGTTATTGCCTTAATTAGCCCTATCTCATTTGTTGAAGGCTCTTACTATTTAATGGTTGTTTGCAATGTTTTTGCTCTCTTGACCTGTTTATGGTTTACCTTTCCTTGAGTTCAGCATCCCTCCTTGATAGCTAGACTCTTTTGTTGGTGTCTTTAATCTAATTTTATTTTCTTAGCCTCTCGTTTGATTTACTTTTTCTCCTCTTTTAATTCTACTGGTGTGCCTTTGTGTCACATTTGACCTATTTTAGTCACCATGGACATTAATATAGTTTCTTTCTTTTCCAAATTTGTGATCAGTCATCCTACATTGATAACAATTGAGCAATTAGTTGTGATTTAGTGATGTTAGTTGGAGGCTAGTGGTAATAATATTATGAGCTTTTCAAATAAGATCTGTTTGATGCTCAGGATAATATTTGTTATGACTTGTCTTAATCTATGATCAGATAAGAAAAATGCAAATACTGGATATGCGCAGGAAATATTTTCCATATGTGAATAGAATCTAAGTGATTGAATAGATAGAATGCAACATGAGAAGCAATGCCTCTGATGTAGGAAAATTCTGGGCTTGCTGAGTACTGTCTGAGTCTGAGTTTGGGAACTATGCCATTGAGATTAATCAAATTTCTTCTCCAAAAATGTGATTGGTCATGATTCATTTATGGCAATGCAGAGTTGCATTCCAGGTCATAATTTATTAGTGAAATCCTGATGGTCATATGAGATTTGTAACTAAAGGTTATATGATTTGGGATAATTTTATTAATTTGGTTTATAATAATTTTATTAATTTGGGATAAATGGTTTACTGTAATTGCATACCAAATATGCTTAGTGAGTTCTGTCTGCATGTAATTAATGACTGGATGGACAAGAAAACAATGACAAGCAATGCCTATGATTTACAAAAAGCGACGCATTGAAGGAAAATTTTTAGTGTAGGTTCGCTGTTCTTTGAGAAAACTGTCTAATTGTGAGATTCAAGGATTTAGCCGCAAATAGGTTGGGTTAAAAGCTTTGGTTGTAAATATGTGCAGATTATGGCATGGTGTGATATTATACATTTCAATTTGGGATAATGGATTCATCTTTGGGAGAAGTCCTCAGATTAATGCTACTTGTTATTTGATGGATGATTATTAAAGAAATTTTCATTAAAAGATATGGAAATGGAGAAGCTAGCACGGTTTTGCACTTGTTTATCCAAGAATAGTAGTTAACGTATAACTGTTAATGTACCTGAGAAGGGGATGTGCAATTAACTTTGCCACATGTAAATCTGACTGCATTTATTTCTTTGCTTTTACAAATATGGCTTTCTCTGGGATAGTTGAAGTCTGTAAATCTAAGTTGCTGAATCGTGTGACTTTTCTGGGCAATTCCGGGTATGAAACGTACCAGAATTGGATTCTGAAACGAATCTCCTGTGGGTACACATCTGGGATTTGTGTTATAATGCTTAAGTGTTTAGTGATTCTAGTTTGATCTTGTAGATATTTTAACTTTAAGACCTAGGCTGCTGATTAGCGAACTCTAAACTTATCTATCATGAGATTCTGGCTTGATCTTTTTGATACAGAAATCTGAATTTAAATTAGAATGATATGTTCCAAAATTTCAAATTTGTAATGGTTTTGTTTAGCATATGTATTGGTATATGACATTCTAAACTTAATTATATTTTTAGCTGCATACACACACACACACACACATAGACACACATAGACACACATATATATGTATGTATGTATGTATATTTGTATGAACGTACCAAAAATGTACCCAGCCCTCCCAAAAAATTTCTGCTGTACCGGCATTTCGTACCCATGTACCCGTATCTGTTCTGACTCCTGATTCGGCAACTTAGCTGTAAATCTATATTCTTGACAATATGTAAACATTCCAATTTTTTTCCCAAGCTAGGGAAGTTTTCATTTTGGAACTTTCTTGCAAGTACCTGTCAAAATTTTCTCTAATTAGTTGGGGTTTTCTATGCAGATTTCTCAGGTTTTCTTTTAAGTTTTATTGCCACTGAACTAATAATGAATGCTGATGATTTATGATAGGTTTTCCGGGAACTATCTATTTATTTCAGACAAGTCGTCATTTTTTGCTCATTCTTTATTTGTCTGTGATACAGCTTGCTGTATTAGCTGGGGATTTTCTTCTTTCCAGAGCTTCTGTAGCACTTGCTTCACTGAAAGACACAGAGGTGAATTTATTTTCCCAATTTTCTTTGTTCTGATGGTTTTTTGTAGGATAGTGCTGCTTGTCAAACGCTTCATATTATCTTCACATTCTTAATTTCTTTTACAAATATGATATAGCAAAAGATGCTAGTACAACCCAATAATTTGGAAGTGTAAGCAACTCATCATTTATTTATTACATAGAGAACTATATTCTAGTAACAATATCATAGCTGAGTTGTTTTAAAGTGGGCCATACTAGTATGAGTTGTTTGAACTTTGAACAACTTGAAAATAATTTTGTTTGGACGAAAAAGGATCATACTCCTGCTCCTATTGAGGACTCCATTACTTTCTTTGCGAGAGACAACAAAAGGAAATCTCTTGTGGAAAGCTCAGTTGCTGGTTCGGTTATGGGTACTAGAATCTTGATACAACGGTATGATAACTTTTCTTTTGCTTGGTTACAGGTGTGGGAGTATATATATTAACATAAAAATTATAATTTGAATTATAATAAGTAGAAAATGATACTCATAATTACCAATAAATTACGAAGTAGCAATGGTTAACCTTACTACCCGTAGGAAGATGAATACTAAGGGCATAACATATGAACAATTGAGCCCTCCTTCCTTTGTACTAGCAAGAAAGAACACAGACCAAATTTGTTTGAACTTCAAAGTTCAAACAACTAGAAAGTCATTCATTTGGAGGAAAAAGGATCATATTCATGCTACTATTGAGGAGTCTATTACTTCCTCTGATGAAAACAATAAAGGGAAATCTTCTGTGGAAAGCTCAGTTGCCGGTTTGGGTACTGGTACTGCAACCAGCGGTATGACGTACAACAAATTTTCTTTTTCTTGGGTATGGGTGCAAGAGTGCGTGTCTCTCTATATATAACATAAATATTATAAATTTAATTATAATAACGGGTACTGGTACTGCAACCAGTGGTATGACATACAACAAATTTTCTTTTTCTTGGGTATGGGTGCAAGAGTGCGTGTCTCTCTATATATAACATAAATATTATAAATTTAATTATAATAATGGGTACTGGTACTGCAACCAGCGGTACAACGTATGACAAATTTTCTTTTTCTTGGGTATGGATGCAAGAGTGCATGTCTCTCTATATATAACATAAATATTATAAATTTAATTATAATGAGTAGAACAATGATACTCTTAATTTCCAGTAAATTATGAAGTAGCAATGTTAACCTTATTACCCTTAGGAAGATGAATTCTAAGGGCATAACATAGGAAAAGTTGAATCCTCCTCCCTTTTTGTCAGCAAGAGAAAGGGGGAACACAGACAGAAGTTTTGAGCCCCAAGTAATTTTTGTATGTTGTATTTATATCCCCTAGTTAGTCACACGAAGGGAGTAAGGAGTTAATCCTAACTGTACCTTAATCTATTAACTGAAATACAAAAAACAAAGTACTGACTAACCATAACCTAAGTTGCCAATTTGGGTATAGTGTGGAGTTTGTGGACACGGGATACAAAATTTGGATGTGGGTATGACAATTTTTCTCCTTGCATATGGGTATATATATATATATATAACTTTAAGAAGAGTGATACTCATAAACGTGTAATTGCCAATAAATAATTTTTTTAAATAACTCATAATATCACATTCATAATTTGCAAAAAAGATAATATTCAAGTCTCAAAATGTCATTACACAATGGAAATTCAAATTAGAATCCATATTTTATATTTGTATTCATCTTCATCAGAAGCATCAAGGTCACAATCCATTAGATTGTCATTCCCACTAGCTACATCTATGTCTAGTTCTTCCAATTTCCAAGACACTTCTTTGAACCTCTCATCTTGCTCTCACCCTTGGTGGGAATATCGAGAGTGTCAAAGTTGGCTAGGAAGTCTTTTTTCACCTCCGATCTTTGTCATGTTTGGATATGCCGTTTTATCTCAGTCCAACGCGTCTTTCCATAGGGAGGGTACAAAATCTAGCAGTTTGATTTTGTCCTCTTCTATGTCCTTCCTCTTCTAGAGTGATTCTAAGAGGAAGATCCGCTTCACAACTTCTTTGGTATTGTTTCCAAATATTGTAAGCTTGATTGACGGGTCCATTTTAGTTTTCTCTTTCTTTGGTTTGCGCTTGTAGAGTGATAGTGTCTGTTTTCTCCTTTATGCTTCTGACTATGGGTGCTTATGTTTTGTGCCCTTCGTCTCCTACTAACTTTATCTTAAAGTATTCTTCTCTGAGTATCTCTCCCCAACCTGACGTCTTATCTTCTTGGTTGCTCTCTTCTTTATATGGCACTTCCTCAATTGGTCTCATCCTGGACTTGTACGACATGGGAGATGGATCGTGGTTTGGGGTTTGTGACTCTTCATAGCATCTCTTCATCTTCTTATTTGTTAATGACTTCTGATTATTTTAATAAACATAATTCTTCTCCTATGTTAAACATGGCTTTTTTTTCTTTCTCTATTTGTCCTCTCCTTTATTTCATTATACTTTTATTAATTAATTCTTCTAAATATTCTTATTCTTCCAAATATTCTTCTTTAACGAGCGAAATTTTGTTTGGAGTCTTATGGAATTCAAGGAATCTATCATTTAACTTGATCGCTGTGTTTGATAGAATTGGTTTGATTGTTGGAGTTTTGGAGAGTTGCGGCAGGGATGGAGCTTTTTTCTGCTATAGTCTCTTAATAACAACTTTATAGATTTTCTATATTCATCAATGCTCTTCTCCAAACTTGTTAAAAGTTGTCCTGCTTTTTCCCACCATGAGTTCTGTTTTTCCAGTCTTTGATTCTTCTATACTAGTTTCTATTTCTTTGTCTTTTGTGGCAATAGGCTCAGCAGCACCCTCATTGGGACATTCATTCCTCATTTTTTTTTACATTCTCCAATATTTTGCTTTGCCTTTTTTCCCTCTCAGCATTCTGTTTTCATCTTCTTTCTTCAGCATTTGGACTTGCCATGTTAACTTTCCTTGTCACTTCAATTTGCTCTCTAAACTCTCTTGAATTCTTATCTCCTTTGGCCATGGGTGTGTTTGAATTGGGATTGCATTACTCCTTTATCTCTTCCTATTGTAGTTATTTTCTAACTTCTTATATGGGTCACATTCTTTCAGGGATCCCTCTCGGAAATCTCCCACGCCTTTCCATTCTCCATCCCCTTGGTGCCTATATAGACAACGAGTAGATAGTGCTGTAGTTTATTAGAAAATGTTCATCTCTTCTTCTACTCCTGCCCAATTTGAAATTTAAATTCTGAATATCTTCTTGTTGTCCTTTGTGCAACCTAACCAGAGTTTTGACAACATAACCAATATTAGCAATAAAAAGGGGGAGCACGGAAAGGAGTTTTGAGCCCTTAGTAATTGCTATAAGTTGAATTTATACCCTAGACTCAGTCACACAAAGGAAGTAAGGAATTAATTGGTACTGTGCCTCAATTTAACCAAAATACAAAAAACAGAGTACTCGCAAACTATAACTCATGATATGTAGAACTCCCATATATATATATATCATAGTTACAAGACTCGGACTCGACAAGTTTGTTTTGGACTCGGACTCAGGCTCGGTGTCCGAACTCGGCAAATTGAAAAACCCAAGAAATTCAAAGACTTTTAACGATTTAATTTTTTTTTCATGCATCATTTAATAAGTCAACCGTAAAGGCACAATAATTGAGATAAATAGAAGCGACTTTGCATGCATACACAAGTTTACATTGATCACATAAGTATAAATGCAAGCTACTCACTTGCACAAACAATCCACAATCAATATTTGAGAGCCAGTTGATCTGCTGGTCTGTTCTCTAAAACCCCCAAATTTTTTTCTAATCCCTTTTTTCCTCTCTTCCTTGTGTTTGCAAATGAAAGAATGTTGTTTTTTGTCTTTGAGAGAAAGTTATAAACCCAAAAAGTCAATGGGTTTGACTTAAAATAATGTTTATTTTACTTTATGCCTGCTGCCCTGCGGCTGAGTCCTTAGCTTGGGACTCGGCGAGTCAGCCCTGACTCGGCCGAGTCTGAGCCTAGAGGCCGATTCACCTGTTTTTGTGGACTTGGCTCTGGATTCTGTGAGTCTTGTAACACTGATATATATATATATATAGTATCATTGATCATTTCATGTACATCTATGCATGGCATTGCTTTTACCATATGATTATATCTTCTTATACATTTAATTCTTTTATCTCTATCTATCTATATATTTTTCTCCCAACATGACATACTCTGTTACATTACATCTTTGCTTGTACGAATCTATTTAGTGAGACATTATCATTTATACTACTACTAGTCTAGATGATGCTGTCTTCAATTAGGGGTTCTGCAAGCTTCTTGTGGTACGATCTGTATTGACTGTAATTGTACTGCCTTCCCTGCCAACACTTCGCTTGGTACAGCTTTGCTTTCTCGCCAATGCCTTAAACACATACTTCCTACCTCCTTTTATAGAATTGTGGATGCTGGAATGTTCTCTTGGGTCCTATAAAGGTTCTTGCATGTACTGGGAGATGAAACAATTGTTCATTTCTCTGAGTACACAGTTAGGGGACACTATCTTGGCAGCAGTACTTTCTTGGACAGTACTGCCCTGGACACTTCTGCTCTTTTTTTCTGTCCTCTATTTAGATTTTCGATCCATATTTGTACATGTCTAGTACCATCTTCATTATCCATATGGATCATTTTTTCTTAAGCAAAATAGGGTGGTTATATACAATGCTGTCATTATTTTTCAACTCATGAAGTATTTCCAATTCGCGTCTTGCTATCTTATGAGCAATGCCTCATGGGTATTTTAATTCCTTGTAGAATCTCTTGAACTTTTGTTGCTACAAATTGACAAAGATAGTGTTGATGCGAGTTTTGTTCCACTTACACAACATGCAGGACTAAACACTCAATGCTTCGAAAAACATAGAGCATTAAACCCTCTCTTGAATAAAGTTATCTCCCATGCTAAGCTTTGCAATGAAGATCATGAAATGACTCCAAGGTTCCTTACACCTGTGGATATCTAACTCAGTTGAAATGATGTGATGTGTTGGTTAATCACTTAGGCGGGCTTACGTAATTCATTCAATGATGTCAACCTACTTGCACTTCTAAAGATTTGGCTTCACAATGTGCAATAAAAATATATCCGTGATTTATATCACTTCCAACTTTGCTCTTCAACTCCTATTATCTAGACTACTACTTCTAACTATGGATGGGAAGACTAATGGATGGACTAGGACTCCTACCAAATGGAGGCTTGTCTGCAACTTCAACTCCACCTAGTGCAGAGCTTCAAAGGATCTCAAATGGATTTCATATCAACACCTTCCCCTCAATCCAACTTAGAGTACAAATTAAGGATCAAATGCTAATTGAACCTGAGTACATCTTCTAGATTACCACACATGGCACCCTTGCATCTACAAGGAGCTAGTGGCCTAGTTTTATAGAGTCAACCAATCAAACATCCACCAATATCACCACACAATCTATCTACTTTTACTCTTATTTTAATAACGTTGAAATGAAATCCTATTTTAATTGTGGAAGTAGAAACCATGCAATAACACCAAGTGTTCCAACTCAATCACCATGCAAAACACAACAATGATAAGAAGAGCAATATTGGCATTACTTAAGCAACAATTTTCTTCAATCTTCCAACCCTTACAAATGAGAGCAAATGGCCTTATATAGAGGCTCAAGTACAATGAATGGCCAAGATTAAGAGGCAAAAACCTGAAATCAAGGGCCCAAATTACATCCCATAAACCCTAATTAGGGTTACCACCCCATCGGCCAATGAGAAGAGGACACCTCATTCACTAGACCAATGAAAAATATTACAAAGGTGGCAACCAATGAAATGGCACCAATTGGTTAGCCAGTCAAAATTAGACACCTACCCAATCCAACAAGAAAGGAAAATCTGCCACTTGGGCTTACATCAAATGATCTTCTAAGATAATCTTTCCTTTGTCCTTCATCTTTTTAGCCAAATCGATGAACTTGGCTAGCATGTTGTTGATCTCATCTAAGGAAGGGCAAGTAGTGCATTGAATTTTCCTCTTAGCCTCATCCATCATCTTCTTAGTCATCTCAAGTGTCTTCTCCTCCTCAATTGAACCATCTCTAGTAAACTCAATGAGAACCTTGAGGGATGAGAGAGCCTCCAAATCTTCTGCTCTGATGATAGCTCCTCCAAAAGATCCCAATCTTTCTGCTAAAGTATTCATATTTATATCCTCATTTCTAATTCCTTCGATGACAAAGGCGACTCTTGATGCACCCAAGGTGTGTGATATCCTGTTGTAGATTGTTGACTCGAGATGAGCAATCTCATTCCTAACTCCTTCCAACATTTCCAATCTGTGAAGTAAGGCAAAATACCAATTCTCAATAATGCTCATTTCATTTGACTTAATCACTTTGGCTTTCTCTAATAACTTATCTAAAGTGTTAATTACTGCCTGCAACTGGGGAATAATCTTGTCCTTGACTGGGAGGAAGTCCCTCCAAATACTATCAAAGGCATGAAACCTTGCTCTAAGAGCTACAAATGCCTAGAATTGTTCCACAAAATATGGCAAGAAAACCAACCCATCCTGAATAATTCTATCAACTCAAGATCGAGTCTCCTTTAGAGTGACCCTTGCATCCTTTGTATCATCAGTGCTTCCTTGTGCTAATGCAAGTGGTGGCATATCTGTATGATCTAATTGTTGGATTGGCTTGTATGCACCCTTATAACAATTCCTCAAACTCTGGTTTTCTGCCCTTAGCCTCTCATTCTCTTCCGTTGCTTGATCTAATTTCTCCTTGAGAGAATTGATGCCATCTTGGAGTTCCTCACAGTCAATTTCCTTTGTTGTAGTTCCCAGCTCATGCTCAACTATGTTATATTCATGGGCTTGAATATTGCATACTGCTTTGTTCACCTTTGGAATTGCAACCTGAACCATGCGAGTACCTGACTCTTCTCTGATAACTCTTGCCACTGTTCCCGCAAGTTGGCTCTCTTTCTTGCTTACTTCTCTTTCTATCAACTCTTCTATGTTCTCAATAGGTCGAACAGGTGCAATCTTCCCCTTAGGCTTGAGAAGATCTCTCAACCATGATGGCACTGTACACTTTCCCAATTCTAAGTTTGGCTCTTCTTCCACATGCATAACCTCATTAATTTCTTTTGGTGCTTGACTTCCTTCTTCAATCGATAGGGCCTCCACATCAATCAATCCAACATTCTCACTACTTGTAGGAGAAGAACTTCCCTTAGGTTGATTTTGAGTGAGGGGAGAATAATCTGTGCTGTAACTGTATCCCTTGGATGAATCTGAACACACTTCAACTGCTGTTTTCTTGTCTACCTTTTTGGCAACCACGTTTTGAGCTGCAGGGGCACTTTCCCTTGAGGGCAATGTACACACACCTTGCTTCTTGGCTGGTGGTTCCTCGAATTCCTTTTCCTTTCCTTTTGTACTTTCCACATCCTTTCTCTTTTTGCTACTCGCTGCTGCTTGTTGGCCGTTGACTTCAACTTGCTGCCCAGTTGACTCTTCCGGAATTTTTCCTCTAACTTCATCTTTTCATAAGTGAGGTGAACTCTTTTCTCCTCCAATTGAGCCATCTTCTTGCTGTACCATTCCTTTGTGTATAGATGAACGAGCTTCATTACTATTTCCATTGAAGGGTCTTGGTCACTTGCCCAATCAATGGGATCCAATTCACTTTGCTTGATGGATTTATATTCTGTCCTTAATGTCTTTTTATTTTCCTCCAACTGATCTGGGATGCTAAGTCCTCTCCATCTATAACTTCTCATCATGTCCACTATAAGTCTAGAGAAAGCTCTTTTCCTTATTTCGTAGTCATCAGCCGTATTGGCCCAATAGTCTTCTAAATGATGAACATGCCTGTGTGGATTCCCATATGCTGTTTTCACTAGCCCATTTGGATCAAAATTCTGTCTTGCATTATACCATGCCAAGTGGTAGTATTCCAATTTTGTTTCCGCTGCTGCCAAAGTAATGGAATTGTGGCAACTATCAGCTCCAATTGTCAATGAGAAAGTAGCTCTTGACTTGCCTTTGCTCTTTTGAATCTTGTCATAATGTGCTAGCTGTCTAGCTACTTCCGACAATACTAGTCTGTCAGGTGGATATATTGGAAGTCTCTTTGGGCAATAAGTATTTCCTACTAATCTAACATATGTAAACTTTGGAAACTGAATGTACCAACTCCCATACTTTTTCACCAAATTTTCTGCTTCGGGAGAGATTCTCTTGTTAGGTGCCTCATGCAAAGTTCTCACTGTCTTCATGGCAAATGCATCATAAAAATTCTTAAAGTCCTTGGTGTTGTGCAAATGTAATTGTGGATAGCACTCATGCACCAAGTATTGTCTGACCTCCTTCCCAATTGTGCGCAAAGCTCTCAATCCTAGCTACTGGTACAAGCCCACTATCATATAGAAAAGGTAGGATCCCATGTAGAATACCTTCTGATCTTGCACTGTTCTCAACTGTAGATCTAAGTTCTCACTTATGTTCATGGCCCAATCAAACATTCTCTTACCACTCTCAATGCCTTCGATGAAGTAATACATCCATGTCTTGGCTCACTTTGAGCTGTTCCCATAACTCTGCTCAACATCGCCACGAGGTCACCATACTCTGGTTTGAATTCCGATCTCGAGAACTTAGGTAACCTTGTAAATGACTTCCTTGGCTCCTTCAACCATTCTCTACATAACAAGGAGGCATAAAATTCTGAATCATCATTGTAATGCTTGGTTGCTTGATCTCTAGTCACCAAGATACCATTGTTGTGATGTGGGATGTGGAATACTTCCTCGACAACGGGCTCAGTTAGATTAGTAAGCACCTTGTTGTCCTCACCATAGCACACTGACTTGGATTGGCGGTCATAGTGGATGGCACACTCCATGATCAATTTGGGACAAGGCAAGGTAGGAGGGAAAACTGCCGCCTGTATGATTCCACTCTTAAGTATCCTCTTTGCAAGTTGTGAAGAACTTCCAAGCAATCGATCCCTCATTTGTATCATGTTCATCGTCCCTAGCTTGGTGTCATAAACCTTCAACTTGGAGGAAAAGAGGGACTTAGGCATCATGTCCTCTAAGTCCTTGAGTTGAGTTGCTCTTAGTGCCCTGGAAGAGTTCGTGTCAGCCATGCCTCCTACAAAGACCACAATCCACTAATTACTTCCCTTGAATACAAATTATATATAATATTGAGTTAATTGATTTAGATAGTCATTGTTGTTTATTCAATTAACTAAATCTATTTAGCCTTTGCATCAATTCTAACTTAGTCTGTAAGTTTGTCTGTTTTAATTATCTAATTTTGCTTGAATGTTCATTTTAACCCTTGATTTGTGTTGAATATTCAATTGTTGCTTATTTGTTGTTCATTTTAAACTTTCCAACTAGTGATGTTGCAGTTGTTAATTAATTAATTAGATAGTTGTTTGCCGTTAATTTGTAGTTTGAAAGAAACAACACCTAATCTAGGAAAGCAAAAAAAACAACCATGAAGTTCACCACCTCGGGGTGAACTTCAAATCAAAACAAAGTCCAAGTCCATTAATCTTATTACAATGGTGCTCGCATTGGCACACTTTACCTTTTAAACTCAAAGCTTAAAAGAATTAAACTACGACTACGTAATCAAGGAAGTGGATCCAAGTAGGATCCTTAAATGCAACGAGCTCCCTTCCAAATCGTCGAGTCCACGCTTCCAAATTGAACCTGCGATTCAATATCTCAAATTATTAATCTAATCAACATGTAAATGTGTAAAAATAAAGCTTTAGCTGCCATGCCACAATGATCACATAATATATTTCATCCATGATACAACTAAAACTAACCCAAACCTCAAAAGTTCAAATTTAGCTTGCCAAGATGCAAGAAGTTGCCGTCCAAATCGCAAGAGATCACCTTCCAAGTTGGCAACGAAGACCCTTCAAGTTGCCAACTTGATTGAATTGAATTGCTGAGTAGATGCTCCCGATTGGCCAAGAGTTCTATTAATGGAGTTCGATGCTGCTTACCTTCTCAACAAGCTCTGCACACGTCTGTCTGTTGCTAAATCGCAGGTAAGCCTTCTACCATATTCTCTCGAGCCAATTGAGATAGATAAAATGAGTTGAGATGCCCATAATGTTGGTACCAAAGAGTAGTGATAGATGAACTCTTTCCAATTAATGCATGCTTGTGAGATTCTCTTGTGTCAACTAGCCGATACAACCCATGATCTTCGATGTCAACTGCAATAGATTTCTCAGACTCTTTGACAACAATATGACACTTATGTGCACTGAAGATGATGTCCAACTTGGGACAGTGGCACATAATCTTACTCATTGAGAGAAAATTGGGAGCCATGCCCGAAACAAAGCATACATTGAGAAAAACAAGATTTCTCCCTCTAGAGTTTATCTGAACATTACCTTTTCCGACAACTATATACTCTCACCACCACCAAAGATTACTGATTTGAAACAAGCCATATACTTCGTGAACCAATCTCTCCCATTTGTAAAATGTCAAGATGCTCCTGAATTAGTATACCATGCACAAGACTTTGCATGATCTGTCAGTCTTTTGGCCATGAATGCATAGAAGACTGACTCCTCCAAATGCTCTATGACATGAGCCTTCTATTGAGATGTTCCTTGGTTGGACTTTTGATCAGCCAACCACTGTTAGCAGAACTTCTTCATATGACCAAGTTTACCACAATAGTGACATGTGATATAGATTTTAGATTCTTTGAAGAATCATTAGCTTTGCCTTGTCCTTTTTGATGAGAGGACTTGCCTTTTCCCTTGGTAGTAAAAGCATTTTCCACACCGATTGTCTCACTACTGCTACCAAACTACTTCTTCCACTTGTCTTGCTATAAGAGTTTGTAGCATAGATCATCAAACTTTGGATCAACATTGGTAGAGGTGATGTTTAGACTTTAGAGTTTCGATAAGTGTTGAAAAGATTGTGGTAAGCTTTTCAATGTGATAACCACCATATCCTCTTCTTCCATCTTGCGACCAATGGCATCCATTGATTGTGAATATCTTTGATCTTCATTAAATTATCTTGCAAAGACATCATGGAATCCTTTATGATCAAGAACAACGTATTTTTAAGAAAGAATCTCTGCATTTATGTGACGTCTCATGCAGTCTCTTCAAGTGAATCCAAATTTTTGGCAGTCTTGCCAAATGGCACTTCTGGAAGCTTCTCATCGGTGACAGATAACTTGAGCAGCATTATTGCTTCATGATTACGCTCATCAAACTTGTCTTGGTCTTTGTTTGCAATTGTTGGATGAGCAGGTTTACCAAAAACAATCTGATCAAGATGTTAGGGATTTTTCTTGCATGAATCAAATATTTTAAATGATTACTTGAAACTAGGCTCCTTGAAACTAATTCAAACAAGAGAAAGACGTAATTGCTGAGGATTGGATAGGATCCTCCTTCGTTTTTGAGCTCCACATACTTAGGCAGGTATTACCTTTTGATGCTAACTGATTACACAGTATTATATAAGTGGACACTGATTTGCTATTTATCCTTCTAATGTATCAATCTATAAAACACTTTGCATATGACCAGGATCAATTTGATGCAGAGCTTAACCAAGCAAAATATGATTGCAAATACAGCAAGGATCAGTGATTTAAGGATTCTCATCCTTCTTCCTTTTATGGAGGGGCAACCTAAATGATTCTCTCTTTAAGGAATCAAGAAATAAGAATTGTACGATTTAGGCACAATCCAATCTGTTTTGTGCAAAACAAAATGAAATGAAAAAGTACTGGTAAATGATATGAAAGTTTCAATTTTTTCCTTTTGAGAAATATGAAAGATAAAACTATAAGAAACAAATACTAAACCAGTGCCTTACCCAATGGGCAAAAGAAATTCAAATGCAAATCAATAAGATAATTTCAAAAAGAAATACAACAGTATGGTTTACATACTATCTGCAAATTCAAGTAAATTGCCTTACAAATTACTTTGTTAACCAAACACTGTTATCATCAACAATCCTTACAGATATGTTTACCCTTTGAAATGAATTATGAGAAGTTTAATGCTTTCCTTGAAAGAAACTCATAATCAATTAAACAAGTTGCTTTACAACTGGTATATTTTAAATGCCTAACATATAAAACATACAAGAGTACAACATAAAGGTAAAGAGACAACAACAATATATGGCAGAAGTTGCAGTGTATTTGTATTAAAATCAACTTGCCAATTACATTCAAAATTCAATTACTCAGAAGGTTAGACACAAAATTTAGAAGTCTGCTTCAAAGCTATTCTGTTCAATTTTTTCTATTATCTTTCACTCCCTCCAAAAAATGAGTTTTACAACCCTATTTATATCTTTTTTCAACCATCTTGGATTCTCTTATCAACGAGAATGCAACAAGCTTCGGATGGTTGAAAACCCTAACCCTAAGAGCATAAGAGACAAATCATAAAAAACAAAATACAACAAGCCCTCAGGCGGTGGAAAGACAAAATTTTCTTGGACTATCCTTCATCTTTGATCGCTTGGAAACTGACACCTTTGTCTGCAAGTATTCATGATAGCTTCTTAAGTTTTAATGAGATATGGTGACCGTCATTTCAGGCTAACCTACACCATTCTTAAATGATAGCTTATCATCCCTGTATTCTGAGCTCAGGTGTCAGGTATTCTAGATGTCCTCCTTACGCATCATCCAAAATGTCCAAGTCAACTGCAGTGGATTTAACTTTCTTGGGCTTTGTTAGCTCATCCCATGCAGTTACTTCTTCCTCTGACGGCCAATTAAAGTCCTGGACGAGCTGTAGTTGTGCTTTTTGTCTTTCCCACCTGGCATTTGTAATTGCTTTGACATCTGTTATAAACTTGGTGAGATCTGTCTCTGCCTTAAAAGCTTCGTCCAGGGTTTTATTGAAGCTCTCCAAGACAACATTATTCTCCTCACCTAAAAATGCCTCCTTCCTAGGCAATAAAAGATCAACATCTGACCTCCACTGATCAAGGCTCTTTATGACTCCATCCTCATTCTTTATAGAAGGGATAAACTTATTGGAACAGCAGCTGAGCATGGCTATCTTAGCCTCAATCAAATTCGCCTTACCTTTAAAAAGTGGTAATATGGCTTTAATTCTACCTATCTCCTCACCAACGCTCACAACTGTCTCTGGGATATCACTTCTCAAAGATTGAGCAAATGCTAATCTCTCAAAAAGTGGTGCTCTAACAGACCAAGCTGCATGATACCCGCTCAAAATTTGTACATAGTTATCAACTTCTATCTGCAATTCTGGCAACTTGCTATAAGCATTAAAAACAAGATCAAATTTATCCTTAATTATATTTACTCTGTGCTGCAGAACATTTAACAGGGCCTACAAGATAGCCTCATTCTTCTCCTCATTTATCTTCAATTCTGCAGCCACTTCTTCTGTCATTCCTCATGCTGTTTATTGAAAGGAATGCTAGGAGTGTAATATCTCCTTGCAGCAACCATGAATCCCTCTGTATCCACATATCTATAGGGTGCTGCATACATCTTGAACTTTTCCAACCAGTCATTTACCATATTGAGAGCTCCCTTTCCTATTGTGAGATAATGCACCTTAAAGTGCCGAGGTGTGAAAGTCCCTTTTCTATGGGGAGCCAAGTGTTCCTTATCAGTCAACATAAGTTGCCAGATAAATTCTAAAAATGCAATCCTAGGTGGGACAAAGAATGGCAGTAGATGGGGAGGCTGAGGGCAACCATAAACCCTGATCATCGTATAACCTTTCTCATAGAAAATATCTCCCCAGTTATGACCTTTGGTCCATTTATCAACAAACTGTTGGGGTCTTACCAACTGCAGGACCTTGGTGGATAACCTTGTGCATTTAACTCCCAAACTCTGGAGAATGGGGTATACAATCCAATTTTCAAAGGCACCGAAATCACGCCTTGGACATGAAGGACTCCAAATCCCCAACCAAAACTGCACTGGATTGGGCTGCCCATTCCACACCATTTGTGGCTTGAGATCATTTAAATTTATGAGATCATAATTATGGTACAAGATAAGGTGCATCAGCAAGGAGTAGTGCAAGAACTTGGGTGTAGAACCAGGTGTGAAATTCTTCAAAGACAACAAACCCTCATGCATTCTATTTATCACATATCCTATATAATCATATTCCCGACTCACAAGACGGTTCTACGAATCCATGACCAGCATTAAAATATCAGAGGTAATCCTATCTGGTCCGCCATCAACTCCCAAGACCTGGCATAACCCATATGCAATGTATTTCATATAAAACTGGAGATCCTTGTAAAAATATGGAGTTGATCCACTCATAGGTACAATGTAGTTTCTGTTTTCTTTGGAGACATGGCTCTTAATCTCCGTAGAGACCAATATAGCCTCTCGGACATATCTATTGGCTTGGGCTTGTAGGGCTATCTCGGTAGCCATAGGGATTTGAATTCCAAAAGCCTTCATGAATGAATTTCGGTCTAGGGTAACTAGAGGAGAACCATCACCCTTTATAATGGTTTTTGAAAGGGGATCATAGCAGTGGGATAGCATAAGTAATGCGTCCACATCTAGGAAAACCTCAGGAACAATTAATTTGGCTAACCTTGATGTCCAAGGGTTTGAGACTGGAACTGAACTATCACGATTCTTATAAAAATACCCAAATAAACACATGCCTGTGACCTCAAGAGTCTTAGCATCTCTGCAATAAGCTAATTCATCCATAAAATAGTCGTCACTAACCTTTTTGTTTTGTGACGATCCGGGCAAGAGAGTGAGGAATTCATTTGAATAGCTTTCTTTCATCTTTTCCTTAGACCCTCGACTGGTGGAAGCTCCGCCTATTGTTGCTTGACTCATCCTGACTGACAACTAGAAGCCTTCTGCAAATCTCTAGTCACACTGAAATTCTGGAAAAGCTCTGAAAACTTGACACTCTGTACTCTTCAAAATACTCCGTAATCTTCCAATGAGTAACATCTAACTGTTTTATTTTGCGGAATTGAATGCACCACCTTGTCTGACACTGAAAAGCCATCGAAGATGTCACTTCTACCATTACTCAGCACGAATGAGGCTCAATTCACTAGCCGTAGCTCAGGAAAATGACAGGTAATCAAATTTGATTATTTAGAGACCTGGCGACTGGAGAGAAGTCTCATAGTCGTTAATAATGTTGGCGCCATTAAAACGTTTATGAGATCTGGCGACAAAGAGGGCCCCTCATAGTCGCTAAATGATTTTGCACTTTATGAATTGATTATGAGATTAAACTATCACTGCAAAATTTTGATCTAGAGACTTAGCGACCATAGTCGATCTCTTTAGTCCATCTTTAATTTTTTATTTGGAGATCATGTGATTACAATTTATTTCTTAGTCACAGATGAAATATTTCTCTTCACGAGATCACACGACTAAGAAAACTTTCAACTTCTATTATGAGCACTAGCGACAATAGGCAAACTCTCAATCACTGAAAACTTTCCTTAATCTGAATTCGATATTGAGACTTTACGACCACCACAAGATCAAAGTTTAAATCAACGACTAAGAAGATGCAACTTACTAACCTTTCCTTTAACTCAACACAATCTAGAGATCATGCGACTATATGCATCTCCCAGTCGCGAAACACTTTTTCTAACCTTGGTTAAAACTGGAGACCTGGCGGACACCTTTATTCTTTGAGTCGCTGAATCATTTTCTAAACCGTAGTTCAGTTCTGAGATTAAATGCCATCCGTTGATTAAATCTTCATCTTACGGCTCATAGTGAGTCTTTTGATCCATTATAATTTAACTGCTGCGTCAGGAGATCTGGAGACAACTGCGTCGCTGGATTGCTAACCGCTTGGAAAATAACTGCTAGGAACCGGAGAAGACACAACCGTTAAAATGCCAAGTCGCTGAATGAAGGAACTAACTGCATGAAAACCTGGAGACTTGGCGATTAATGGTAGAATAAAACCGTACATTTATTTAGAGATTCAACGACCAAAGAGAAATTCATAATTTCTGAAAAATACTTCACTTTAAAAATTCATTCAGAGACAACCCGACCAAAGGTAATTTTAACTTAGAGATGGCGCGACTATAGTTGTTCTCACAAAATTTATCATAGCAGTCGCTAGATCTTGGAAAAAACATACAGAGACTTGGAGACCTAAAGCAACCGCTAGGTCGTTTAAAGACAGAATATTCCAAAGTCATGTAGAGATTAGGCGACAAAGGGTTTTCGGGCAATCGCTAGACTTTTTGGAATGTGCCAATTTTTTTAGGAGATTGAGTGACTAGCCGAGGAAATATAAAGCGCACATGCCTTTAAGAAGTTTTAAGTGACCTGATAAAGTAACTGGAGAAAAGAAGGCCGACAGGTTAAACTAGGGCCTTTTGGATTTTGAAGATACTTAGACCTAGAAACCTAAAGATTTCAAAAATTCTACAAGAACAAACATCCTAGGCTCTTAGGGCAAAAAACAAAAACAGAGATCCGCACCAACACAAGACACTTGTACCAAGAAATGGTGAGCATCTACTATTTCTAGGTATTATAATTCTTGCCGTCGAACCTCTGGCTGCCCTCCAACATGATGTTGGGTAACGAAGCCATCCCTCCTGCTATCCAAAGGCACAAAATACAAGGAAAAATACAGCTTAAATACCTTCGACTTTTATTGATTTAAAAACATCAAATTTTTTGTCGAAGATTGAATCTTAAAAAATAAAAGCTGTCAGGTCTGAAACCCTAGACAGGTTTGAAGGCCCATGTCTTTGTGTAAAAAAGTCAAAAGATAGCTACACAAAAATCCTGTATAGAGAAAACTCGCCCAAAAAGAATTGAAACCCTAGTGTGTGGGCTGAATGGCAGAAGAAAAGAGTTGCACGACACTAAAATTCATGATTTTTCCAGAAATGTGAAAAATTTGTGTTGTTTTTAGAAAAAATAACAATAACCCTCGCAGAAGAACTACGACCCTCGCAGAGGAATATCCACAAATTTTCAGAAGAAAATCTCTTCAAAACACATCAAAACCCCTTCATGTGTTAGAAAAGGTCCAAAAACAGGCGTGCAATATTCAGGAGAAAACAAACACATTTTTCTTTTGCAGAAGAAAAATTCTCCAATCTCAGGCAGAGTCAAACATGACTTTAGAAAAAAATCATGCAAAAAATGCAATGGGAAAAAACTGTTATCTTCAAAATCGGCAATGATGTAAAAAAAAATGTAATATTGTAGTTTCTGGATTCGATTGTGTGGATTTTTTTCATCTAGTTTGATGAAAAAAATCCACACAATCGAATCCAGAAACTACAATATTATATGCATGGATTGTGGAAATCTTATAGATTTGATTATAAAAAAATGGCCAAAAGCAGGTCACAATTTTTAGCAGAAAAAAACTGATTGAAAATTCTAAAAAATTTCCCGAAATTTCCAGGTAATTATTCTACAAATTTAATTATAAAAAATTTGCCAAAAAAAATCCTCTGCTATTGATAGATACCATGAAATGATTGAGATAATTGATATATTAGAAAGGAGAGGAAGACTCTTTAAATAGGTGATTAAAGAATATCTTTTCATAACAAAAACGATCAAGAACTAAAGATATAAAAGAAAGTTATTAAATATTAAGTGACATAATTGACCATTATACTAATTGTCAGAATATTATTTTAATAGTGATATCGTATATGGATTGAAAAATGTAAATGTTTGAATGTTTATTCTATGGTGTTGTGAAGAAAAAAATTCAGTTTTATTTGCACACTAGTTGAGTTTTCTATTCATATTGGTATCGGGATTACTCTACCTAAGCTTGATAAGAATTCATTAATCAATGTTTGTGTTAGAGTTTTTGATGTTGGGACAGGTGTTATCTTCTGCTAACATATGTTTCCATGTCACATTCTGCTATTTTAATATTTAGTAGTAAGATGTTATATATGTAAACATTCTTTTGTTTGGAAGTCTCATTTTTACATTTGTTTTGATTTCTTTTTAACAATATAGAAAACAATAGAAAAGTGGCTTACAGATTGGATAATAGATGTATATGTAAACATTCTTGTGTTTGGAAGTCTCATTTTTATATTTGTTTCAATTTCTTTTTTACAATATAGTAAAATACAAAAGCTTCTTACAGATTCAATAATAGTTGCCATCAAACAAACTTTTTTGACTTTCAACAATTGGGCTATAAATTAGTAATATATAGTTAAATTTGCATAATAGTTGATCTGAAGTTTTATATCTAACTTATAACTTCATGTAGGTTGTTGAACTATTGTCAAAGGTGTTGGAACATCTTGTCACTGGTGAGATTATGCAGATGACAACATCATCAGAACAATGCTGTAGGTATGTTGTATTGTACCTTTTATTGCAATAAAGGGTGTTTTTGTGCATGTGCCTTTGGTCCATGTTTCTTAATACAATCTGTTAGGATAGAAAGAATGTTTACTGTCTTTCCAAAGTTTATTTGGAAAAAAGGTTGGATGTCTGCATTAAGAAAATGTGGCATTTGGTATGTGCATATAAACTGCATATAACAATTCTTTTCCAGAAGGGCACCAATTGCCTATTAAATAAGTTTTCCCATAAAGGTGAGTAGATGTTTGGAAGATGACTTTTAGCAAATGCATAAAAAAGTTGAGATTAGACTTGAGATTCCATGTTATATTGGTAAGGAAAGGAAAGCGGACCACGCCTGCCAGGCTGCACCATAGAATTAAGAAATTTCTTTACATTATCTTTACAAACAATTGTGGCTATTGGTGCGAGGATTTTTTTTAAAAGATACTGGGGTCATTGCTATTATTGTTTCAATATATCTCACCTCTTAAAATTCAGTGTTCTGAAATTTTCCCATGTTTTCAGTCTTTATGATGCCCCTTATAGCTGCAGATTCTCTTTGCCCTGTGCCTTGCCATTTCACCACCAGGTGAGTTAGAGCTATTATTTATAAGTAACAAGGGCAAATGTATAAAATAAATCTTTAGTCTGAACTTCTGAAGGATTGGAGTAGGCATTTTGTTTTCACTTTTTCTCACCAGTTTAGAAAAGTTTTCTACTTTGGTCTATCTCTACCAGGAATTGTTTTTGCTTAAAACAACACTGTCAAATACATTAAATATTTTTCACACCATGCAAGAGCATGACTGGATATATTGAGGTGCAAATTATGTCTCTGCCTCACATTATGCATGCTAAAACAGACCTCCACTTATTTTAATCGGTGTATCTAAAACTCTACATTTACTTGTCTCTTAAATGATATAATTTCAATTTAACATGCAACAGTTAATTATTGAGAGGAAAAGAATGAGCTCTGCTAGGGTTTCTTGAAAGCTACTTCTGATGGTGTTTAACACCATACAAGAGCATGATTGGATATTTTGAGGTGCAAAAAAATGTCTTTGTACCCCATTTACATTATGCATGCTAAAACAGACCATTTTTTTAATTCGTGTATCTAAAATTCTTCATTTACTTGTCCCTTAAATGATATAATTTCAATTTAACATGCAAAGTTAAGTTATTGAGAGGAAAAGAATGAGCTCTGCTAGGGTTTCTTGAAAGCTAGTTCTGATGGAGTTTCACTTGGGCCAACATAAGAAAGTTACTAACCTTATTGCAGAAAGAGTTGATAGATTCTTGACCTTGACCTCTTGGTTTGATAAAGTAGTGACCTCAATGGTGGAATTCCCAGAAGAAGCTGTATCAGATTATTGGACTACTTCCTTGGTTATAGTTAAGGATAAGATTCCCAGAAATTGCCTTTTAACTTTGAAAAATGTCCAAAGTTGGAAGGATTACAACAAAATCTTGGCTCACTCAAATTATAGTGTATGGCCTATGTTACTGGTCCTGGCGCTAGTTTGGGTTCAGGTTGGGTCAATATTTTTTTTGGGCTTGGGTTCATTTTGGGTTTGTCCATACAAAAACATATAAAAATTACATATATATGGCCTTTCTTTAATAAATAATAAAGTAACATATAAATATCATATCTAATATCCATTTATGTAAATACAAATTAAAAATAAAAATATATTAATATAATTTATATATTTCATATATATATGAAATATAAAAATAATATTTAAGTAAAATATGTATTAATTATATTATTATATTAATATTCATAATATTTGTATTTGTATTAATATATCTAATTAACATTAATTATTAATAATTAATGAATATGAATATGAGGGAATAATTAGCATTTATAGTTTGGTTATATTTAAGTTAATTATTTTAGAGAAATATAATTATTAATTAGGTAGCTATTAGATAACAATTCCTAACATTAACTATTAATAACTTTAAATGAGTATAAAGCTTCATTCGTGGGAGGAGGAGGGAGTTGAGTTGCAAAGGAATGGGTACACCAACCATAATGGCCCTATACATGAGTCTTTTCTTTGATTCAACTCTACTTCTACTAAAATTGTTGGCCATAACTATTGAGACTGAGATGAAGCAACATTTCTTTGTCAGCTGAATAGAACAGAAAGATTGTCCCTCGGATCTGTTGCAATGTTATATAAAATGCGTTGTAATTCGTTTGGGGTTCATTTGGGACAGACCCACAGCCTTTTTTGTCACCCTGAACAACCCCCAATAGATCGAACCAGAATCCAAACCGGGTTTGGTTTGAAGGAGTTTCTGGCTAATGAACCAGTAACATAGATCATCGCCCGTAGATGTATATGCTCGCAGAAAGTTAAAACTACTTAAAATCAAATTGAATGAATGAATATCTAGGTCTTTAGGGTAAATGTTTTAGAGAAAAGGTCTCCATGAATCTTTAATGGTTGAGATTGAATGGAACTTCTCCCATAAGAGTTCTATGATTTCTTTGTAAAAGAAGAAAGAAGCTTTGCAACTCAATTGGATGACATTTATGGGTGTGGATGAATCTTTTGGAAACAAAATTCAAGAACAAATGGCTCTAGGAATGTGATCGAAGCACCAATTATTATAATCTTACATGCAAAAGGAGAAGGCAAAGAAACAACATATTAAATATGCTAATGGCCAAATGTATGAGGATCTTGATTACATAATCACATTGTATGTACATGATAGTGGCTCAACAAACCAAAAGTATAAATGGATTCAATTACATGGATTTAAATTGGGGAAAATACAACTAGTTAGAAGAGGTGAAAATATTCATAAAAACAAGGGGAAAAAACTTTATTGATGTCATTCATGTCATGCCAAATAAAGTGCATAGAAAGAGAAACAAGGTCCAAATAGACATAAATAAAGATTTTAAAATTTGAATGTTGCCAATTACTCTCGACTTCTCCTTGAGAATCAAGTTTCTAGTCTTAATTTCCGGAATACAACTACATATTGTCAATGTCATAGACTCATTAATTATTACTCAAGTCCTCAGTCAAATGACATAAACAAAACAAAATTGGAGAATACTAAATCCAAAACTCAAAAAGTCTCTAAGGCAGCCATGACTATATATGTGAAGCAAAAGTTGATACTCCTGCAACTTTTGTGTTTGATACCATTTTGCACAAACAAGCATGTTCATGATCATCCAAAATTCATTAAGGACATCTATATCATCTTTACTAAATGTAGGCTCCTTGGTTGTGAGCCATTTAGAATTAGGATCAATCTCATCTAGGTCGATTTGCTGATGAAGCACAAGTTCTCAACCTTCTAGGTTATGTTTTAAAAATAGAAAAATTGTTGAAATTCGTAATTGTGAAGTCTCTAACTTCGAGATTTTTTCAAGTGAAGATGAGGTTGTGGTGGATAAAGACCAAATTATTCATAAGTTGTTCAACCAGTTGCATTTCTTAGAGTATGTATGCTCAAATACACTCCGACAATACAGACATGTAGGAAAATTGTATGGTTGGGTTAGAATTCATATTGCCATCTAATGAAGTGCTTTGGCCTCGTGGACAATACACTCCCACCATTGTGCCACTGCCAACATTAGGTTAGTTGCAAAAGTAATATTTTTAATAAAGCCAAGTGATTGATCATTTAGGAGGTAGAGGCAAAGGTGGATACTTAGGGAAGCCCATAGGAAGCGTTACAGCTCCTTGTGGATGCATGTGGATGTGCATCCACAGGGAGCTGTAACACTTCTTGTGGAGCTTCCCTATGCATCTGGGCGTCTTCGAACGCATCCGGATGCCCAAGCAAAATCAAAATGCCCAAAACTATTAAAAAATGAAAACATTTCACTTAACCCATGTGTTATAGTGACTTTTTTATTCTTTTTTTTCCACTAAACCCTAAAACGACCCTAAAAGAGGCCATTCATTGTTTTAGCATATCATTTTCTCTGCAATTTTGCTCTCTTCTCATTTGGTCTTCATTTTGGCATTTGGAAGGGTAGGTGATTATTTTCAAAGAGGATCGTTTGTGGGGTGCCAAATAGCTTTCACAAAGGAGATCTAAGCGTCTAAGGTAAGCAGTTGACCCTATTCTTGAGTCTTTTAATGAATTTTTTAAAGATTTTGATGAATTTATTCAAGTTTGGGATGAAATTTTTGAATTTTTTTTCCATTTTTTTAGAGAAATAAAGCAACAAGTGTAGCTCTTAGTTTTAATATTTTTGTATCTTTTTTTGCACTTGTGTGCTTGAATTTCTTAGTTTTTTTCTAATTTAAATTTATTTTATTTTTATAATAGCGAAAATCAAATTGCAAGAATGGTGGGTAGTGAAAGTTCAATGGATGGGCAAGGAGCCAATAAATTCAAAATTGATATAGGATCTCCTTTATGGAGACATACCAAAAGAATTTCACAGGCTGCAGGAGGTGGTTCATATATTTGGAAGTGTAATATATGTGATTGTAAACCATTTTATAGCTCATATTCTTGAGTTAAACTTCACTTATGGGCCCTGTTGGTAAAGGGATGGGAATGTGCAAAGGCAAAGATAAAAATAAGAAGGGATTGTCTCCTGCACAAATAGTAGGATTTGTAAAAGAACAAGAATAGGCTGGTAGATTGGTTAAAAGATCAAAACAAACTTCTTTTGTTGGTCCACGCATAAAGAAAAAAATGCAATTACCCACTGAATCAGTTGCAGCCTCCAAACATCCATTCTTGCCTATATCGGAAGTGGAAGATGAAGAAGTAGATATTACCACCCACAAACGAGGTCCATTGGACACGGCATTTAAAATGGAGGCAAGAGACATTGTTGATCAACCCATTCGACATTGCCCCTATGCCAATGGTCTTCCTTTCAACTTGGTGAGATCACCATATTGGAAGGAAATGGTGTCGATCATCAGTAGTGTACTAGCTGGTTACACAAGTCCTGGGTATGAAAAGTTGCATACCAACATATTGCAAAAAGAGAGAACTGTTGTAAAGAAATGTATTCAACCAATTAGAGATTCTTGGATTACTTCAGGTGTTTCTATTGTTTTTGATGGATGGAAAGATACGAGAAATCGTCCATTGATTAATGTTATTGCAATGTCTCTCAAAGGGGCAATGTTTTTGAGGACAATTGATTATGAAGGGGAAGTGAAAGATGCGCAGTTCATTTCTAGAATTCTCATTGAGTCCATAAACATGGTGGGTAGTGAGATTGTGGTCCAGGTAATCATAGACAATGCAAACAATTATAGGGGTCTAGGTGCTTTGGTTGAGGGCCGATATGACCACATTTCTCGGACACCATGCACCGTACACTCCCTCAACTTGGTGATGCAACAAATTGACACTCAAATAGAGTGGGTGAAACAAATATACCAAGAGGAGGAGCTCCAAATGTTTGTGACGAACCACCAAATGTCACAATCAATATTCAGAACTTTCTTGAAATTGGACTTGTTGGAGGTAAATTGTAATTACTAAATTGAATATATTTATTCAATTTTAATAAATTTTGTCATGTTCAATTATCAATTTATATATAAATTTGCTTAATATTAATTGACATATTTTTATCAACTTACTTAGGTTACTGAGACTCGATTTGCATCTCATACTATTGTTATGAGACGACTTCTCAAGGTGCAAGAAGCATTGAGCCAAATGGTTATTTCCAACCAATGGGGTGTATGGAAGGCTTCACATTCAGAGAGGGCCTAAAAGGTCAAGGCATCGGTCTTAGATGATAGTTGGTGGGCTTGTGTGCAATATGTATTGGATTTCATTGAGCCTATTATGACTATGCTTCGATTTGCTGATACAAATGCACCTTGTTTGGGTGTTGTCTATGATAGTATAGACACAATGGTAGAGAAGGTAAAAATTGCAATACAAAAACATGAGAATGACCCCATAGAATGTGAAGCCTTATGCAATAAGGTAGAAACAATCATTCATCATCGTTGGGAAAAGAGGACCACCCCATTGCACCTCCTTGCATATGCCCTATCCCCAAGGTACTATAGCAAAGAAGTACTTTCTATGCCAGGGAAATTAGCACCACATACAGATGAAGAAATTGCTAATGGGTACAAGAAAGCTTTTGAAAGACTCTTCATAGATGAAGTGCAGAAAAAAGTTTGGACAGAATTTGGCTTGTTTGCCTCAGGAAGAAATCATAGTCTGAAAGCTATTAATGACTAAAACGACATGGAAGCTATCACATGGTGGTACCTCCATAGTCAACCCTTTAAGTATCAACAATCTCTTGCAATCAAGATCCTCTCACAAGTAAGTTTTTTTTGTTTTTTTACCACTTGTATTCTACAATTTAGTACTTAAAATTCTTTAATTTACTTTGCATTTTAATTTTTAATTTTGTGAACACTGTCTAGGTTGCAAGTTCTTCTGCTGCTGAACGGAATTGGAGTACATGCTTCTTTATCCACTTAGTGATGCGTAATCGGTTGGGTTCAAAAAAAGTTGAAGACTTGGTTTATGTTCATTGCAACATACATCTTGTGTCACGTAAGGACCCAAACTACAAGGGTGGGGTAACAAAGCTTTGGGATGCAGCCTCTGAGTGTGCCAACTTGGATGCAATTGTTGAGGATCTTACTAGACTCACTACAGATTATGATTACATCCTGACACATGGTGCATCTAGTGCAAGTGGAACCGTTTTGGGTTCAAATAATCTTGAACTTGTAGCAGCTGAAGATGAAGATGATTTTTTTGATAATCCTTATGATTCTGACTAGTGAGTCCTGATTGATGAATCATGAACATAGACATATATGATATGGCTTATTTGAATATTTGTGGACTATTAATTGGCATTTAATATTTATCTTGATCAACGATGAAGTATCATATTATCAAATGATTTAAATCTGTATATTTCTTGCATTTTTTGTATTTACACACATACACACACATATATATATATATTTAAAAAATATATATAAATATGTATCCAAACGCACCCAAAACCCCTCCAAAAATTTTTCACGCATGCGCATACTGGGTTCTTGTACCTACATTTGCATCTGCACCTGAACCGGTAACTTAACTTTATATCAAGAAAGAATGTAAAATTGCATTTGAACAACCCTGCTTTAACTTCTCCATCTTCTTGGATATGATAGTGCATTTGGTGACTCCATCTTGCATAGAGGATCTCCCAAATTGGATATGCAATGTGGACCATATTTGCAATATTTTAAAAAGAATCCATGAGGGATTTTGCCCCATTAACCAATCTTAGAATGTAGACCAAGGGCTTCAAATTTTGCAAAATCTCTTGCATGTCCTTCCAAAATGCATCACCAAACACAAATGTGAAATGGTGATCCCTTCCATTTGACAAGAGAAAGAGAACTCGACCCAATCTGATGAAACAAACGTGTTTGAGGTTCAACTTTTGGGTACATATATTTTGAATTGCCAAGAAATTAGTGGTAAACTTTGTTGTCCCTGGTTTCATCATACTCAACACCTAGTGCATCTCTAAGTGAATTTGGCAATGGACCTCCTCTCTACTATATCTTTAACCAAATTGACGCATCCAGTGTCCTCAAAGATTAAATTAACGCAATGTGTTACACATGGGCTGAAAAAAAATGCGGGGTACTTCGCTATGAGATGTTTGCTATCTGCCACACGAATTGCTGCATTACTAGTGATGAGTTGGACTACAATTTTTGGCCCAATCTCCATCATGTTTATCAGAAAGCGAAAAGAAGTGGGCTGATTTGACTTTGCCTGATATCTACTGATTTCAAGTAGATCATGCCTTTTCAAATGAAACAAAAGAATTGATCAATGCTCGATTCATTCATCACTCTACCCAATATATACTGATTTCAAGAAGATCATGCCTTTTCAAATGCAACAAAAGAATTGATCAATGTTCAATTCCTTTATCACTCCACCCATTGAACATAAAATTCCAACCTGTAATCTCCCATTGCCTGCAATGATTATTAACTACCATGATAACATCCAGCCCTACCTTTGTTAGCATCTCAACTTTGAGTGTCTCAAATGATGGGGGCTTTGAAACTAGAACTGAAAATACAATGACATCAACCATGTGTTACAGATAAGGAGATTTAACAATTTTAAATGGGATGTTGCTTAATACTAAAATTTTGCTGTTGCCTCCCTTATCTGTGCACAAACATTTTTTACTCCATCTTGTGCTCTTTAATGACTATTGGTATCTAGTTGAGGTGTGGGATGCGATAAAAGAATTCACCCTTCCACCACTAATATTAAATTTTTCAAGTGTTCACATCTAGGTCCCACTGGAAGAAACATCATGGATTGGAGGAAGCAGCACCACCCACAGCAAAGGCATAATCATTTTGGTGATTGTGCAGAAAAGGGTCCAACATGAAAAGATGCGAAAGAGTAGCCACTACGAGAAGTTGTGGCAGAGGTTCCATCATGAGAAGAACTAGAATCATGCTTGATCAGGGTAGTTATTCCTCATCATCACCAAAAGCTGTCGCTGCATCATGATCATTATCACACTTACTAGGAGACCTTGTTTATGAGCCAAAGTTAGTTTGACCCCTTTTTATCATAGGTTTTGCATATGTACAAGTGCCAACCTTGCTTGTTTAGTGACATTTGTAGGACCCAATGTTTTTCAAGGTTTTTCTCAGTGTCATTGAAAACTTGTAAGGTGCCATTTGAAATAGTTCATTCCCTCATCATCATCTGCTGAACAGAAGTTACATTTTCACTTTCTGTATTGGGAACTGGGTAGCAATTGCTAATGGGAAATCACTCTCATGTCATAATGAAATGTGGACTGATGCTTAATATCAAAGTCACATTCATAACCATTGCTATTACTATTAGGGTTAATAGAAAATTAAAGTAAAAAAACACATAGCAGGCTGCAACCTTCAGGTCTAGCAAAAAATAAATTTTCATAGTTGTATGGGTACTCGTACCCATACCCCTGGGATGCATATTGGGTACTGGTATGCGTACCCAAGTAACGGGTATTCAGTGGAGAGCATCATAGTTAAGGACCTTGATTAAGATTTCTGATTTTTGTTTCGGTTTTTTCTTTGCGTTTCAACTTGTTGTTTATCAAGCTTATTTCAATATGTAATCACTATTCAGTTCGAAACTTTGATGCTATGATTGTATGACATTTCAATTTGTTACTTAATCTTCGAAGTTAATGTTTGACAATAAACTTTATCACTGTTCTTGTTTTGAAAACTCAATGTCATTATATTTTCAGATTTTCTATAAAATATTTAATTATATATAAAAAAATTTGACTTACCAAAAGTACCCGTCTCCTATTTTGGAAAAATAGGCTTACACCATTCCCAATTTCATTTCCACACTGCTGTCAGGGTTATGCTTTTGTTGTTGTTTTCCCTAGATTCTATATGGACAGCTTTATTTCAGTTAAAAAGAAATAGTTACCAGATTTGAGAAAATGGATTTGTTCAGGAATCCAGAATTTTCAAAATAAACAAAAATCAGTACAATTTCTATAAAAATAGAAAATTCCAGAGCTGCCGAAAATATCTGGATCCAGCCAGATTTGGTAGCTGTTTATAAATGCATATATATCAATTCTGCTCTTCATTTGACACAAAAGGACTGTATGCACCAGTCAACACGCATTAAATGCAAAAAATTCTCTTGGTTGCTACAAATCAACTATCTATCTCTTGCATGAAATGTTTCTGGATTCAAGTGTGTGTAAATTTGTGCATCAATCTCTTGCTACTTAATTCACATTAACATTGGACATGATAAATAGTAACTTCCTTGTAGCTCAATGTAGAAAAGGTGTGTTTGTTACTGAAGATATTGATGTATACAACTATGTAGGTTTTCTCTAAAAACATATTACAGCAAGATGGCTAGATCCGACAACACTACTATGGGGGTTCACAAGCTTGCCAGTCCTGATGCAGATAGAAAGCTAATGGTGCCCTACAAATCATTATCTTAGGAGGTCTTGCTTTTGCTCTACAGTGTAAGAGCAATCCCTGCTCTTTTTCCATCTTAAAAGATGTAGCTCCATACAATCCAAATGCAAAAGACATTAACTCCATTCTCTCTTCTTTTTCCACCAGTCAAGCCAAACAAGATCAGCTATGTCAATCAACCCATTGAAATCCATTATGATGCTGACAGTGTGTCTCAGAAATGTAAATATCTTGCTTTACTGATTTCCTGTCCTAGAATCAAGTCCACTCCTTCCATCGACCTTCCCTTTGATGCAACTCTCCTTCACCTTGTTTGTTTCAAGTTTCCCAGTCTCTTTCACCTTTACTGGGAAATGATAACTCTGAAAAGTCCAAACTCAAAACAACCAACTGATTCTGTGTCCCAGGCTAATATCTGGACCACGGAGGGAAAGATGAAATTCAATAAAGCATCCTTTCATCGGCTAGCAAATTTAAACCACCACATATAGGGTCTCATAAAGGTTATCAAAGGAAAAGACAATAGTGGATTTCTCAGCAGAAACTTATGTCTGCTGTTTCACAACATTCACTATCTCAAAGGGAACAACATGCAATTCAAATCCTTCTCACTAACCAGGCCAAATTTCTGTCTACTGTACTAGATTCAACAAAACTTGCTGACTAGGTAGGACGAAGGCCATTGAATAGCTGCTTAGCAGTGACAAGGTCAAGAAGGGGCGGCAGCCAGAATTTAAGCTGAGCGCCTTTATAACTCTCACTGTTTTAGTCTAGATGGCTTTATGCTGGGATTTTTTTTGTAATTCTATTTCATATTAAAATGTTTATTTTGAACAAGAAAGAAATAATTAATTCTTTGTAATGATTTATATATGGCTGTATGCAGCATGGAGTACTACATGCAAAAAACATTTTGCAAAACGGCATCATTGATGGCAAATAGCTGCAAGGCTATTGCTCTTCTTGCGGGTCAGCCAAGAGAAGTTGCCGTGCTTGCATATGATTATGGACGGAATCTGGTATATTTCCTTGCTCTTGGCTTTAGAGATATAGCATATATCTTTCTGAGGTCATTGATTTGTTGTTCTACTTTTCTAATCCTTTTTAACTTAATGATTGAAACCTCACTTCCCTTGAGTTCTAGCTTCTTATTAAGGGAGGGGGTGAAGTTGTAATATGTTAATAAGGTCTAGGCTGTTGCTATAATAATTACTTGAACTCTATATGATTAAGGTATGGGCTGTTGCTATATTAGTTATTTAAACTCTATATTATTATGTTCTGGGCTATTGTGTTTGTTTGGATGAGTTTGTTGTCTTCTTAGTAAAAGATTAGATATGAACCCTTTTTCAGGGTGCACTGCTTTGATTCACATTCTATTTCTTCATGACTTAAATATTTAAAAATGTTCTGCTTTTTAAATGCTCCTTGGTTATATTTCATAACTAGATGATTGTGCAGGAGGATGCTTTGAGCATGTTCTCTATTCTAGATGCTATAAGATCTCTTGATTTCTAGATTCTCAGTGATTTTGATGTTTTGTTTAGTCTGTGATTTTCAAAAGTAACTATATAGGTTTGTGTTTCTTGTTGCTATATAAATGATTTGGTATCACAAGATGAAACATTCTTAAAGATGCAAATTATGTGGCCATACTGGCTATACTCTGTATCACAACGAAATCAGTGGTAAAGCATGGGACTTCTGTATGCACAAGCTTATTGCCATTAGTGTGCTCTCTAAAGAGATTTGGGATCCATGTGTGGTTGCAGATGTATTTGAGGATATTCCTTGCATCTTACACCATGTTCTTCGCTTAGCTTAGTTTCCTTTTGTCTTCAAGGAGATATTCAAGTCAGTGGGCAGCACACGTGCTTCAAAACATTGTAGGGTGCCTTACTTGTAGAATTCTACTAGCTACCACGTATGCAAATGCATTGTCTATCTCTATTTGGATAACATTTTTGACTCCAGCCTCCATCACCACCTCATTGAAGAAGCTACTAATGTTTTCAACATTTTTATTTCATTAGAAACATCGATTGACTTCTGTAAGAATTGCTTTGATGCAATAAATGTTCCAAGATCAAGAAGCCCAATGAATGGCACAAAAGAGAGATAAAATAATATGATAAGAATAGGTTGTATTCTCACCAATATGATTAACTGAATCAATAATAAGGAATGAGCTAACTGAACTCAATTTGATATTCAATGTAGATGTGTTTGCTTACATAGGCAAGGCATGATAACTAGGAGATAAGCAAGAGATAACTTATCACCCACACTAGGTGGAATCACATGTCCATCAAAGGTGGATCATCCTCCATTAGATGCAATGAAGTATGTGCAACATGTGGAGGATGATAATGTGATAAGAGCACTAAAGGTCGATCCAACACATAAAGTGGAATATGATAACAACTATCACCACCTAAAGTGGAATTTCTCCTACACCATATGCAAATAAGGTGCAAAATTGTAAGTGTCTCATGTGCAAACTACTATGCAATGCATTATCCTAAGTAAGCTTATGTAAAGTGTAATTAAGAATATATAATTACAACGACACCCCCTCTTAAGAGCAACTTAGGGGAATGCACTTTAACTTACACTACTGGATGAAAATGCAAGATGGGTCCCAGCTACTAGGCCATGTTAGGTACCCATGTACAATATGCAAGTGCAAATACAATGCAATCTATCATAAAGTGGAGAAAGGGAGAAAACCTCATGGGACAAAACTCCCCCCCCAAAATAGAGATGAAAACACACAAGATGCATAGATTGATGGAGGACTCAAGACCCCTCAAGGACTACATACATCATGTATATACATCCAAGTATCCCTCCATAGGAAGGAGAGAAGGAGATATGATATCCCCCCCATAATGAACAATCTCCTACAAGGATGGTGAGTGCTTGAAGACAAAAGATAATCCAATGCCTACAAACAACATTTCTCCCCTTGGGAAGAAGATAGACCAAGTATAAATGCAAGAATGGTTCCCATTCTAGATAGGAATTAGGAAGTGAAATCCAAATGTAGTATGATGATGTTGTCTCTGAAATTTGCTCATGTGCCGCCATGTCCTTGGATAATGAAGATGCCATGAACCAATTTGGAACATACCCAATTGTAGTAGAATGTGACAAGCAAGAAACCAATGGTAAGTGATTGTGAACAAGCTCCAAAGGCAAAGATGAAGTGACAACATTGTTGCCACAACTATCATCAAATATAAGTGATGCCTCTAAAAACAGAATGGTATTCTCTTTCACATAAGCATGATCAACCTGAACCAAGCAATGTGACATATCAAGTGAAGGAAGAGACTCATGAATGCCAATCTCCAAAGAAGGTGAAGAAGATTTCCAATTGTGTTGAAGTTGTCATCAAATAGAAGAGAAATTCCCTAAGATTTCACAAATAATGAACCAATATCTTTAGGAATCGCAATCAGGAAGAAAAATAGATATCTCTTGCAATGACTCACTGGAATCATCAATAAGAGATGAATGTATGATCTCAATTGGAGAAGTAGGAGCTCTAGGTGGAGGTTTTGGATCATAAATCCACCTAGACACCTTCCTTAAGGTAGCATCATCAAAGGGAATATTGTCTACATCATCAAGTGGAATGAGACAATCTGCAACAGGATCAACTGGGAATGGAGGAACATGAGGATCTCTCAAATGCTCCCAAATAATGGTCCAAATTGTGCGTGGGCATTGAGTATGGCTGAACTTGGGGTATATTTCATAGAATAGAAATGAAGTCATGCTATCACAAATCAATCTTCTGATATGATAATTCTTATCTCCCAAATGCATTGATTCCACTCCATCTTGGGCTCAGAGATGAGTCCATAAAGATGAGGCAAGATATTAAGCGATCTACAATGTGATGATTCCTTTTGCCCATGATGCATAATTACCCCTCGTAAAAGTTATTACAGTAGGATTTATTGCAATACCCATAATTGCATCCATGATGCACTTCTCACATTACAAAATGAGATCAACAAATCATTACAATGCACTCAATCAAAGACCCACCCCCCCCCAACAAATTAAAAAAAAATGATGATTTTGGCACTTTATACTTAGTGTGTGTACAATTGCCACTTGCAAAACAAGGTAGAGTGGACTTCTGATTTTAGTGATTACAACTTCCAAAATAAGGCTATCGCAGACTCAGACAGATAATGAACAAGATCACTCAAGGATCCGAACAATTAGAAGTACCAAAATAGGCCAAAATAGACCAAATATTGAAAGTGATATGTCCACTCACAATGACTACAATCTGATAGCATATATGAAAAGTAGACGAAAAATCATGCACTTCAAAAAAATCAACAAATTTTAGAAAATTTGTCCATCAAAATCAAAAAATATCTGCATAGCAACGAAGAGCATGAAATTCGACCCCAAATGAAAAAATATTGCATCAAAATGACCAAGTTATGGGCTTTTGAAAATCGCCTCTAAAATAAAAACCAATGTAACGCTAGCATGGGGGAACGTCAGGACAGGGGGACGAGTTTACGGGACGGGAAAAAATGGGCCTCAATTTGGGACGATGGTAGGGGGGCGAGGGGAGGGGGGAGGGGAGGGGTGCTGCAAAATTGACAATACTTGAACATAGCAAAATTGTAACACGAACTAGAACCATTGAACATCCAACATAGTAACATAGTACATACCCAATAGTAACATTCAAAAATCAAAATTCAAATTATCAGCAAATAGGATTTATATTAGTTTTATCAAATATCAATTATATCATAAAGATGATTACAATGAGTAGCATCATGCATGATATGAATCATGATCAAAATCAAAATGAGTACAAATTTCAAAATCATGTCAAAATGACAAAATGTAGTGATGGGAGGCCCCTAATAATCCCCCAAGCCAAAGTCCTCATCACTGGAACTACTGTACTCCTCACGCTCAAGTTCCGCTAAAAGAACACCAACCAACCGTACATCTGTTTCTACTACAATCTCATCCTCATCAATCTGAGATGGATCCTTTGGCTCTACCTCCCATTGTGTTGTTGGGCTCTCTTTGTACATGCGTCTTGCGATCTACGATACGCAAGACACTATATACAACAACTAGCTTCCCCGCTATCTTAGAGATAAGTTTGTTCCTCTTAACGGAGTGGATGAAGCACCCAAGCGATTCAGTGGTGGGTGCAGTCGTGGTGCGGCGACGCTTGGGCAGTGGCGAGGGTACTTGGTTACTCCAAGTACCTGTCTCGGGGATGTCCTTGCATCGGGAACTCTTGGGTTTTGGGTTAAGTGCACGTCCCTGCACCGGGTACTCCTAGGTTTTGGGCCGGGTGCGTGTCCCTAGGTTTCACTGATCAAAACTGAAAATGGAGAGGGGGTCAAATTTTTTCAAAAAGTGTTAACATTAGTAGTCTCAAGCATAAATTTCACGATCATTTGACCGTCAGAGAAAATCTCCTTCCTTAAATTTGATGGTTGCAAGTCCATTATAGAGAAAACAAAAGTTTAAAATCGACGTCCAAACGTCCATCACAACAAAAGAAAAATACCATGGTTTGACAACTAAACAGTTGTTAAATTAAAGACAGTGGAAGTTGACGTGTTGCAAAATTTTTTTGGCTTGAGCCTGCTGATGTGTCTTCCTATCAGTGGTTGACGTGGTGCTGATGTCACCTGATTTGAGGTGGTAGAATGCAGTGTGTTTGCTACGTTAGCAGATCTGGGGGTGCTGCGTGAGTCCTTGTGTAGTCCGCGTGGTTGGCATGGGATTGACTGCAACAGATGGTGCCGCTGCTCAGTGATGCGCTAGTGGTGGAAGAGAGGTTGTGGGTGGCAGAGAGACCTCAATTATCCCACATTTATTCGGTGAGTGGGATTTTTTTGTTTTTTTAATGCAAAACACAACCCTCTATTTGACGTAAGAGCCGACAGTATGTGGAGGTTGTTGGATATTGTCTGTTACTATGATGACCACTGGTTTGAGGAATATTCTACCTTTGCCAAATTTGGTGACTACGAAATGGTTGACTGCGGCAAATGTTTCGACAATACTGTTTACGCCCAAAGAGAGTTTAGTCCCACATTTACGCCGTTTTTGAATTTCAAGCCCTTTAAATGCGCAAAGAATCAAGTGTTGGGTAAAGGAGAGTTCTTGGGAATGTGGAGTTTGGCCTTTGTGCCGATGCCTTGATTTCGATCACTGTGGTTTGTACTTGTTGGCTCTACAAAATACTAACAAAACAACAAAGATAGGGGCTAGACCCCCCAAATTTTGCCAGAAGAAAAACGACAAGAGGAATATACTACGAATAAAAACTGAGACAATAAATAAAATAGTATTTTCCTCAAAGTTGTACCAATTTGCGCAGATCAGGTCATACGGCCTGATTTGCAAATTCTTTTGCCTAAAATTTGACTTTTGTCCAAAGTAGGCAAACTTTTTGTCAAAATTCGTTGAAATGGCCTCCTAGATGCAATGGTGAGGTCCGATCTTGTTCTAGACGCTCCGACAAAATGCTGCTCCCTGGATCCGAATACAAGTCCTCCAATGAATGAAGCAAGATCTCTCCAAATAGGCTACGCAATGGCACTCCAGTGGCTCTGATACCATATAAGAATTGCTTTGATGCAATGAATGAATTTGCCAAGATCTAGATGTTTACCCGTTGGGGTAAACTTAGTATTGCACAGACATAGTACAGGAAATATAATAAACATAGAATGTATCATAGAATAATAAATACTTTCATTAATCATTCCATACTGGCAAGTACATTTACATCGTGATGATCATACAATAATATCTCCCATGTCCAACCTCCGAGAGAGTATATAAAGTACTCGAAGGGCCACGACCGAAACGTCGTGACATAACTGTCTAACCTCTCAGTCGCTAACGACCGAGAGTAACATAATACTTTACTAATATAATAACTCGTACATACAATTATCCTGACAACATCATCCCCCCCCAAAAAACAAGTCGTCTCTGACGACTTACAACAACAGGGAGATGAAATACACCACGGAGAAGAAGAAAATCACTGAGAAGGGGCAGAGGGGCGTCCCTGAAAAGATGTAGTGCCGCCCTCCCCATCAATGCTTGCGTCCAGTAGGTCTTTTCCGTCACATCCCATTCCTCCCGTGCCTACACCAAATTTGTCTCCAAAACATGTTGTTCAGCTATAGCCTCCGCTAACACCATACTATCTCCCTAGCCAATCTAACCTTGATAGCCACTTGGGTTGCCTTCTCTACTTCCAACTCCTGGGTATGCTGAACCAAGTGTCGCTCTACTGCCTCCAACTGGGTGGTCAGCTCCTCCCGAGCTCTCTGTGCATCCACTAAGACAGTCTCACGTCTAGCCAACACCTACTCCAAGTGCCTCAAAGCGTAGTACCCCTCTTGAAAGACTTGCTCCAGTGCTCTCTTCACCTCCGGCATGTAGACACTCCATGCCTGTAGCAGCTCCGATCTCATCAACAGGTCACACTCTCCAAGGGTTGATAATTGAACCAACTGGGGGTCTAGGGGGCAACGCCCCCAGCGGGGTTGAGGGGCTGCGCCCCTGCGGGGTCCTGGGGCAAGACCAATTTAGCACTCTCAAACCCACACAGAAGTCTATGGAACACACCATTTTGTGATTTTCTTCTGATCCCATACTCTTTTCTGTAAAGCGCTTATGTTTTCCTTACTACCTCATTATGCCCTTCCCTTTGGTACCATAAGTTACTCATTTTGAACTGTTTTGATTTGTCGTCATTTTAAAAAAAATAATAAAAAAAATCTTCTCCTCCCTACTGCCAGTCCTTGCCGTCAAGAACTGAATTCTTCTATACATTTCTTGATTTTCAGACTTATTCCTTGCCATACGGACTCTAAAAATATTCCTCATGAAAAAAAAAACAAACTATAACCATACAGAATGCAAAAACTCTAATGCTGTTTATTGATCTCCTTCTACCCATATGGCCTGCATTTTCTATCATGCCATACAGAAGTCTCTGTTATCTCCTCTTGGTGCCGTACGGAATTTCAACACTTAGCCACCTTTGCCGTACGGTGTTTGGATGTGCACGTCTTCAATTACCGTACGGTGCTTTTCCCCTACACCGTGGCTATCACATTGCCGTACGACACTTCCCCCGTGGTTACCACACTGTCGTTCGGTCCTCTCCTTGCGCGCCTTGAAAGCTGTTCGTACGACAGACAAGGTGTACGACTTGAACACCGTACCATGCTTTGCGCGTGCATTTTGAAAGTGCCGTACAGTCTGCTCTTATCCCTTCGCTGTCTTTTTCTATATGGTGCTCCTCTTTAAACATTTCGTCTGTACAGTTATGTGTTGCGTGCTTTTGCTGTACGATCGTACGGTGCCATTTTCCCTCTACTTAACCGTACGGTCCTGACGTTTAGTAATAATGCTTTCTTTTCTTTTTGTACTTGGCCATACGGTGCCATAGCGTACGGATCTATACCGTACGTTGGCCTTTTCACTTTCTGTCATACGGCATGCTTTTTTCCAGATAGTTCGCTTTGCCATATGGCCGTACATCTGTATGGTGCTCACTTTTTTTTCTTTTTTTAAAAAAAAACTTTTCCAATTTTTTTTCAATTTTTTTGCTTTTTCGATGTTTTTTTTCAAATTTTTTTTTTCCCTCCCCCGTACGGTCATGCATAGCTGTACGGGTGTTTTTCAATTTTCTGTCTAGAGGCTTCTCTGGTTGCCCGTACGAATGGCTCTCGGGTCGTCTGCATGACCGCTTGAGTCATTTTCCATCCTCTCGGTTGCTCTGTCCCTCCTCTTAGGTCCATCCTCTCCGGGAAAGGTTTCAATTTGGTCCCGTTGATGGCATCATGTATCCGTTTGTTGAAAGTCCACAGAGTGTGCAGCCGTTCCCTCTCCCTGTCGCCGAGTCTATTTTCAATGGCGATCCAAAAACTTGGAACCATAAATTCTACAGGGACCACGGTCTCTTGCCTGTACATAAGAAGAAGGAGAATCAAGAGTTTGAAGGCTACAGTCTTCCACATAGGATTCCAGTCGCCTCCTGTGGCGATAATTTTCGGATTTCTCTCATTCCCGAGGTTTATTTTTTCCAACTTTTCTTCTTTGTACCAGATGGGTTCCTCCTTCCGAAACTCATGTGTAGGGCTTTCTTTCCTTTCAACTTCCCCTTCTCGGTATGCTGTATATTCCGGAGGGAACTCACTCTGGGCTTCCTCAATCTTCAGTATGTTGCAGGACGGCGAAAATAATTCATAATCACCCATTTGCCAGTGGAATAGACCGTCCATCGAATCTGTATCATCTTCCACTTTCAGTATCCCTTCGGCATTGGGCTCCATGGTTTCTTCCCCTCCGTCTATTCCGTCATCTGATTCCGAATCGGAGGAGGATGCCATTTCTTCTCCGACCCTCTGTGTTGTGAGGTCTATTACAAACTTCCTTCCCCCTTTCTCAAGTGACAGGATGTTCTTTTTCTAGTTATGGTTGGCTCTAGTAGTCACCAGCCACCCCCTCCCTAGGATGGCATCATACCCCTTCTGCTTCAGGGGAATTACTACGAAGTCGAGGATGAATGGTTGGGTCCCGATGGTTACCTGTTGTGCCATCAGAGTTCCAAGGGGCTTGATGTCGTGCTGGTCGGCCCCTAGTAGATTGAATGTCGGTGGCCATAGCGTCGGTTTCCCTAAGCTTTTCCAAGTTTCTTCCGGGAGGACATTGAGGCCCAACCCACCGTCGACAGTTGTGTTTGTGAGGATGGTACCCAAAATACCCATCTCCACCACTGCGGGATTTCGCCCATTATTTATCGATAGCGTCATGGGGTTGGCTGCAGAGCCGCCTGGGATCTCCGTTCGTTCAACCGTGCTTGTTGGAATGTTTTGGCCTAGGAATAGGGCCGTTTTCAGGTGTGGCATAGTTTCCAGTAGGTCCTTGACCTTTACGGGTATCTCCATTTGCATCATCTGCCTTAAAATATTTTGTTCAGCCATTGCTCGAGTAGAAGTGCCGGCGCCTGTGGAGTCCCTTTGGTCCTCCATACCCTTCGCGATCTCAGCCTTCGCCTCGAGCATCCTTTGTTTCTCTGTCGGAGGGTGAGGATATGTGGCCTTCTTTGTTTGCTCGCGTGTGATTGCTAGGACCTTCTCCGTGCCCCCTCGTTCCATGTCCAGGATGTTGCAGCCGGGCTTCGGACAATTAGCATCCTCATGGTTCCCCGGTTCGCACCACTGACACAGTTTTAGTGGAGCGGTAGCCTCATTCTGACAGTCACGGGCATAATGTCCCCATTGGTTACAACTTCTGCACTGTATCATGGGCCTCCCCTTTGCGTCATACTGGACCCGCGGCTTGTTCTCATCATTGCCTTGGCCTCCCCGTCGGTTGTTTTCGTACCCGCCGGATGATGCAACATTTTGTTGACCGCCGGTCCCAGACGTGGAGGGTTGCTCCTGGGCATAGAGCACTTGTTGATTTCTTGCCCTCAGATTGTAGGGACATTCTTTAGTGGAATGTCCTGCGATTTGGCAGATATCGCAAAAAGCCTTCTTCGGACAAGAACTTTTTGTGTGGCCTGCTTCTTTGTAGTCTGTGCACCACACGGTGTCTTCCTCTGCTTTGCTCGAGCCTCCCTTGGTGGCCTTCAGTTCTTTCATCATCCTCGCCAGATCTTTTTGTAGGGCCAACACTTTCTTACTCGATTCGCCCTCGCTGCTTTCTGCCTCCGATTCATCATCTGAAGACTTAGTCTTCTTGGAGGTCTTATATTCGCTCTCCAGATCCATTGCACGGTTGTATGCATTGCTGTATGACGTGGGAGGGACAATTTTCATTTTCTTCCGAAGGGAAGCTTTTAGTCTCTCCACGAACCACCTTTTCTTGAGTTCGTCTGTCGGGGCTGACTCCATCTTCCCTATGAGTTCCTTCAGTTGCCGTCCGTAGGCACAGACAAACTCGCTCTTCGTTTGCTTGGTATTGTAAATCTCCGCCAGAATCTCATTGTCGTCCCTTTACAACTGAAATTCCGTTTGGAAGGCCTTTTTCACATCATTCCATGTCGTCAGGCCTGTCTTGTCTACATTGGAGTACCAGTCAATGGCTCCCTCCCTCAATGTTGCAGGGAATTGGCGGATCCATTCGTCCTGGTCGGTAACTCCATTGGCAGCCCATATAGTCTCACAGGTCCGGCAATGCCGAACAGGATCCTCCTTCGCTTGGCCTGTGAACTTGGGCAGTTTCTGCTTACTCGCAGCCATGGTAGGTTGTTGCCTCCACGAGGGATTCGGTACTCCGACACCACCTCCTCCTTGAGTATTGTGTGTAGTGTTCACCGGTGGCACTTGCTCGTGCGGTAGTTGTGTGACTGGTGGGACCGTACTGTGTGGAGTCCTTGGTTCCAACGGAGGGTTCGCCTGTGTGTTCGCAGTGCCTTCGGCCGTACTGTCACTGGCACCTCCGGCAGTACCGTCACCTTCGACCGTACGATTCCCTTCGTGGTCTCGGTCCTCCGCACGTGGTGTACGGGTCAAATCTTCAAACCGGTCTCGCTCTTCTTGAAGTAAGTCCTGTCTCAATTGTGTTTCCTCGAGTAGTTCTTCCCTACTCGGCACTCTCCGATGCTCCGGTGAAGTGAACTGTTCTCCGTCGGCTTCTGCACCTTCCGTACCACTTCCGAGGTACCCTTTGAGCAACCCTCCGGCAAGCTGGTCCTTGGCAAGTTGCCTCAGCCTATACCGACGTTCACGTTGTTGCGCGGAGATCAAAGCCTTCTGTGCGGCTTCGCCTTCGTCATCTTGTGCCTTTTTATTTCTATCTTTATTTAAAACATTGGGCATAAATCCTTCCCTCAACTCTCTTCCCGAGTACGTCTAGGCAACGGTGCCAGATGTTTACTTGCTGGGGTAAACTTAGTATTGCACAGACATAGTACAGGAAATATAATAAACACAGAATGTATCATAGAATAATAAATACTTTCATTAATCATTCCATACTGGCAAGTACATTTACATCGTGATGATCATACAATAATATCTCCCATGTCCAACCTCCGAGAGAGTATATAAAGTACCCGAAGGGCCACGACCGAAATGTTGTGACATAACTATCTAACCTCTCGGTCGCTAACGACCGAGAGTAACATAATACTTTACTAATATAATAACCCGTACATACAATTATCTTGACAACACTAGAAGCCTAATGAATAGCACAAAAGAGAGACAAAATAATATGATAAGGATAAGCTATATTCTCAACAATATGATTAGCTGAATCAATAGTAATGAATGAGCTAACTAAACTCAATTTGATATACAATGTAGATGTGTACTTATATAGGCAGGGCATGATAACTAGGAGATAAGAAAGAGATAACTTATCACCCACACTAGGTGGAATCACATGTCCACCAAAGGTGGATCATCCTCCATTATACAATGAAGTATGTGCAACATGTGGAGGATGATAATGTGATAAGAGCACTAAAGGTGGATCCAACACATAAAGTGGAATTTGATAACAACTATCACCACCTAAAGTGGAATTTCTCCTACACCATGTGCAAATAAGGTGCACACTCGTAAGTGTCTCATATGCAAATTACTATGTAATGCATTATCCTAAGTAAGCTTAAGTAAAGTTTATTAAGAATATTTATTTACACCAACAACTTCAAAAAGACATATTATCCTCCTTAAGATACTAAAAAGTTAATGAATGCCTCGTTTCAACCATTTATCCGCTTGTTAGAGGAATTGTCACAGTCTTACCTTTTCCAAATCCGCTTTTGCTCCTCTATTAGTTTATGTGTGGTTTAGGCCTCATCTTGCAATATTGAGCCACTCAAGTGATAATGGCTAAAGGCTTTGGACCACTTTTTTGCTGTAGTCAATGTATTAACCAACTATTCCCAATAAGAACTTGAGGCAACATTAAATACAATGTTGTTGTAGTACCAAGATTTGACACATGCCAATTTTTCCTTGTGATGCAATTTCCTATTCCACGTAGCACCTTGCAACAAAGGTTGCACATAGAGTTTTCAAGAAACAAGAAAACTAGAAGTGTAAGTGCCGACATTGCCTTATCCTTGTATCCATGGCTCAATGGAAGAAAAACACCCAACATAGAAATGAGTTTGGGGCTCCCATTGCTTCTGTTGCTCTCTTATCTTTTTTGCTCAAAAACTTTAAGGTGAGATTTTGCCCATTCTCAATCTCCAGACTTTCTTTATGCATGGCTCTACGTCTTGGTAATAGGTTGGTGCAAGGTGATACTATGGACAATTTATGGCTTCTCTCAAATCTTTATTGTTTACAAATGTAATGTTCCTTTCTTTGTATAATCTTTCTCATGTTTCCAACAAGTGTTTGGAATGCTATATTCTTTTTTGGAAAATAGAAATAAAGTTTAATAAAGGAAAATAACAGGAGGGAAAAAGTTTCTAGCTCTTGACTGTCATTAACATTTAAAAAAATTCAAAATTGTGAAGCTTCGTTACTGCGGACGACTATAGAAGCCTAACATATACCTGATTCAGCAAATAAATATACAGCCCAATACGTGGAAATGGGAAAATGTAGAGTTGCAAACAAATGAGTAGAGTTTAGGATAGCTGCCAGGAGAAATAAATAGTAGGCCTGTGACTTCACTAGACCTGCGACCTCAGTATATGCTAAAATGTTGTCAAAGAGGAGATTCCAGTTAAAAAAAAAATTCTCTTGAAACATGAAATGAACTATATGTCCTTTTTATTTGTTGGTCAAGTTTTATGTAAGTCACGAGTTGGGTAATTTTTTCTTGTGAGTTATGCATTTTTTTTTTCTCACGGAGAGTTCTTGTTGAAACCTGTGACTGAGTATTAATGGTGAGAACTTGTTTATGGGCAAGTTCTGCAACATTGTTTTTTTTATGTTCTGTAAATCAATTTCATGAGTGAATGAGTCAGCAAAATCTATGACAGCATACACAGAACAAGAGGGATAAGAGATATTCCTTGGAGAAATCTAAGATAGGAAAGCTCCATCTTAGAAGTAGTACTGTGCCTCTTTTCTCTGTTATACAACAGACCATCTTGCTTCTTGTGTGTGATTCTTTATATTTATTCAGCAAATTCACTGGGTTACACAGGGATATGTCCCCACCCCTCAAATCCCCTTCCCCATCCCTGAAGCAATTCAGGGATGGGTATGTTAGGGATGTTCCTAGCTGTCCCACCCAATATGATAAAATCCAAAAAGAATGCATCCCAAAAATCGGGGATGACAGGAAATGTGTAGGGGATGCTTGGCCATCCCCAAGGCAGTTGGTGACATCTCAGACAAACCCTTGACTGTCCTGGGGACGGTCAGGTGTCCCTTGCAGAAAAGCAAATTTTTATAGTGTTTTGAAAAAAAATCGTTAAATACATATTGACAACAGTGTAACAGCAGTATAACATGACAACATTTTTAACAGCAGCAATAAATATATCATGACAGTAGTATAACAGCAATTAAATTAATCATGGCAGGAGTGACAGCAATGACTGTAGTATAATGTAATAGTTATATTGTGGTTCAAATTCATAGTTGATGATATAAGTTATATAACAGTTAACACTAGCAACAATAGTTTGAATTTCTGATTTCATTGCTCAAAAAAGTCACAAACTTTAAAATTCTTGAAGGTGCATTTTCCATAGTCTGGTTTAGTATGAGAAGTTCAAACAACCAATTTCATTTTGAAGTTTGGTTGGTGTGCAGTCTTTTGCAGACATTATCCAATATCATTTTAACATTGCCATGCCCTACTGTTCCCCAAACATGGCCCTTGGACTGCTGTTCTTGAAATGTGTCCCCTCCTGACCCCCTCCCTATCTCTGTAATACCGTGAAACATAGCAAATCCCACTTCTATCTCTTGCTGCAACTGAGAACTTCACCGAATGGCTGTTCAGCTGCCTCTCAATACATGTAAAACAAACATGATTCCAAAACCCAAATCTCTTGAACAGTTAAAATAACAATTGCAACTTACATTCTAGGCGTTCTTCATGTCCTTTTTCTTTTCAAGGATGGGTTTGAACACGAATAAACTTGCTACTGATCTTCTGGTGATGTAGGGGCATTCTAGGGTACTCGGTGAATCTACATGGGAGGTGTGTGTTTGGCCGGTGTTACTCGGTTGCAGCCTTGACCGATGGCCTCGGTCATTGAAGGAAGCTCGGTTACTAAAGAGAACTCGGTAATCTTTGGTGCTTGGTGAAAGTGTTACTCGGCGATGCTTGTGGTGCTCGGTCGACATTGGTGCTCGACGATGCTTGACATGCTCGGTTATTTCACTGGTGCTCGGTAGCTCTGGTTTACCGACTGAAGTTCTGTGTGATTTGTTGGGCCGACTTGGTGCATTTATTGTTGGTAGTTGTTGTTACAGGCCGACATATTGGATTTAATTATTGTAAGGCTATTTGAGAGCCGACTTGTATTGCATTTAATATTTGTTAGGAGGAGTTAATGGTTTCATCCAGCCGACTTGTGGTTGATGATTAGTATTTATAGGATGTTTGGGTAGATGTTTAGGCATCAATTTTGTGGGGACAGATTGAGTGGTGAAGTTGTGGAAAAGATCCTGTGAGATCTTGCAGATCAGATTGATTTCTGATAGTTCGTGTTTGCAGAGCTAGTGGTTGAGGCTTGGAGACAAGGAGATTGCTTGGAGGCTTGCGAGCTCAAGTTCAGATCTGCCTTAGGGTTTCCATCAGTTGCTGATAGTTTTTAGAGTTGAACTAGCTAAGATTGTATTGGATCCTTGTTGATCTTGCAGAATTGTAATCTCTGATTGTAATTGGCCCTAACTCGGAAGGCCTTACAGCCGGGCATGTTAATGAAAATTGAGTTAAAACATCTTGTTGTGTTGAGTTTTCCGCTGTGTAATTCTGAAGCTGCAAGGCTGGACTGTCCTTAATTGGATCCTCCCTGCTTTGGTTTGTGTCAGGTGGTATCAGAGCAGAGTTGATCTTGAGGAGCGAAGGTTGACCTATCAAGGCTGATCTTGTGAAGTTGATCTTGTTGGTGAAGAGATCGTATGATTTGGATTGTAGATCTGGAGCACTGAACTTGTGGATCTTGCCCTAGTTGTTTGTGCAAGGTGGCAGGCTGATCTGATTTGCATAACAACTTGGAGATTGCCACAAGGTTGTCGGTGTAGGGATTGTTGCAGAGGGTTTCTCTTATCTTTAAGGATGCCTCCGAGAAGATTGGACCCTAGAGTGATTGTAGATCTCCGTGATACTGTGGAATCTAGGATTACAGAGAAGGATATCAGATTTCAGATCTGAGATGGAGTTGATGAAGAATGACATGGTTGCCGAGATCATGAGAGTTGTTGTTGGTGTACCTTGGAATGTTGGTAGTGAAGATGGTTATGAGGAAGCTGCTGAAGACTTTGAAGTTGCTGGATCTAGTGGTGATGATCGGAGGGATAGATCTGGTGAAGACAGAACTGCTCGGTTGCCTAGATCTGGAGCTTGGTTAAGTAATAGTTACCGAATGGAAGTTTCTACTTTCTCTAGTACTTTGAAACCCGAGAACTTGATTGATTGGATAAGTGAACTTGAAGATTTCTTTGAGCTGGAAGAAATTGAAGATCCTCTTCGGGTGAGGATAGCACAGACAAAGTTGAAAGGACATGCTGCTCTTTGGTGGAAAGAATTATAAAGAGATAGAGAAGATGAAGGTGAAATGAAGATCAATGGGTGGAGGTTGATGGTGACAAAATTGAAAGCTAAGTTCATACCTTCTGACTATGAGCTTGACTTGTTTAAGAAGTTGCATAATCTGAAACATAAGGATCTGTCTATTGAAGATTATACCAAGGAGTTCTACAAACTTACTATTCGGTCTGGACATCGAGAGCTTGGTAAGGAAAAGGTAGCTCGGTATGTGAATGGTTTGAGATTCAATATTCAGGATGAGCTTGGTATGCTGAAGATTGATTCTATTGAAGATGCTTATTAGTATGCTTTGAAGGCAAAAGATAAGTTGAAGAGGAAACAACATAGTAACTCCTAAGGGAAGGAGAAGATTGATCACTCGGTGAAGGATAAACCGACTGATGCAGAAGATGAACAAAAATTTGTGGAACCGAAGAAGACAGGTAGAGTTATCTTTAAGGGTACTTGTTATAATTGTGGAGAGGAAGGACACTGTTCTTTTGAGTGTACACAAAAGAAGCTTGGTGACTGATGGACTATTGTGGCGAATGAGAATGAACCTGAATTTGAGAACTTGTTGCTTCGACGAACATTGCTCGGTACAAAGGAGGAACCTTGTCAGAGGAGTAACTTGTTTAGGACCCGATGCAAGTCTGGAGGTAAACTTTGTGATGTTATTGTTGATAGTGGTAGTATTGATAAACTTGTTGTTGAGGACATGGTTCAAAAACTTGGGTTGAATAGAATGAAGCATCCTTGTCCTTATAGGATTCGCTGGTTGCAAGATGTTCATGCTCTAGAAGTAAGAGAACAATGCTTTATTGATGTTCAGATTGGCCAGTATAAGGATCTTGTGTTATGTGACATTTTGAAGATGAATAGTTGTGATATATTGCTCGGTAGACCTTGACAATATGATTGTAGAGCTATGTATGATTGTGTCATAAATGTGTTTACTATTGAGAAGGATGACATGAAGTTTTCCTTGATGCCTTTGCTGGATACAACGCTCGGTAGGAGAAGCCCGAGTATTGGTAGCTGAGTTGAGTTGGTGGATCCTGAAGGTATGGTTGATCAGTGTGAAAGACAGACCTGTGTGTTGTCGAGGAAAGACTTGAAGAGACAGAGAAAGCTGAAGTGGAAGAGTATGCAAACTGAAAAGGTGGAGGACTTGTATGTGAGGAACCAGTTCGGGGTTTATGTGCTGAATCCCGGAAGATGTTCTTCTCACATATGAACATCTTTTCGAACCTGGGGTGTCTGATGCAGGGGCATTCTAGGGTACTCGGTGAATCTACATGGGAGGTGTGTGTTTGGCCGGTGTTACTCGGTTGCAGCCTTGATCGACGGCCTCGGTCATTGAAGGAAGCTCAGTCGTTGAAGAGAACTCAGTAATCTTTGGCGCTGGGTGAAAGTGTTACTCGACGATGCTTGCGGTGCTCGGCGATGCCTGGCATGCTCGGTTATTTCACTGGTGCTTGGTAGTTCTGGTTTACCGACTGGAGTTTTGTGTGATTTGTTGGGCCGACTTGGTGCATTTATTGTTGGTAGCTGATGTTACAGGCTGACATATTGGATTTAATTATTGTAAGGCTATTTGAGAGCCGACTTGTATTGCATTTAATATTTGTTAGGAGGAGTTAATGGTTTCATCCAACCGACTTGTGGCTGATGATTAGTATTTATAGGATGTTTGGGTAGATGTTTAGGCTTCAGTTTTGTGGGGACAAATTGAGTGGTGAAGTTGTGGAAAAGATCCTGCGAGATCTTGTAGATCATATTGATTTTTGATAGTTCGTGTTGCAGAGCTAGTGGTTGAGGCTTGGAGACAAGGAGATTGCTTGGAGGCTTGCGAGCTCAAGTTTAGATTTGCCTCAGGGTTTCCATCAGTTGCTGATAGTTTTCAAAGCTGAACTAGCTGAGATTGTATTGGATCCTTGTTGATCTTGCAGAATTGTAATCTCTGATTGTAATTGGCCCTAACTCGGAAGGCCTTACAGCCGGGCATGTTAATGAAAATTGAGTTAAAACATCTTGTTGTGTTGAGTTTTCCGCTATGTAATTCTGAAGCTGCAAGGCTGGACTGTCCTTAATTGGATCCTCCCTGCCTTGGTCTGCGTCACCTGGTGTGACAACTTGTGCTGCTTTGAATCTGTTTCTACTTTAATCCTCTATGAAATGGGCTGAATCCATACCATAGTTAGAAGACTTGGTCTTGGCTTGAATTTTTGTAGGCTGATTGTTGACACAGTTGGATTAGGCACTCAGACTCCTTAATATGAAAAACCATGAAATATAATTTTTTTTTAAGAATTTAAAGCTTTTACCATCACTCCAATATATCAACTTCAAAGACATAATATAGTTACCAATTAGAAGCTGCTTTGATCATATACACAGGTATACATTTTGATCAAATGACTACAAAAATGAATTTGAGTTGAAGGAAACAACATTTTTAGGGTATAATTAAAATTTGTCAAGTTTCACAGACTTGGTAAATCTGACCAGACTCACCAGGTACTTGCCTCACGAGTCTGCTGGCCTCATTTGGATGTTATTAGCTCAGGGCTTGCCGAGTTGAGGAGTCCTATGACTAGAGTCTGGAGTCTCTTGACCATGCCCATCACATACTATAATTGACATATTCGGTTGGGTACAAATCTGTCACTGATGTATAGGAGACATGCTTTTGCAGAATTACTGTGGTAAACCTCCCAAGACCTTGATTCAGTCCTGTGAATTTCCTTCTGGCTCTGTTTTCTATGTTAAAAAGCTATTAGAGAGCTCTATCTATTGGGGAAGATTGCATGAGGTTTTAATATGAGTTATAATTGTGTATGATTATCAAACATAACTCTTCAGAAATATCCTCCTGGTTATACAGAGTCACAGACCATGTGACTAAATATGATTGGATTCTACTGATTAATATCTGATTATTAGGTTTGCTCCTTATCTCTGTATGATAAGTCTTATACTTCCTTTCGAGTTCTTTGCCAGGGAGGTCCATTTTGTTTTGCATTCTGATCAAATTTCATGCTCAAAATTTCACCAGCATTTGTCTGCATTTTATCAATCATCAGTTTGTCTCATTGAGTTTTCTAATTATCAGCATTTACGTAATAGTGGCTCACCAAATGTTCTACAATTATATTGGCTGGCATTACTGCTACATACCATCCAGATGGGTAAGTCAAATTTGCAGCTGTAAAGTATAATGAAATGTTTTGACAGCTGTTGATTATAAATTGTGAAGTGACTGATAGGCATACACCATCTGTATATTTGATAAAATATTCGTCTTATTCACTTGAATCATCTTTCTGTGATTCTACTCAGCCTCTCAATTTTGAGAAGAGAGACACATATGTTTGTATTTAAGTCCTTCAATATTGACTTTTATTGATGAATGGTTTGTAATGTGTATTTTCTTTTATTCAAAATTTTAATTTTCTGTTTTGCATAGATTTTGAATGAATGAATTACCTGTGGATAAAGTTCTGTCTATGTTTGTAAAAACATATTTCTACTTTTTGTGAAGTTGTTTTCATCTCATATTTCAATAGTTTTGTAGTCTTTGTACTTTCAATATAGTGTAAGTATGATTTTTTATTTGATGCCTAGGTAGTTTTCTTATTGCGTTAATGCCTCTTAATTGATGAAATTCAATAGATTTGGTCAATGTTGATGACAGCAAGAAATTTGAATTTATTAACACTAATAATGATTAAGATTGGATATTATAGATTCTCTATGCCATTGCACATTGTAAAAAAATGAAACAAAACTAGACGATTATGATGTCCTTGTAGTTCATAAAGTCTAGATGATGATATGGTTAGAGAGAGTATATGTTTTTGTGATAGGCTTAAATTGTTTCCTTGTGGGTGACTTTTTGTCTTAAATGCTACAATCATGGGGTGTCGCTTATGTCAGACTCACTGACTCACCTAGGAGTTGCACTTGGCATCTTCTGTTGGGTTATGCCACATCCAGAATTAAACATATTTAATTCAAATTTCATCATTTGTACATTTTTAATGTGTAACACAACATATCCCTGGGCATATGTACACTAGTCCATAAAATCCCCAAAAATTTACCATTTGAGCCCATCCCATTTGAAAGATATAGTATGTGCTTTTGAATGAATAACTGAAACTGAAATATATTTTGCATTTTCCATAATATTTTCTAAATGCTTGTACCTAGTTGATATCATTTTTTTGAAGATGTAATCAGTTTCTGCTCAAGCAGCTGTTTCTCTTATTCATCTATATATACTAGTATTATCTGTTTGCTGTGCGATGTATGCCTTCTTGGCAATTTTTTGGCTGTAGCATATAACTATCAAGTAAAACTCTTTTGGTGGCAGCTTATATCCAAGGTTGCAAAAAATTAGATTACTCATGATTATAACTTTCATTATTTCTAAATATTCAGCCCCTTAAGTGAAAACATGGATTCATACTATCATATACATCATACTTCTAATGATTTACTATGTGGTAATGGTATCATATTTTTCGAATGTCTTTGATAGTTAAAATTTAAAATCCTTTGACAATTGTAAACTGTGCTTTATATGTACTGGCTGCCTAAGCATCCTCTATGATTTCAGCTTCTTGTTTTTCTAGTTTTTTATTTGCACAATTTCCTGCATGCTTGACCTTGGGGATTGTTCTATTCTTTTCCAGGGGTTAGCATATCAGTTGGTTGATGACGTTCTTGACTACACTGGCACAACTGCTTCCCTTGGCAAGGGGCCTCTATCTGACATACGGCAGGTCTCTCTCTCCTTTTGTTAGCATATATATGATAAACTCTTTTCTAATACTGTTATCCCCATTGGCAAAATATTTGTTTATATTTGTTTGTATCACATAAGATCTTTGACATGACGGTGTTAATGAGTTCAAGGACCAAAGTGCATTGTTCTGAAATTATTCAAACTTCAAACATCGAGTTCAATCCATGATTCAATAATTGTATCCAAGGATGTTGATTAATATCATAAAGCATAATTTTTTCTGAAAAGGGAGCACGTCTCACAAATTGTTTTTCAAGTCATTTAATATAATGCAGCCCAAAATTTTCTGGCTGTATCATATCGTTATTTTTCATATTTTTCTCCATAAAATGCTTGGTTTGATGTAAGGATACAAAAATAGGTGTTGTATCAAATTCATATTTTTCATTCTTCTGCCCATACCTTTAAGGGGACTAGTAGTTTTATTGTACACAATTTCCCCTGGGATAAGGGTGCCTAAACTTAACAAGCTTCTTTTGTGAGCACCGGGTTAACGGGTTATTCATTAATCCATGGCGTCACTGTTTTCTAAACTCTGATTTTGAGAGTAATAATTTTTTTTTCTGATTCTGATTTCAGCTTATTATTTCAAACTTTAACTATGTGTTTGATTGAAGGCAATGACAAATGAATTTTGTTCAAACCTTAGGGTGCAGAATCTGCATAGCATTCCCTGAAAGTTAACATGGTTTCAGAGCACTGTTTGGTGATTTTCCATATTTGTGAATGGAATTCGTTGTTGCCTGTGATAGGGAGTTGTAGGAATTTTTTAGTGCTTTGACTTCAGTGATGGAAGTGTGTCATGCCCTATTTGCTCTGATGTTTGGAGCGATGATCTGCACCAGTGAGAGGTTGTTTATTTGATCTAATTTCAGCTGATTTGTTCAGTTTCAGTGCACTTTAGTTACAGTTATGACTAATCTCAGTCTAGAGAATGTGACTGTCTAGAGGGTGCATCAAATTTTACTCCTTGGAAGTACAGGTTTTAGATGCTATTGGAAGAAGTTGATCTTTGGGCCTTTGTGGAAACCATATAACACCTCAAACTGATCTTACTCATTTGTTTAAACATAACAAGAGGAAGGCCGTTGCATTGATTCCTCATATTGTTTAAAGGAAATTAGCAAAGGAGATGCATGATGCCTTGACCACTCTTTATCAGAGTGTGAACATCTTGTATAAGATGTTGGAAAACAAACTTAGTGCTGCATGCATGAGTGACCCAAACACAATGGCCGCCTACTTGATGCAGTTGTAGAACATCCTATTTAGCCTGCAGAGTTGATACCCACACCCTTAATTCAGTTCTTTCCCTCTTCAGGACTGTTTGTTTAGGGTATTTGTGCTTGTGAGAAGCTTCCCACATTTGAGAAATTCTGGGATGATTTTATCTAGGAAGAAGCCATAGTTAAAGCAACTTCAATCAAATTGCATTGTAGTTAGAACCAATTCCTCATCGTGAAGACAAAGAAAAGTGGGAAGAGAGAACTTGGGAATGGTTAGAAAGAAAATCATTAGGATACAAATTCTTCTTTCAATGAGAGGAAAACTTTGACCCATATCAAGTGTTTTAGGTGCCTAAAGTTTGCTACAATGCTTTTTAGTGTCTCAAGATGAAGGGGATTTGCTTTCATATAGGCTTGCAAGTAACTTTTCCTTGGTATCATGTTTATCCATTGACAATGTTCCTAGTGTAGGGTGGTCTGTGGATGTCATGTCCCCTTTCTAGAGTGGACATCAGAGACAGAGGAGTTGGCCTATCATTGGAGTCTCGTAGGCTAGCAGAGATGGATAAGGACTCATTCAGTGCATACAGTGACCGGATTTGGGCTTTACAAACAATTTGGAGCCAGTTTGGAGCAGTTCCTAGATTTTAGGGGATATCCCTAAATTTTAGGAGGTTGTGACAGTTGCCAGTCGTGAGGTTATTCATGACCTTTCAGTTGGTGTCAGTTTCAACACGATAGGATTGGTTTCCTAACTTCTAGGAGCATTCCTAGATTTTACGGATGGGACTGCCAGTTGACCCATCTCGTTCGACATCAGTCACAGACAGGTGACATGGTTAGACTCATGTTTATTTGGTTGGTTTGGGCTATCAAAGGCAAAAAGGGAAATATTTTAATATATTTAAATATTTCCTAAGTTAGCGATTAAATAATTTATAATAAGGCTATTTATATAGCCATTTTGGAGTAATAAGGGGAATATGGCTTCATTTGGTCAAGTGTGCCCTTGTGTTATAGCTCGTTGGAAAGGTCTCGAATTATTATAAACTATTTTCACTATCCAGAGACTTTTTGGTGCCTTGAGTTATGACATTTTAATAAAGTAATGTTTTTCCTATAGCCTGGACGCTTTTATTTGGAAAATGTTATTTTATTATAAAGTGCAAAGTGTAATTCTCATTTAGGGTTCGATTTGCACTTGGGAGGAGTTATAAGGAGATGAAGACCTAATTGTTCTTTATCTTTTGGCAATTGAAACTTATGAATTGTGAAATTTTTCTGGAAGGGCGATTTTGTGGCTTGGGACGAAACCCTCAAGTCTGGACTGTTGGGATGCAAACCTCAACAAGTCTCTGGTGATTGGATTGGTATTTCATTGCATTCGGATTGAGCATGGAGTTCGCATGTGATGATATGAGTGTTGAGTTTGAGATAGTAGACACGGACTCATGCCAGCATGACTCGGATTCATTTGTTAGTAGGGAGTCAGATGAGGTTTTGTTCAAGTCACCAGAGGAGGTAGAGCCCTTGTTAGCATCTTGGGTTGCTACCAGTACTTCCTATGTGAGCCATGAGGATGACCCCATCAGTTGTGAGTCATATCTGTATCAGACCCTGGGAGAGGAGTCTGAGTTGCTGGAGAGTGCAGATCGGTCCCATGATCTGGATTATTCAGAGGTTACAGAGGATGAGGCAGCTGAGAGTGTTGAGGAGGTAGATTTTATAGCAGCTTCCTCAGGTACAGGGGAGTTTGATGGAGATGTGTCAACTGCTAGTACTCTGTTTGAGGATGTGAGTTCAGTTGTTAGTTCTTAGAGCTCAGATGACAACACACTGGGGGATAGTGTTTCCGAGAGGAGTATGTTGGGTACCACTTCTATTCACAGTACAGACAGTGTGCCAGGGGTGATGCATAGGAGGCCTATTGTTCAGAGTCATCATGTGTCTAGTCAGTTGAGAGTCAGCGAGTATGATATTGTTACCACATTCGAGCATTTTGATGTTGCTCGGCAGCTGCTAGTTGTTCATGGATGGGGTGGTCCTATGGATGATGACCAGGGTAGTTGTTACCTGACTGTGACAGAGATTCATGCCTTACGGGAGGCTGTTAGAATTTTGAGACAGGATTATTTTCGGTTGGTAGCCGACCGAGATCACCTAGTAGAGTGGGGAAGTACAGCATATGAGGCACTCTTGGATAGAGAGGATGAGGTGAGCGAGCTTACTCAGGAGCTCACGACGACTTCTGAGGTTTTAGAGAGCACTCAATTAGCTCTCCAGGAGTCACAGGTTCAGTTAGCAGAGGTGATTGTGGAATTGGTGCAGCTTCAGTCTACACCAGCACTAGATCTAGTGCAGTTACATATATGGTGTCTGGTGATTTGGTGATGTCCACAGTTGGGGTTGTTGGATGTGATAGAGTTAGGGATACATCCACCCTTGATTCTAGTGTTGGAGGTACAGGTTCACTTCCATCGGATACATGTGCAGTTGAGTTAGGCACTTTAGTAGAGGGTTGCAGTGTGCTTGACAATGGGGTGTATATTCTGGTTGGGATGGATACTCTAGTTGGTAGCATTGCGTCAGGTGATATGGTACAAGACGTTGTGGGTAGTGTAGTTGACCCGTCAGTGATCAGTGTTTCAGTTCATGACACTACTTTGATTGTTCAGCAGGGAGACATGGTATCACCTGAGTTGGTTGTTAGTGATTGCATAGCTGGTGATGATAAGCAGTTGGCTATGCCACACTTACACGATGACCAGTTATGGATCCAAGGGGGGCAGATGGATGCTACCACCTATAAATTCTACTGCACAGAATCATTCTTGGATCACCTTCTTGAGAGTTCAGAATTTTAGGAGGAATCTTACCGAGTTTCTGAGGGTGTTCTCATTCGGGGTACTGGTGCGATTTGGCGTTTGGTGAGAGAGATTGTAGGTACCTTTTCTACGATACTCCCTCACAGAGATTTCAAGGTTGGGTTTACTGAGAGGGTCACCCAAGCCCTGTCCAACCAGTTGTGCAGAGTACGAGATTGGAGCCATCTTTGGGTTCGCGACTAGTGGATGATGAGCCTCGGATGATGAGCCTCTGACAGAGGTCGGAGCAGTTTATCGCTGTTACACAGTGAGGAGTGCTCATTATTTTTCCTTTGACCCACAGGTTGATGAGTTGATGGCACATAAACGTGGGTTGGCTCCTAGCCCTTATCATCCGTTATGGGATAGGTTCTCGCCATCAACAGTTGATGGGAGTTTTGGCTACAAGTTAGTAGCAGGTGACTTGCAGAGTTATGGTGACTGCAGAGATTATATAGTGTGTGGATATCCGGGTCTTGGTACAACTTTGTTCAGGGGTACTCATCACTGTTGTGCAGATGGTCTACTCACTCAGTACAGGTCAGTTGGGTGTGCCGGGGGAGTTCATGGTGTATGTGATTTGAGTCACCCATACATCTTGGTTTTTGATGGTCCTGAGATCTATTTCTCTTTGGATCCGAGCAGAGACAAATTCTATACGGGAGTGTGGGTGAGTGGTTGTTATGGATCTTTTTACTGAGTCATCCCGTTTGTTTTTTAGGGGATGCTACAGGAGCCTGCACTTTGCGCGAGGGGCATGGCTTACAGTTTTCTGTGGGATCCAAGCATTGGTTTTGTGATGGCACTTGATATAGTGTTGCATTGCTTGTTTACAAGTAATCTTCGGGAAGGGAGGATTGTCATGTCCCCTTTCTAGAGTGGACATCAGAGACGGAGGAGTTGGCCTATCATTGGAGTCTTGTAGGCTAGTATGGATGGATAGGGACTCATTCAGTGCATACAGTGATCGGATTTGGGCTTTACAAACAGTTTGGAGCCAGTTTGGAGCAGTTCCTAGATTTTAGGGGATATCCCTAAATTTTAGGAGGTTGTGACAGTTGCCAGTCGTGAGGTTATTCATGACCCTTCAGTTGGTGTCAGTTTCAGTGCGACATGATTGGTTTCCTAACTTCTAAGAGCATCCCTAGATTTTAGGGATGGGACTGCCAGTTGACCCATCTTGTTCGACATTAGTCATAGACAGGTGACATGGTCAGACTCATGTTTATTTGGTTGGTTTGGGGCCTGGGCTATCAAAGGCAAAAAGGGAAATATTTTAATATATTTAAATATTTCCTAAGTTAGCGATTAAATAATTTATATTACCATTTCAGAGTAATAAGGGGAATATGGCTTCATTTGGTCAGGTGTGCCCTTGTGTTATAGCTCGTTGGAAAGGTCTCGAATTATTATAAAATATTTTCACTATCCAGAGACTTTTTGGTGCCTTGAGTTATGCCATTTTAATAAAGTAATGTTTTTCTTATAGCCTGGATGCTTTTATTTGGAAAATGTTATTTTATTATAAAGTGCAAAGTGTAATTCTCATTTAGGGTTCGATTTGCACTTGGGAGGAGTTATAAGGAGATGAAGACCTAATTGTTCTTTATCTTTTGGCATTTGAAACTTATGAATTGTGAAATTGCTCTGGAAGGGCGATTTTGTGGCTTGGGACGAAACCCTCAAGTCTGGACTGTTGGGATGCAAACCTCAACAAGTCTTTGGTGATTGGATTGGTATTTCATTGCATTCGGATTGACAGAGGAAGTGATTGATTTGGTATTGGCATTGCAATTGGGGGAAGAGAATTACTTTCAGCTTGGCGGCCAGCTTATTGCCTGCAGGCGTTTCATTCCAGCAGCTCACATGGGGTTTAGAGAAAGCCCTATACTCATTACTGGGCAGTTTAGCATTCATTGACGCTTTGGTGGATTATTTACAGCATCTTCTTCAGATTTTGGACACACATTAGGCATTCCCATGTAGCTGGCATTTATTCGTGTGAAGGACAATATTGTATGTTTGTTTTGATCTTTTCTTGAAGCTAATATATCAGATTTCTGAAGGATTCGGGTATGTACTATTTCAGAATTCAGCAATAATAAGAATTGCAGCAGGATTTACATTTATTTAATGCTATTTATTTTCTATTTGTTTTGCAATTGTTTTATTTTCGAAAAACTCAAAAAACTAGAAAAACACAAGTAAAAAGCAAAGAAATAAGAATTCAGCCAAGACCATTCAAAGATACCAAACGTTAGTCAAAGATTCAAATTCTGAAACATACAGTAAATTCCAAGGTCACCGGGATTGGGGATCTTTCAGTGGACAATGAGCATCTAGACCTATGGTAGCCCAAACATTAGCTTATCTGTAGATAATTAAAGTAACTTCCATTTCCTTCTTGCCAAACCCAGCAATTTAAATCGCTGAAATTTGTCTCTGGAGGAGACCCACAAATTTCCAAACCTCAGTTGTTGAATCTAGTTGCAAAATCTGAGTGACTCTGCCAAACAGCAGCTTGGGGGAATCTTTCACCACAGAAACTGATCTTCCCAATTAGGTTTTTGTATTCCAGAGGCTGACGTGAACCAAGTTTATCTCCAGAACCACAAGGGTTACAAAAGCAGGAAATAGAACCTACTGCATAATTTGTAATTTCAATTTCCTGCTTGCCAAACCCATCAATTTACATCACTGAAATTTGTCACTGGAAGAGACACCACAAATTTCCAAACCTCAATAGTTGAATCTATTTGCAAAATCTGAGTGACTCTGCCAAACACCAGCTAGGGGGAATCTTTCACCACAGAAACTGATCTTCCCAATATGACTCCACTAAACCATCTGATCTGACTGGTCATTTCAAAATGCCTCTTTGATCAGACTGACACAAACCTAGAAAGTCAGTGCCAACTGCAAAGCAAGACAATCTGGAAATGGAGACATTGCAACAGGGATGATTGGGGATGGGGAGATGAGTTTCAGTGATGGTTTTTCTTCGGCCATTTTTGAGGACAACAAGGGATGACTATATAAAAAACAAGGAAAATCTGAAATTTATAGGGAACTTTCAAATATTCATATGATAACATTGACCAAGCATTCATTGTAAACATTAAGATTCTTACTCCATAACATTTGTGTTGAATTGGGAGTTCACATGAGAGTGAAACAAATTAGGAAATGTCAAAACTTAATTGCTTTCATAATTCATTATGAATATGCATGTGATATTAAAAAATAGTATACAAGTTACAACAAAAAGCCCAAAGGCTGCAAGTTTCACTTTCAATTACCATACGGAATTACAAAAACAAAGAAAATTTCATTTTGTTTTGTTCCCTCATTTAGTATTGATCAATGATAAATAGTTGATGACTAATTTTTATGGGGATGGTTGGTGATCCCTGGAATAGTCGGGGAAGCCACATATGTCCTCGCCCAACCTGGGGATGGGGATGGCATGCCATCCCTTCTTGTTTTTAGGATGTCCCCAAGTTTCCTGGACATCCCCTGTGTTGTCTCCAAAATTGGGGTTTGCTGATGGATTTCTCTAGGTGTCCTGATGAGCCCGGAACATTCTGAAAACTGGGATGCTCCCAAAAATGCTGGGCTTGTGTTTCTGGATTTCCTTGATAGTCTAGACACATGACCTTCAATAAGAAAGCTCTTGGCAAACTTTAAGAACAGAAGGTTAGCATAGAATTTGAGCTCGGTGATCTTGCTACTTATCTTGTTATAGGGATCAAAACTATTTCATTCTCCATGCCTTCTGATGATATTCCAGAGCTTTATGATGTTCTTTATTTTTGGGAGTTGATAAAGAATTTACTTTTACTGTCAACCGTGACATACTTAAGGTTTGTGGCTAAATTAAAGTTATCAGAAATTGTAGACATGATTTGGGTCCAGTATCGGCCAATGGTGTTTGTAGAGGTCTTCAAGGGTTGATTACTAATTTAATTAAGTAGGCAGCCTTGATACATGATAGGGACAAATTGCATGAGTTGTTCTACCTCTTTTGAAGAATATAGTTCATGGATTACCTGATTTTAAGGTAGAGAAGATTGGTGTATGTAAGAGATGTGCACTTTGCAAACACAACAAGACTGCTTTTCCTGGTAGTGAACATGTATCTTAAGGAATTCTAGATCTGGTATATTTAAACAATTGTGGACCTATTTTAGGAGATTTTTGGAAAAAAATATTATATTTCTTTGATTAATGATTTTTCAAGAAAAGTATGGATTTATTTCACAAAGAGAAAAGCTGACGTTTTTGGGAAACTTTGAGAGTTCAAAACTGTTGTGTTAATTTTTGGGTAGAAAACTTAAGGTGTTGAGGACCTTGAGGTATATAATGGAGGTGATTATATCTCCAATGACTCTGATGCATTTTTGTAAAGATGCGAGGATCAAGAGGAAGCTCATTGTCATACACTTATTAAAATGGGGTTGTAGAGAAAAGGAACAGGTCTATTACAGAGATTGCTAACTCTATGATTTATGGCTTAGATCTTCATCTACCCATGTGTCTTTGGGCTGAAGCATGTGACTCTGCAATATACATATTTAAGTGTCTTTATAAGGTGTTTAAGGACAAAACTGCAGAAGAAGCCTTCACCAGGAGAACCTGACGTTTCTCACTTTCATGTGTATGGAAGTCTTGTTTATATTTATTTATCAAAAGAGAAAATGATCAACTTTGAATCCTCTAGCCTAAAGGGTGTCTTTCTGGGTTATTGTGAATCTTCCAAGGCTTAAATAGTTTATGTTTCATCACAAAGATTTGTTTTAGTGAGTATAGATGTTAAATTTGATGAGAATGCATAGTCCTCTAAGCCTCAAGAACCTCCCATGGAGGCTGAGGACAATGAGCAGTTTGCCATTCCAGGTTTTCATAAGAAAAAGCATAGCACTACTGTATTGCTTGCTGATTACCCAAGTTCTAGTATGGAAGAAGACATCTCAAACTTATCTGAAAAAATCAGGAAGCCGAAATGGAATTGCCCAAGCTTTTCAGGAGGCACAAGAGCATGTGGAGCACCAAAAACTTTGTGTGGGGTGAACATCCAAGAGTTTCTTAATTTTGTTGCTTTAATGTCTTTCATCTTGATCATTAACCTTTTAGTTTCGAGAAGGCAAACACAGAGCAGGTATGGTGAGATGCGATTACAAGGGAGTATAACTTCATTTTTCAGAATGATGTTTGGTAGATTGTGCCAAGACATGGAAAACAAATTGGTGATTGAGTCAAAGTTGTTGTACAAGGGGAAGCATGCAATAAAGTAGAGCATAGAGACATTCGAGGCCAGCTTTGTTGCATGTAGGTTCTCCTAGAAAGAGGGAGTAGATTATGATGAAACTTTTGTACAATTGCCAAGATGTACGTTGCCTGCTTCTCATTTTGGTTGACCTTTATATCAGATGAATGTGAAAACAATGTTTCTAAATAGAAACATAAAAGAAGAGGTTTACATAAATCAGCATTATAGGATTTGAGGTGCATGAACGAGATACCAATATATGCAAGCTGAAAATGGTTTTATATGGGCTGAAGAAAGCACCTTGTCTTTGGCACTTTCAGGTTGATGAGTACTTATTAAGTTTGGGCTGTACCAAAACTATTGCAAATTCAAATCTTTATCGTTTATTTGAGAAATCTGATCTGCTAGTTTCATATTGTATAGGATGATTTTGTTCTTTTAGGCAATAGTAAGAAGCTCATAGAATGGTGTGAAAAAGAGAGTTGACCTTTGAATTTGATATGAGAGATATCAACTTTGTGCATTATTTTTTGGGTTGAAGTGTGGCAAGTTACAAGAGAAGTATTCCTAAGTAAATGGAAGTACACAGTGCAAATTCTAAAATGATTTCAAATGTTGGATTGTCAGCTTGTAATCTCATGGTATTCCAATGATCCCAAATGTGAAGTTAACTATATATTTACTATCCAATTTGGTGGATCCATTTGCATATAGGCAGCTGCTTAGTTCTTCAACATACTTAGAAAATACTAGAGCTGATATTTGTTTTGCAGTAACTACATTCAGTTAGTTTATGGATGAGCCTAGGCAAGTTCATTGGATCTGGGTGGGTGATGCTAGTGCTAGAACGAACAATTGGGTCAAGCATGATATCTTGTTTCAACAAGAAATGGGTTTTAGTTGCATTAGTTTTAGCTGAAGCAGAGTGCGTAGTAGCTTCTTTTTTAGTTCTGTTTTAGTTCTGGGCTATTCTGCTTTGCAATTCGATTGCAAAGATTCCTAATCAGATGTTGGAACTGACCTTAGTGTATTGTGACAATTAGAGTTGTATTAAGCTATCTAAAAATCTAGTGTTTCATGACCCTTCCAAGAACATTGATATTTGTTAATCATTTTTCAGAGGTAGAGTTCAGATGGGATCTATCATTCTTCAGTATTTTCCTTTAGATGAGCCGGCTGCAAACCTTTGGACAAAGGGAAGTATGAAATCTTGAGGACAAGGTTGGGGTTTGCTGGAAAATATCTTCTTTGCAAAGAGGGAGTGTTCAATTTTGATTGCTCATAAGGTGTATGGGAGTAGTATCAGAAGCCTTATTTTTGGGTACAACAGTTAGAAATTCTGTTTCTGGGTGTTGATTTAACTAAGTTTTACTCTTAGTTTCTATTGGGTGCTACATTCTTGCCTATTATTAGATGAGTTTTGGCACCTCCTTTTGGTTATTTTAGGTGTTTTCAAATCTAAACAGGACCTTGTTTTTTATTTAGATGATATCAGTTTTATGTTAGGCAAATTTCTTTGGGATATGGGCATGTAAATTAAGTTGTTTTTTAGTTTTTATTTGGGGGCATCCAGATATGTTTGTGCCTTGTTAATATGTTTTTGATATTAAAAACAGCAGAACCAGGGTGCTGTCCCTTTACACAACAGTCCAGAGGGCGTAAAGTAGGCAGGATAGACAGTAGCAGCACATTAACAACATGTTGACAGCTAACTACGAACATTAAAAAAATCAAAACTTAACCATCAGCAACATCATCAAAAAATTATTAGTACCCTTGGTATCATAAATGAACTACTCGCCAAAACCAAAAACTTGGTTAGGCCTAAAAAAAAACTCAGCCAGTTGTTGGCAAAAAACTCGGGAACTTAAAAAATTGCTTAAATTTAATTAGAAATGCATTTTTTTTTTGCAAAATACAATGCGAAGATGCATCCAACGAGTCAATAAATGAGAACACAAAAGAAATAAGCCGAGTCTAGATATATTTAAACGCAAAGTGGGTACAAAATCGCATCCTCATGAGGAATGCTGATGGCTGGAAGCAAAATTTTAAATAGTTGTTGTAAAACTATAAAAGTAAACACATCAATGTCAACTGAAGCACCTTGAGATTCAGTTATGGCTGCTCTCATGGCTAGTTTTGCCCTCTCCCTTTGCAATTTTTTCTCTTCCCCAGCTGCAAGTGGCATTAATGTCTCTTTTTATTTCTTCTGTGGTTTTAGCACATCTCTTAGCATCATGCTTGTTGATGCTTGGAAGGTGGTATTTGAGCAGTTTATGCCTCCATGAATTACTTTTTCACATTTAATGCAAATCACCAACCCAGGGTCCTGTCCTTCATAGGCATACCTCCAAGTCCTATCTCTAGCACCTTTAGGACGGGTGCCTAAATATCCAGATGGACATGGTTCTAGTGGCCAATTATTCTTATTCTCTGAAGTTTCCATATTGAATTAATGGTTAATTGTTAATCTACACATACAAAATGAAAAGACAAAACTAATATTTTAGTTAAACAATTTAGCAAACTATCTAAATTATTTTAAATAATTTTAGACATCATTGAAAGTTAAAAAATAAAAAAACTATGAGGGTTTTTTTTTATAAAAAAACTAGATATATTATTCAAAAAAATAGTGAAAGATTCAACAAAACTTGTCAAAAATAGTGTTAAATCTTGTTCTAATGACTCAAATCATTTTTAATTACTTAGGAATGATTTTCTATTCATCTAGATGCAACAAAAAATAAATTAAATGTTTTAAAAATACATAAAAAGAAAATCATAAAACCTACCTCGGAATCTGATTGTTCTTTAAAAACCACCTCAAATCCACATCAAATCAATGGAGATCAGTTTGCAAGTTTTTGGAAGAGTATTTTTTCCCCCTCTTAGCAAAATACAAGTCAAGAAATGATGAAATGAAAGTCATTTGTGCCAATTTTTACCTTTATGCATAGGCGACTGAGTTTTAAACATGGACTCGCCGAGTTTTTGGCATGATTGTTCTTTAAAAACCACCTCAAATCCGCATCAAATCAATGGAGATCAGTTTGCAAGTGTTTGGAAGAGTATTTTTTTCCCCCTCTCAGCAAAATACAAGTCAAGAAATGATGAAATGAAAGTCATTTGTGCCATTTTTTACCTTTATGCACAGGCGGCCGAGTTTTAAACATGGACTCGCCGAGTTTTTGGCATGATTGTTCTTTGAAAACCACCTCAAATCTGCATCAAATCAATGGAGATCAGTTTGTAAGTGTTTGGAAGAGTATTTTTTCCCCCTCTTAGCAAAATACAAGTTAAGAATTGATGAAATGAAAGTCATTTGTGCCATTTTTAACCTTTATGCACAGGCAGCCGAGTTTTAAACATGGACTCGCCGAGTTTTTGGGAAAAACTTGGCAAGTTTTTGCCAAAAACTCGGCGAGTATTTTTTTCGAGTAAAATTTGTAACTACTCAATGAGGAAAAATACTTGCGAGTTTTTAGCCACTCGCCGAGTTTTCGGCGAGTAGTGCAACTTAGCTTGGTATCACTATTTTGTATACTTAAATTGTAGAATATATATATTTTTTGACAAATCGCTCTTATTCTGGTTTTAGTTTATTGTTCTAGAATTTCTTACTTAAATTTTCTGTATATTGAGGGTAAGGCTCTCCAACTGCGGGTTTGATTGAAGGTTAAGGCACTTGAATTTCGTTCAAAGCTTGGAGTGCAAAATTTGCATATCATGTGCTGAGTTTTGACATGCAACTGATAGCAGCATGTCAGTAACAGCACAAAACATGCAATGCTTGTAAGGATTTCATGGCATTCAATGCTAAAACAAGGTATCAAAGGCAGAAATCTACAATTGTAATAAACTTCATGATCAATGATTCAGTGCAGATTTCAAATGAGAACTTATCTAATGAAGATTAAAGCAATGAATAGGAAAATCAGAAATTGGTGTTAAATTCCAAAGATCGATTGCAAATGTATTCACACTGTTATGATTGTATGTGTTTTCCAAATGCACCAATCTCTTTGTATTTATACATGACAAGGACAAGAAGAGACATGTCCCTTCATGGGACATGTCTATTCATTAATTTATTTTATCAATTTAACTATTTAGTTATTATGAAAATAATTATAATCTAACTTTATATATATAAATTATATATAGTTATATCAATATATAATGTATATATATATATTAAATCATTTCTCATAATAATCATATAGTCAGTATTATTTATTTGACCGATGCTACAAACATCAACACTCCCTCTTAGCTAGGGAGGATAAATCAATCCAAAATCTCAACACTTAAAGACACTTGACAACATCAATTATATGATGTAAGCAATAAAGGCATCATCCTCATGATGTAATCAATAGAAACATAGTCTCAATGTGTGGATTGCCTCCATTGGCGATTCTATCCACAAGTCCTTAGGTGGATTGCCTCCATTGGCGATTCTATCCACAAGTCCTCAGTTGGATTGCCTCCATCGGCGATTCTATCCATTTGATATCTTGAGTATTGGCCTATCAGAATGTCAACACATGACATTCACCTAAGTACTCAAGAGTTCATAAAGATATCATCTCATGATATCGAGAGCATTGGCTTGCAGAATATCAACTCTCAAGATATTCACCAATTGCTTAGAGTAATGGCCTACCAACATCAATTCTCATGATGTCCACCAAGTACTCAAGAGTTCATAAAGATATCATCTCATGATATCAAGAGCATTGGCCTGCAGAATATCAAGTCTCATGATATTCACCAAGTGCTCAGAGTAATGGCCTGCAGAATATCAAGTCTCATGATATCCACCAAGTACTCAACAAATATTCATAGGTTATGTGCACTTACCATAAGAACATTCACATCATCTATTATGATCTGTTTCAGCCATCACAAGATGTCTATCACAATAGAAGATTCCATCTATTATGATCTGTTTCAGCCATCACAAGATGTCTATCACAATAGAAGATGCCATCTATCATGATCTGTTTCAACCATCACAAGATGTCTATCATAATAGAAGATCAAGTTATTATAAGATCGTCACCTTCCAATAACTTTTGCAAATACAAGTGATAATCATTTGGAAGTCGTCACTTCCTCATGATTTACATAGGGGGTAGGCCCATTAAAACCATTCATGATTCATTAGTGTAATGATCAATTATACCAAGTTTACCTCATAAGTGTTTCACCTTTAATAGTGAACTCCCTCTCAATCAATATGATCAAGATTATCACAAGTTGACTAAACCATCTGTTCCCTCTGAAGCTCAAGTTTATCAAATTCTTGACTTATTTTGAAATGTCAGACTCCCTTTGCATCTAGTCTCAATCATCAATTCGTTTGCAAGCATCAAGTTCTTTCTCCCTTGAATGCAATTTTCTTGTGCTTCTGTCGTGAAGGCATGTCAGAGAGAGATTACAAATAGCTCACTAAACTATCTCGACCATAAATACCAATGATAAAAGTATACAATATTTTACTAACCAATAGTATAACATGAATTACAAACTCAAAAATTATGTGCATTAATAAAACATGAAATACTTATCTTTTATAAATTTCAAGTATTTCATTCTGTAAGGTGAGCCCATATAGAAAATATCATGCAAATTCACAAAATGATGTCTCCGTTCTTGAACATTACCATAATTCTTCACATGACCTGTCTTGAATATCCAAAGGTTCTATACACTATGACAACCTTCAATATGATTGGATCACCCTTCAAGCGGTTAGACTTTTAAAGAAGGAACCTCGCACTTTTACAGATTTTGCATAGGTACACAATTGGTCAAAACTTTTGAACTTGACATTTTCTCTCCAATCTCTCCGGTGAGATTCTTCTAAATTTGTTTATCACCAACATATCCAAAATTCAGAAAATCCCAACGGTGCATTTGTGAGATATGGTCCTCGTACTGAGACTATATTTTCTGAGACAGTCAGACATTCACCATCAACAAACTACTCTCTTACATTTGCAACTTGGCTCTGATACCATGTTAAATTCCAGAGATGGATTGCAAATTTAATCACATTGTTATGATTGTATGTGTTTTCCAAATGCATCAATCTCTTTGTATATATACATGACAAGGACAAGAAGAGACATGTCCCTTAATGGGACATGTCTATTCATTAATTTATTTTATCAATTTAACTATTTAGTTATTATGAGAATAATTATAATCTAACTTTATATATATATATATATATATATATATATATAGTTAAATCAATATATAATGTATATATATATAAAATCATTTCTCATAATAATCATATAGTTAGTATTATTTATCTGACCGATGCTACAAACATCAACCGGTGTCAACGCAAAACAACATATTTATTCTTTGAGTTGAAATCTCAACAAGAAAATCAGTGTCACCATATTAACTCAATCCAAAGATTGTAAATATTAAATACAATGTTTATTTATGCACCTGAAAGTTCTACACCTAGACTATGAAGGAGTTCTAGTTGAGTATTTTGACAATATCTCCCTAACCAAAATGAGCTCTTAATAAATAGAGGAGGAGGAGCTTCAAATCTAGATGTCCAAGTGTCTCAAAATGGATGCTCAAATTGTGAATTTTCAACTTCCAAAATCCTCCAACTTTAAGGTAACTCCTTTTTTTCATAGATGCTTTTGTAACTCCATCATGATCTTACAAAGTAACCTCATCTCATATTAAACCTTCTAAGTGTAATTTTTTGTTATTTAAGGAATCCTATAGATTCCTTCAAGGTCGGCACCCCATTTAATAAGCCAAAATATTACTACGTATTAAAATATTTGAAGTCTTTCAAGTCATACAACACATTGAACTTAAATATCTTAACAAAGTTGAGTAAATTTAGGTCATCACATTGCCAATTTATTTATGTCAAAGTAAGTCTTGCATCTGATTAAAAGCAGATGGTAAGGAATCAGGATGATTGCAATTGCAAGGATTTCTTATGTTCACCCATGTAACCATAAGTCAAGGGATAAACTTGTTTGAAATGCTAATGTTGAGGACTAGGATGCAAATGTAGGAAAGAACATGAACTTGTGTAAGGACAAATTGCTGAAATATTTCTAAAGGTGGGAATATATTAACCAGCAACTAGTCATTGGTCCATGATTTTAGGTTATGCTAGTTCACAAACCATATAAGCATTTGGTCAGCATATGACTAAATAACAAAAACACCTGACATGGAATTGAATCCAACTAGAATAATAATAAGTTTGTAGAAAAATATTTAATTCTAGCCGTGTATATTATAGTCAAAAGGAATTCAAATGGAGGGGAGATGACAGATTAAAGTAATCTCTAGACCATACACACATGGGTGTTTATATAACAAATCTATTGGTTGGAGCACACTTGGTGGGATTCACAGAACTTACAGCTTGCAATGGGCTCTCTCAATTACTTAGCAACATTGTGAGTATTTTTATGTGGTGCACGTCATCTTGTCAGGTTCTATATGATAACTGAGATAATGTTAGGACATCAATAGAGCATGCCTTTGTTTTCGACCAAGAGTTGCCTCATAATCTAAATCAATAACTGGCTGACGAAATTGAAATGATTGGGATATGAATCTGTTCTAACACATTCCCAATTCTAAGTAATCCATATATGTGTTTAATGATGCGAATATACAGTTTTGGTTTCATCTAGTATCTGTACATATGTATAACATCATATTTATGATGAATAGAAAAGCTATCTTTTTTTAGTTATCCCATTTTTTTGTTCTGAAGTTGTATTAGTGCTTCTGCAATTATTTTTGATATTTTTATTGGATACTCAACATAATTAGCCAATTAAATTTGATAGATTCATTCTATAATTGGTTTGTGAACTTATTTGTGTGAAAGCCCCAGGGATCAACATAGATTATAAAAGCTTTTAGTGTCTTGTTGTCAAGTTTGGTTTGTAAGATCTAACAAAATGAGAACTAGTCAAGTTTGGGTTGTATGATCTAACAAAATGAGAACACAATGCACTTTGTCTAAATTTTCACTGCAAATTGATTTGGAAGCTATTGTTGTTGACAACAGTTGTGGCTATTAATTTATTGTTGGTCTCCTGGAAGCCAAGATGTCTTAGAGAGGAACTAAAATACTATTAAAAAAAAAGAAATAATAAACTAGCACTTGTACCTATAGGAGGTTCAAAGGATAGCCAATAGGGTATTGAAGGTAGAAGTGAAGGAAGCTGACATGATATAGAAATTTATTCTTCATTATAACATAACATAATAAAAAATGAGTTATTTTAAAAAAAATAATTAATATAAAATAGATAAATCTTTTATCTTTATATATTATATATAACGCCCTTTAGGTCCATTTCCTATCTCTCTACATAGGTCGGTTGGCTATTTGAAAAGTACTTCATTTTTCTCATTCAATCTTAATCCCAAACATACCAAGCCTAATTGCCAAGCATACCAATCCAGAAGAATATATATATATATATATATATATAATGAAAAATTCATAGAAATGACTAAATAAATTCTGGAAAGAATAGGCGCCGATCAAACTAAAAATTTGGCATATATTGTATAGCAAATTACTTCTCAATAATAAAAACTGGGTGTCATTAGATCTAAAGAGATAATGAAAGTTATTAGCTGAATCCCTTGCATGCAAAGCCCTAATGAACGGCATGCAACAGCCCCAATGTCACTCTTAACTGAACAACCACTTTATTTTATTTCATTCATGCAATCTCCTTGGTTCTGTGGAAATTGTTCATGATTTTTTTGTTTCATTGGTTTATCACAGATTCCTACAAACCCCAAATATAAAAACTCGTATCTGTCATAAAATAAAACCAGAGCATAATAACAGTTGCACTGAGAAATAACAAATAAAATTGTAGAACATAGCCTGAAGAAGCCATGAGCTCTGGCAAATTGGCAACCAGACGAACATCTCTCCACATGAAGCGAAATAATCGAAAGGCCCAAATCCGTGTTGTGGACAAACAAATGGGGAGTTATCATGGGGGAGGAATACACAACATAAATGGAGAGAAGGCCAAGAATGGTAACATTATAATGATGATAGGAGCCATTGAACTTCAGAACGCTTCTGAGCTGGGCTTTAAATGCGAGGGATTCATAGTTTTCTTCTGTATATAAACTAAACAAAGCATATCATTTATTTCTATATTTAAGTATTTTTAAATAAAAGTTAAATAATTCAGAGAATTGAGAAATTTAATTATGGAAATCTGAGTTGACTGGAACAAAAGTTGAGAACTTGATCCACAATCGAATGCAAAGCAATCCATATGAAACACTAAATTTGCATTATGAAATTGACCTGAAGATTGTTTAATGACTATATATCTCATGGTGCATGAGCTCTCATTGATCAGTTGTGTTCGAGAAAAGTTCTCTACAATATTCATGCACAACCTAGGCAGTGGTTGAAGGTGGTGAAAGAGAGCTTGGCGTCCACATTATGTGGCATCAAAATTATTGCATCTGAGAAATTGATGCAGTCGGTTTCGTTATTTTCTCAATAGATTATCACAAAAGCCACAGATATAGCAATCTTGATGGGATTATTTTTCCCATTCTTAGATATTTGTTTTATGTGCCATACAGAGGTTTGGAGATCTACTAAAAAGGTTGTATTCCATATTTCTTCCTACTTTAAAACGTGATAGGTTTTCTGGCCAACTATAGAAAGGGAATCCACAATATAAACCCTATCGGCTAAGTAATTGTTAGTGTGTTTAAGTGTTGTACTTAGTAAGTCCTACTCTTAGGTTCTAAACTCACATTCTACTTATGTTTTCTTAGGGACCACATAGGAACACTCCCACTTTCGGTGGTGTTATCATGTTATCACTTTTCCACTTTTGGTGGAATTATCACTTTATCACTTTTCCAACTTTGGAGGGTGAGCCACCTTTAGTGGATTTGTGACATTTTCGATTTTCCACCTTTGGAGGGTGATCCACCTTTAATTGGTATGTCACACTCACTTTTCCACCTTAGGTGGGTGATAAGTTATCACTCTATGTATCATGTCATAGGATTAAGACACTCGTCATAATCTTATGCCTTCCTATATCTCACCTTGGCCTACTTAACCAAGGTGTCTCGTTTGTAATATTCATTCGATCTATATTCTATTCTATTGCGTTCTTACTGAGGATACAATTTATTCTTGTCATATCAATTCTCTCTTGTGATTGTGCTTTCCATCTATAGATCATGGGTGGCTATCTCCTTAGCCAAATCTTGTAATGATTATATACTAAAATCCAGTCATCACTGCAAAATTTGATTTAGAAGTTACCAATCATGGCTATCCTCTTATTGGTGGGCTACTCCGGCTGAGTTGTCTTAGAAAGGAACTAGAGTTATAAACAAAATAAACAGTAATAAGTAATTATTACTAAAATCTACTATAACAAAAAAATTGTGAAAGGAATTTGTAGTGCCCTCTCTCTCTCTCTCTCTCTCTCACACACACACACACACACACACACAAACTTACCGTGGGTGTGCATGTATGTACATTGCAAGTGCGTATTTGTTTTATTGGTCGTCCAATGTAAGTTCCTATGAGCATGCTTTTTGGATCCACTTTTCTATTATATTGTACAGGTGTATGTGTGTGTGCCTGCATGCATGCATGCTGTGTGTGTGTACTATATTGGTCATCAATGATTAATCCCTATGAAAGTGCTTTTTGGTTCAACTTTTCTGTTATATAGTTTAGGTGAAGTTCTACATGCTCCCATGGCTTTCAAATCACTTATTGCCATGCAATCCAGCGCATCACCCAAGAGAATTTTAGCCATAGCAAAATGTGAGCACAGATGCATGCATAATAATTAAAACCACATAATCATAGTAGCAAGTTATAGCAACTTGCTGCAATACGTTTTGTAACAAATGAAATCATCATACACAAATATAAATTGATACTTTTCCTTGTGTGAAGTAAATATAAAATAATTTATGGCAATAGTTTCAAGGATATATTGATTCTAGGGGTTTAGAGAAGGTGAATGTAAAGATAATTTTAGGTCACTGCCAAGATAGTTATGAATTTGTGTACGAGACCCTCCTTTTAAAGCCTATAACGGATTTTCCATTTACCTTCTATATTGTTCCATGAGGTCTACTTACTCTGTTCAACTCTTACTTGTGTCTTCCCTGTAGAGTACATTCACCTTAAGCATCAGGCCTACTCAGGTTGCACCAGTCAACCAACCTCCAGATATGAATAGATGTCTCTCACATTTGCTGGTCAGGCAGACATAATTGTATACTCGTCTACCTTTTTGAAGATTTACATTGCAAATGCCACAATTGAATCTTGGTAGCGTTCCTTCTAATAGTAACCAATTGCACAATGCATTAAACATATAACAGAATATTTGACTGCTTTATTTCATATTGTAACGCACATGGATGCTTCCATTTATTATCAGGGAATTGTGACAGCTCCAATGCTGTATGCTTTGGAGGAATTTCCAGAATTGCATGGTGTAATTGCCCGAAGGTTCAAGAATCCTGGAGATGTTGACTATGTGAGTTCTCTTCATTTCTTGGTCTGAAGAGTTCATTCATCATGCTTATTTCTTTTTGAACATTTATTAATGTTTCTGTTGCTGCTGTCTAACTTTTTTCTAATTTTCTAATTCTAGAATAGGGTGCCATGCTTGTCTGGCTCAAAGGAAACTTAATTATAGATGATGGGAAAAATCTGTTTCTTTTCTTTTATATTCTTCCCTGATTAGCTTTGCTGGTGCTTGTCTAATTTATATGAATATATGTTTTTAGATAATTTCCTACAGTTATATCAAAGTGCGGTTTAAAGGAACATTTTGCTAGATGCAATTAGACATTGATTTACAACTTTAGAAATTTATTGGGTTCATGTATGGTGCACTCTAATTTTAACATGGAATCTCACAACCCTGGTTTGTTATAAACTCTGGTAAGGAAGTTAAATAATGTCAAACAGGGATGTCTATAGATTATCTAAGTTACCGGTTTGAATCTGGATGTGGATGCGGGTACGAGAACCCGGTATGTGGATACGTAAAATTTAATTTTGGGGGTTTTTGGATGTGTTTGGGTACGTTTATATCTATTTATCTATCTATCTACACACACACACACACATTTATATAATACAAAAAAATGCAAGAAATATACATAATTAAATCATTTTATAGTATGGTATTTCGTCATTGATCAATGCCAAAGATAAATATTAAATGCCAATTGATACTTCACAAATATTCAAATAAGCCATATCATATATGTCTATGTTCATGATTCCAATGAAAATCAGAAAATCATTACAACAGTCAGGCATATCTCTATTAACTCAAACACGCATGTACACATAATATTATAATTCTAATTCAATTGCCCGTGCTTACAAAGGTTCTATAATCCAAGGGGGGAGCTAGGTTATGGGAGAACCTACCCAAAATTCTTTCTCCCAAGGATGAGTAAATGTCCTATAAAATCCTATTCCAAACCTTCTTGCTGACACAAACCTTAACCCTTAGCAAACTAACATCCCTTTGTTTTCTTGAGGGTCAAAATAACATTTGAGAAAACAATATTCCAATTGGATTTACATTTGCTACAATAGAACCTGCAGAAAGTTCTGTTACTACAAAAGTTTGCACCCACGCTTGGGATATGACCCCCAAGCAACATTGTGAAACATTGAATCAACCTCCAAGTGTTGGACCTTGGGCATGTGTGGCTGAATCTCCGAAGAAGGCCGACTTCCTTTCAATTAGGGTGCACCTATTCTACCTAAACTAACAACTTTCAAGGAAATAGGGAGAAGGATTGCAAAAAAGTAAAGTGGGTGATGCACTAGACCGAAACATAGTTGCTCCCTGCCAACAGCTGCACATAACATCAATAAAGCAGTCAACTTACACAAATCTCAACTCTAATCTATCCCCCAAGGACTCATATGCAAGTCAGAACTGATGAGATGCTACAAAGAAGGATAATTTTTCACAATACAACATCCATGAGCACATTTGACACAACATATAAACTAGAGAAACAAAAAAGAAACATTCAACATCAGGCAAGAAGCATGCACAAGATAATTGAATGGGAGGAAAGGTAAAAAACAAAGATTTTATTAATGCAAGGCAAATATAAATTACAAGTGCAGGGCATAGCCATTGCAAAAGAACCAGATAAGATAGGTTCAAACTCCAACAAGACTGGTGTTAGGTTACAAAACTGTAGATAAGATAAAAAATCTGATTTCTATGTGCAAATTGATCAATAGAAGTGGTAGGAAAGGCCCAAATCAAGGCACTCTGTAGATGGAAGAGACAACCCATCCCCTGCATTCAGTTCTGTAGCACAGATATGGAGTGATTTGTGCCTTTGTCAGAAAAGAATGACACTAATGGGCATGGTGGCATTAGATGGCGTGCACAGGGAAGATATATGTCGTTTGAGACAACTGGGTAATGAATTCGGCCCCTGCAGGCTGCAGCCATGTCATAGTTGTTAATAGTCAAATCGGGTCACTGGCAAAAGAAAACCTTGGTGTGGCAAACACGGCGAATTATCAGCCCCCGCACACTTGCAATCACACTACTTTCTTCCTCACACCACTGTGGGGTCGCGGGGTGTGTTGACTGATTGACTGTGCGCATGCGTGCTTAACTCCAATGAGCAGGTTGAAATAGTCGCGCAAGCGCATATGAACCAAATTTGTTGATCGCTGCAAAGATGCTCGAGCCTTAAGGTTTAATAGAACAAGGCCCACTGGTCCTTGAATTGACTTGACCCTACACACCCGCAAGACAGCTTGAAAGATATTGAGTAACATCGCATGGATGCAGGGGTATTACTTCTTTTGTTAAATGTTGGCCCCGCATACCCGCTTTCATAAGGAAATAAAACCCAAGATATCCGTGGGGAAGCGGGGGGAACCACGAGGAGGGATAACATGACGTGTTAGCGACAAATACCAGAAAAAATGACGTGTTGACCTAGACAGAGTTTAGCCCATGATGATGTCTCAGATCGGTTATCTATGATGGGCTAATGGTGGCAACAATAGCCAACAGATTCCTTTCTCTGAAGGTAAGTCTTCTATAAAATCCTAATGAAATTTTTCATGTAGACACAGACCCTCAAGAAACCAACACTCCCTTAGCTAGTCACATGAGATCAAAACTATTTGCATCTACATTACCCTTGCAATTATCAATGATTTTGCAATGGCTTTGGAAAGTTTTGTAAGCAAAAGGTGAAGAGATAGCTTCACCATAATGATGCATATATCTTCTGCTTGCAAATGTGCATATTCAAGAGACAACCAGATGGCAATTCAGAATCGCCACTACAAACAAGTTGATTGTCTATAACTCCCAAAGTGAAGCTATGAAAGCCTCTTGAACTTTCTGAAGAGCACACGAATATACTGAGAGGGGGGGGGTGAATCAGTATATTAATAGGTTTTAACTTTTAAAACTTTATTCAAAGATAACTTCAAATTCACAAACAAACCATTATGCACATGAACACAAATTTTACGTGGAAACCCAATATGGGAGAAAACCACTAAATAATTTCCTTTTATATATAATATTGTTCTTTTACAATGTTTTGTAGGCACCAACCTACTAGAGGCTCCAACCCCTATGTTTATGAGCACCAACTCACTGGAAGCACCAACTCCCACACTTCGCAGGCACCGACCTACTGGAAGCACCAACTCCCTGTCCGGATTCTGAGCACCAACTCCCCGTCCGGTTTTTGAGCACCAACTCACTCTTTATAAATTCTCTTTCCACCTTGACGATGTTGCTATCTTCAACGGATGATGGATTCAATTCGCTCCTTTAAGTCAGCCACAAAAAAAATCTGAATATATGTCTCTTTAGCCTTCTCTTTTCTGCTCTTTTTGCTGTTCTTCCTTTTTGAGAATATATATATATCTTTATTAATATTTATATTTAGAATATATAATTATCTCTGCTCTTCTTCTTCTTTATTCCATTGCTGACTTCTCTTCTTTTATATCTTTATTTTCTGATTTCATTCATATAAAATCCTCTTTTATATTGGCATTAATCCTGACCCATATATCAGATTAATAAGTCTGATATATACATATATCTGCTCTCCACCAATATCTATTACTTATTAAAAAACACCACACTTTCTTCCACATTTTTAATCACTCATATATATATATATGCTTTTTGAAATAGACATGTCTTTTCGCAAGAATAGTCACGTCTCTTTGTTATTAGTAATCATAACTTATTGTGACTTTAGCAAATGATAATATGGTTTTTAGTTTAAATTAAGGTTTTAACTTGCATATCACCGTTAACAACTTATATCATCCCGTAAAAGCTATTAATGAATATCATCGATAAAAGCTGCACCCTTTTTTAATTTAACGATGACTTTATTTATTATTTGCCAAAAACGTTTGCATATGTTATGGCGTATATGCTGTTTATAGATGCTTGCCATCGCTGTATGTACATAACTTTGAAGCTTGCCATCGCTGTTTATATGCTTGCCATCGCTATATATCAAACAGTATTGTTGTATTATGTATCGCTGTTTATCTCTGTTTGGGTTATTCGATATTTGTTATCGCCATTTATAATATTTTCAAAATATTCAACCGCTGTCTTCATATACATGTTGTCGATGGTTTATATATATATGCATGTATTGCTGCTGGACTTAATATCGTATATAAATGAAAACATTTTTTAATGTATACAAAATACCGTCTCCTGTATGTATGCTGTATCAACTACCATCTACAGTCTATCTCCTGTATGTATGCTGTATACCGTCTTCAGTAAATATCGTATTTACTGTATCAACTGTGTATATGCTATGTACATATGCCGCTATATATCTCTGATTGCCGTTTTAATACTCTGCAATAGTCTTCGATATTCTTTGCATATAATCCATATTATCGTCTCCCTTATCTTTGCTTATATGCCGTTCTTATATTATACGTCTCCACTGTTATCGATAATTATATACTTTGAATATTACCTGTTCCCCAACTGCCACTGCATATTACGTGATATGTCTTCTATAATATATACTTTATATCTGCCGCCTTCCATACTTTATATCTGCCACTGTCTATGTATTGATTGCTGCAAATAATAACGTCTTTAATATATGCATATTACATCTTCAATATATGCTGCATATTACTTCTTCAATATATGAACGTTGTTGATTCATCTTAGCTGTCAATAGTCATGTACAAAAGCTTTCGTACCATCACAAAGAGTCGATCTATATAATCAAACATGGTCTTGAAGACTTCATCATAAGTTGTTGGTGAAGGCTTCGATAATTATTGTCTTCATATCATTTTCCTACTAAGAGCAATAATAATTAAACCGCTGCATATAATAAGAGCTCTGTTTATATCAATTTGGCATTGCTGGGTATGTATACTGTATTATATCATGTGTTGTTTATATCATTATATCATATGCTGTATAGTTGACGTATCTTCATGCTGATTGTCTCTGTTTCTATTATATACGTATATGCTCAACGCTGTTTCATAGTATTCAACCGTATATAATGAATCTGCCAAGTTTCACTGTTATATAGTTTCAAAAATCATACACAGTTTTCTCATTATCGTTGTCTTCATAGTATTCAATCTGCAAATTCAGAGGTTATGACTATTCAGAACTTCCTTCAATATCACCTTGCATCCGTTCGAACTATTTTTGACTGTCATAACAAACCTTTGTCAACTGCTACATAATATTTTCTGACTGCTGTAGATTATAATGATATATATTAATATATATATCAACCTTCAATTATTAACCATGCTCATACGTAAATGCTCAATATGTGTCGTCTCTGCATAACATCTCTGTTCACTTTATCTACTGCATACTGTGTTGTTCATATATATATGTTGTATACTGATACTTTGAATATAACTGTATGTTCTCATCTGAAGATTATCACTGCATATCATACATGCTCAACAGTGTATTCTGTATATGCTCTTTTAGTATACTGTTTATCGTGTATTCTTTTATGTATTTCTTTATACTGCCTCTTTTATATATGTTGTATGTATTTTATAGAGCCTATTTTATTTGTCCATACATCTGGATGTATTGTTTAATTATATTACTATTATGTTGAAAACCTCTTTTATATTTGCTTCTGACTTTGACATCAATGACAATCTTCCATCTCTTTCTAGAAGCCATTGAAGAAGAAAGATGATAGCTTGCTGATGTTATTAAACATGATAAGCAATAGCTGGCTGCAAAAGGGTTGTTGATTCAATTATTTTCCTTATGGAAACTAAATCTCCATCAAATTAGAAGTGGAACACTATTCTTGTTCACAAGCTGAGGGCAGGCTTTTGGGTGTAATGGACCCAAAAGATTTGGATGGAAGAATTAATGCTAACTGCACTCCACAGTGAACAAAATGCCACCAACCTCATGGTTATCCTGGACTCTAAAGGTTTGCATCTTTATGCTAATAATGTAGAATATTTTCTGTGATCTATGTGGCACGGGGTTCCAGGGACGGGGACAGGGATGGTGGGATGGCAGGGGATGTGTTTTAGGGATGGCGGGTGGTGGAGAGAGAGAGGGGAGGGGGGGGGGCGGGGGGGGGAGGAGAGGGTGAGAGACATGAGGTAGAGATAGATGGTAATTATTGGGAAGAGATGGTGAGAGAGAGAGAGAGAGAGAGAGAGAGAGAGAGATGAGGATAATTAGGGCATGGAATAGATGGAGATGGTCATGGGAGAAGGAAGAGGGGAGAATAGAGAAATTTCTACAAGTTAGTGGACAGTAGTATAACAGAAGTAATATAACATGAAAATGTTAAAATGATGTTGGATGATGTGCGCAGAAGTCTGCATGCACACAACATTCCAGAAATAAATTGTTTGTTTAGACTCCTCACTATATACCAGACTATGGTAAATGCTTCTTATATATCATATTGAGAATTTTGAAGTCTGCGACGTTTTTGAACAATGAAATCAGAAATTCAGATTATGGCTATTAGTGTTAACTGTTATATAACCTATATCATCAACTATGAATTTGAATCATGATATACTATAGTTTTTGTTGTCACTGCTGTCATGATATATTTATTGCTGCTGTTATAAACGCTCTCATGTTATCCCGCTGTTATAACGCTGTCATGATATATTTAACATTCTTTTTTTTATGTTATGAATTTTTTTTTTGACATCACAAAATAATTCTTTTCTGCAGGGGACGCCTGGCTGCCCCTGGGACAGTCAAGGGACATATTAAACGTTCCCAACCACCTTGGGGATGGCCATGCACCCCTATTCTTTTTCTGCCATCCCAATTTTGGTGATGTATTTCAGGATGTTTCTGGATTATCTCAATATTGGGAGGATGGCTAGGGGACGTCCCCTAATGTCCTCTCATCCCCCAAAACATCTGAGGGAAGGGGGACAGGATTTGAGGGGTGGGGATGTGTCCGTGTAACATAGGCGATTCTTCTGATATTGTAAAAGTAAACATTTGATGATTCCATGCTTTGTGTCCCAAATTTCAGTTTTTTTTTTCAGTTTCACTGCGTTACTAAATGTGTCTAGTTTTCTATGTCCTTTTGGGTTAATAATCTGCCAAAATATTTTCCTTTATAGTTGCAACTCTGGAGTTTTTGAAGTTTTATGACCATTAAAATTTTCTTTTTTATGTATATTTTAAAAATGTTCCTTTGATTTATGTACATTTTTCGTTGATGCTCTAAATTTTTATCTTAACCTAATCTTCAAGGGGTTTTCTTTGTCAGTGTGTACTTGTAAGGGGCGCTTGGCTGTAAAGCAAGTCTTTTTGTAATTACTGATAGTGGCTGATAATTTTGCAGGCCCTTGAATTCCTTGGCAAAAGTCAAGGAATAAGGAAAGCAAAGCAACTGGCAGCCGAACATGCAGATCGAGCAGCATCAGCAGTTGATTCTTTCCCAGCATCTGATATAGAAAATGTTAAAGTATGCAGGAAAGCATTGGTAGATCTCACGAAAACAGTGATCACTAGAACAAAATAACTGGGCTTCTACATAAACAAGGAGAATAGTAAATTGAGGACAGCCTGGACTCTTTTTGCAAGAGAGATTGTTTTGTCTCTTAATGGAAGGTGAGTCGATTTTGCTCGTGTTCAGATTATTAAAATTCAATTGGCATTAACTAGTCAATTTCGGATTACAAGTTCAAAATGTGCTATTTTAATATTAGAACCTTTCCTGAGGCTCAAGGAAGGTTAATTATTCTTTGAATTCATTTTATTGTTAGGGCTCCAAAAGGTTCGTTTTATTGTCAGGTTGTCTATTTCAGTAAATTTACGAACTGATCAATACAGTTTGTATAGTACGTAGGACTTGATTTTCATTTGAAAGTGAACAAACATCTTTCAAATTTTCAATTAATTAATGATGAATAAGAAGTGTCTATTGCTTTAACGTTTATTGTGGCAAAATATTTACAAGCTTGACATAGAAATCGTAAATTGTGTGTGAACAAAATTTATATCGGATTATAATCTGAGTTATCGATTTTAAAATAGAAGAAAATAAATGAAACATCGGTCCATAAGTTTGACTCAATACAGTTAGAATCTTCATAGCAATCACAACAACAAAATAAATGTTTTGTATGGTCTTTACCTGTTGCTTTTGAATTTAGAAAGCAGTCTAATTATTTAATGCCCATTCCATCCTAATAATTTTTTTTGTCCCATGTCTATAACCCGTTCAACTATCTTCCTAGGAATCCAGAAAGAAATAATGTCTAACATTTAATATATTTAGAACTCCTTCCACAGTCTACAGTCTACATGCATGTAAAGGGAATATATTTAGAACTCTCTGATCCATCATTATGAATAGAGAATTGGAGAAAAAATATTCACTAGGATTTTAAATAAATATTTTTTAAGATAGATATAAAAAATATATCTACTTAAAAAACTAAAAGATATCAAAATTATTTTATTTACTCGAGAGTTATTTTATTTACATTATACTTAAGGGGGATCACACAAATTTTAATTTTTAAAAGTAGTTTTATTCTATTTACGTTGTTTACTTTGTTTTTGTTTGAATAATTATTTTTATTTATTTAAACAATGGTATTTATTGAAGAGTCATTTTATTATATTTACTGGTTTTAGATCTTGAATAAATGTTAAATAAATAATGCCTATGTCTTCTCTTATCTAGCTACTTATTATTTATAATTCTATTAATTATTTTCAATAGGTACAATATTTATATAGAAAATAAAATATTTCTTGAAATAAAATAAAATTTGTTTTGGTTTCTTTTAAAATTAAAGCATGGTTACTATTAATTATCATTTTACTATTAAAAAACTAAATAGTTCAATTGAAATGTAGCTATAAAATAAATTATTAAGTAAAAATTAAAATTTGTGTGCATTTATATAATAAATAAAATAGTTAAAAAGTAAATTACAGGTCTTAAGTTAACTTTTTTTTTTTTAATATTATGTTTAGTTATTAAATATTGTTATTTGATGCGTACAAACTTGGTAAATTTAATTGCTTTTTTATTTGCATTTACATGGATACAAGACGAGATTTCATGATGTTGTAGTCTTCTTTTTACACAATTATTTGATTACCCCAAGTGGAAGTTCATTTATTTTATTTTCATATTAAGAAAGAAAATAAGCTCTTTATTCCTATAATGATATTTTGGTGGAATTTTGATGTTTGTATAAACATGTTATCATTGTTTATGTGATGCCCCATTAGGGAACCCAGGGGAAATTAACCTAAAACATTTTACTAAGTTTACAAAATAATTTTTTTCTTAAAAATTTATATACAATAATGAATAACAAAGCACAAACAATATAACATAAAGATAATACATACTCATAAGTGTAACTCATTTACAAATTACAATTCCCAAGGGTTCCTTGACGTAGAATTAGGAAAATATAAATAAATTTTTTAAGTACAATGTTACCACTGATTTTTGCTTAATTATCCCATGCTCTAATTTTCTCAAAATTATCCCATAATCTTTTTTAGGTACATTTCACTCAAAGTTCTTTTAGTCCTTTTACATGTACCCCTTGTCGGTTGAACTTGAACCTTGAACTATCCTTAGTTCAAGCTTCAAGGTTCAATAACACCCCTCGGTATGTTTGGTTTTCTTTTGCTTTATTGTAAGATTAACGACATGTTGTCTTTGCAAAGTGCGTCTTCCCATTGAACTATGAACTGTGAACTCCCTTAGTTCAAAGTTCAAAGTTCAAAGAACTTTGTCAACTTGCAAGATGTTTTGATTGTTCTTTTACCTTTTCTTGATAGCCGTTAACTTTGCTTTCTTTTATTAACACATACCAAAGGGTAGTCCCCCGATTTCTCACTGAACTTGAACCGTTAACTCTCTTAGTTCAAAGTTCGAAGTTCAACAGATGTTCATAAGAGGGAAAGTGGATGGTGGTGATTTGATGGAAGAGACAACTGGTAGGTGAATATGATATTCATGCATGGCGTGGATATAATCATTAATTGAAGTGACATTTAATTGTTGCTTCACTCATGGGAAAGCACAGATATTCAATGCATCAATCAAGTAAACTTCCCATCATCATTAACTAAACCCTTGAGCTATTACTTCGCCATTTATTGCGAATCTCCTGCAGTTTTGTGCGCAATTTGGTAATAAATTGCTAGAACTTGGTCATTTTGTTCATTGTGGTGGAAACTTTTCAGACGACTAGAGCAGAAGAGGTTTCTTTCTCCTTTCAAAGTTTAATACGCTGCATGAGAGAACAAGTTAGTTTTCTCTGTTTGGCCTCCTTGTTTCCAGTAAAAGGCTCTTTGCATTGTCAAATTTCAAATCCTTTAGAAGCTACTGTTTTTCCCTGTTCCACTCCTTGTTTTTGAGTCAGTATGAAGAACACAGTCCAAAATTTTGGAAACACTTCCCCCTTAATATGTTCCTTAGCTGAGTGTGAGGACACATTAATCAAGATAGGAGCATTGGAAGAAATTATATGTAAAGTAAAAAACCCCATCCCTGGTTCTATGCTTGAGAAGGCAATCTAGAGCGGATTGGTTGACGCGGCCGCTTTTCCCATAGTAGCTCCATGCTGGGAACTAGTGCTTGAATGTGCCAGAAGATACAATTTCAAAGAAAGATGCATTAAAAAGATAGATGAAAGTCTTTTGGTTTATATAAGTAGAGATGTCATCATGCGGACAATTGGTATCCCTAAAAAGGACCCATATGAAGGTTGGACCATTCCCTCTTGCCAGTTAGTTTTTGCTACCAAGAGATAACTTTATAGAAACGACATAACCCAACATTGGTTGTTGAAAGCCCATGAGGGAGGGTCTAGACTTCCCAAACCTCTCACCATCAACCATTTCAAACCAGAGGTGGCTGAGTTGGTGATATTGCTTAACAGGATTAAGGGAAATCAACACGCATATTACTGACATGATTGGATGTATTTTTACATCCAAGTTACTCTCATGGGGGAGAAATATATTGACTGGGCTGACACTATTGCTGATGAGCTCCATCACCAATTAGCAAACTTTCCAGGTGGAAGTAGTTTCCAAATGTCATCTTACCTGTTTTATATCCTGGCATGCACCAGAGAATGGAAGGGTCTTTTCCATGAACAAGTTGTCCTGAATATGAAGGTGTATGATTATTATCCCCATTTGTAGAATGAGTTTCATACAAATAGCTTTCTAAAGTTGAATGGGATGTTTTTCGGGAAATTAACCTATGAGCTACAAGGAAATATGGAATAGAGGATGTTCGAAGAGGCTAAAACTTTTGTTAATACCTATGGGAGCTTCTTTATCTAGTTCAAGAGATTCACGTATTTAAGAGTTGAGGGTTTTGAAGGAGAGCCCTTCAAGTTACCAAGATATGCCTTCGATAGCCTTATTATAGTAGAGGTTGCCCACCAGTTAGCTTATGTACACAAAGGAGTCAAAGAGAGGAAAGGTAGGGCTAAATCCAGTTTTCCCATTGAACTGAGATTTTATATCTATAAGACATCTTCAGACGCCCTTAACTTGGAACATGAACTAAGAAAGCTTAATCTGAAAACATTTGAACCCAGAAAAGACTTCGATAACAAAAGCTATGCAACCCAACATTTTAACCTACCTTCTGAGTTCCAACATCTCCCTCAAATGGAGGACTACTGGGAAAATTGTGTTGATGACTTTGAAGTGAGAAGGGGTTGGTTGAGATTTACTCTCGGACAAGTCATTACCCTAAATATTGAAATTGATATCACGAGTGGAAGAAGATAACAGTGAAGGAGTGATCGATGATCAGTTTGAGGCAAAGGTCAGGGGTTTACCCTTACCAAAGATTGACTGGAGCATCTATGAGAGGGACAATATAACAATTAAAACTCTCATCATAATCAAAAGAATAGAGAGATGGATCATTAACAAGAAACCCCTTGCTCCAAAAAGGCACAACACAAGAAGATCTGCACTCAGTGACTCTGTTGCAAAATCCACTGTTTCTTCTAACGAAAATGTTTCTCTTGTAGGTGTTTCCAAAGTTAAAAATAAAAAGGGATCCAAAGCTAATCCGGAAAGACAGAGCTTCCCCTGTTCCACACCGCCAACAAGAGCCACAAGAATTAGATCAAAGAAGGAAGACAACAAGGTGCTAAAAAAGGAGGTAATTGATCTGGATGATATGGATAGTTTGATGAGAGAACAAGGTGATCAAGATGTACTATGTGAAGATGCACTAACCCAGAAAGGTGGTCAACCTGATGCTGGAAATCCTTCAACATCTGTAGTGAGTACCTCCTTACAAACACCATCACCAACTCTTAAATGGTTAGAGAATTCCATCAACAAGAAGCGAAAGGTGCTACCTATCACCCTACCAGTAGAAGATATGGTGAGAAAATGCATGGGAGCAACAATTAAGCCCAAAAGGATTAGAATGGAATCTATGATTGACATAGATGATAAAACAAGACGCTAGGTGGCAGAGCGTGCAGGACCAAAGGTTGATAAGGATATCTCAGAAGCCTTTGCTGATGATTTTACCATTGAAGAGATAGATCTAGGGGTTGCGACTAGAGTAGCAGATGCGAAACACCTAGAGTCCTCAATATGGAAGATATTGCACGAAACCTTTAAAGATGAATCAGACAAAAAGGAGATGAAGGCCACTATCCAAAGATTGGCCGAGTTCATTCAAGATGTTCGTGATCCCAGTCCACTTCCCTTGGCCCAAATCCCCCAGTCATTTGATCCCCACTCACTAGAGGTTCGAAAGACCCTAGATCAAATTCAGCGAAACAAACTCATTTTGGATGTGTTCAGCAGGTGGATAACAGGTATGATCCAGCGTGGTGGTGATAACATCTCTCAGCTAATTGAAACTCATGGGATTGTTGTGAAGACCATTTCAGAGATACTGGTTGAGTTAGCCGAGTGGGACAAAGATAAAAAGAAATGGACAGACATAATGAACCAAGTGGGAGAGATAGAACAATATGGGGTAGCCAAGTTCCTCACTGAAAAACCAGTCCAAGGTTTGGACGAAGATATTCTTTATGTATCTATCAAGAGCATTGAATGACATAATTCCATAATTAAAGGAGGCTTTGAATTAGCAACCCGATTGCTATATGAGCTGAGAGGGTTAAGAGACACGATGCAGAAAGACCTCAAGTGTCTAAATATTACTCTGATGGATGAAGGGATTCAGAGCATCAAAGGAATTGGAGAGATGACGCAAGAATTTGAGAAAGGGATAGCGACAATCAGGGACAGCAGGGACCTCATGACTGAAGACTCTACGTCTATAACAAATATTGAGGTGATGTTAGTGGTGTGCATGGATCATCTGGAATCTGATAAACAGAAAGTGGTCCAAGTGTGCAAAGACAAGAAGGTTCTTGGGCAGAGGATAATCGATATCACCTTACCACACCACTCCACGATAGTTAACGTCTCATGTGCCCACGATGATTGGGAAAAGGCTCGCGTATCTAGTTCTTCTCAAGGCAAACTGATAGCGTCCAGCTCACCTATGACCTAGTGATCGTGCCTCCCCGATCTTGGCTCATTCCCAGTTTCTCAGTTTATGCTTTTTTAAGTTATGCTTTCAGTTATTTTCAAACTGTTTCTTCCAAAACTCTAGGAGTTTCAAAACTTTATTATTTTTGATATGATGTAACTGGATGACTATATATGGCCAGGGAAAACTCTTAAGTGGTCGCAGATAGTTTTATTTTGAAAAGTAATTAGAATAGTTTAGTTATCTTTTTTGGTGTGGTTTTCTGTAAGAGACTTTTGATTAAATTTCTGAATCAATGAATGAAAAATATTTGCTGTTATAAATCTGGTGGTTTATACCTATGATTTAGTCTCTATTGGGATATCTTCTATGGGACATAGTTCTTTGATTGAAGCATCTCTTTCTTTTGATTCTTAGCTAAAATGCTATCAATTTATTTGTGAGTGCAATACAAATTGAAGTTTGTGAGCTTCAATAAATTGATTCACTTATTTGATTTCAGTAATTAAGACATTTTTATGTGAATTATTGTATGTGCCTTATCTACTTTCTGGTTAAAATTATGATGTTTGCAGAGATGCGTTACTTTCTTATTTAAAATTCATTGAAAATCATATTGGGAGCTGTACCATAATTCAGAGGATTAAATCTTTTAGTTTTAATCCAACTGTTAGTAAGGGATTAGTGTTTCTTGATGGGTTATAGAGCATAGAAACAAAAATAGAATAAAGAGACAAATTCATTTACTAACATACAATAACCATTTGAAATCTTTCACATAATGTAACTAAAGTACATAATCTCATAAAAGATTACATAAATACAACTAAACCATAAGGTATATATGATAACCCACATCCACTGCACAAGTCGCAAGGTATGTAAATATAATCTAAGTACTAAGTACATACACAATAAAGGAAGAATAAAAACAAATCTCCAAATGTGAAAGAATAAGGAACAATTGCTACAAGGATCATCTAACACTGATACAGGAACATCAGTCTCAAATGGTAAAAGAATCACTGCAACCTGATCTCGTGGAACCAAATGTCCATTTCCATCGTGTTGAGAAGATAACATTAGACTTCACTCAGATAATTATAGTTATAGTTATAGGGCCCTTGACTATATATAGTCTAGTTGGCCCAACAATACTAAAATCAATCATAAGGTAGTACTAAGCAAGGGATCCTAAAAGATTTTTGTCTCAAAAGGTACAACTCAAAAAAATAAAGGTACACACTAATCTAGAGGCAACTAACACATGTAGGAAACCTGAGATGCATATGGGGAAGTGTTATCACATAAGTCAACTCTAGAGTTATTTCGACAGTCTCTCTAGACTTGTTGCTCTAGTGACGCTACACAGTATTGTTAATCCTCTCATATAGACAAGGTACCAACCATGCTATAGCCAAGTCCACGTAGGTGACAAACATCATTTCACACTCCATCCTAGCCTGTACTAGCACTCAAGACATGGGTGAGAAACAAAAATATCTTATTAATTCATTTTAATACTCTCAATGTATTAAAGTTATCACTTTATTAAGTCACTTGCAATAAGTTATCATGACAACCACTTGCAGGCCTTGATGCCTATTGCAAGCCACTCCCCATCTATAAACTTAGCTAACTTACCTAGATTCATAAACTAAATAACAACCAAATGATAATAATGATCTTCAAATTAGTTCATTAGTAAAATTGGAGCAATTGGTTCTCACATGATAACAAAAACATAATCACAAAGGACATCACATATCACATAAAAGATCGATTCAAAAAACAAGATCATAATAATGATCAAACTCATGCAACTTGTGCAACACAAAAATACCCAAAAGCCTCTAGTATACAATTTCTAAGTTGTAATTTCCCCAGATCAACAACATCAAACAAGGCGATTGTAGTTCCTAATATCGCATTCCGTTCCTGCTCCGTGCTTCCTGTTCAAAATATTGTAGTTCTCGCCCATTCTCCTGCTGCTGCGTTTGGGGGCGTTTGGCCTACGGGAGTTGTTCCTGGGCAGTCTCCTGCTGTTGCAGCATCTGGTGTTGGGCTGTCTTTGCCAGGGTCTTCTCAGACGACTCTCTTAGGGCTTTCTCCTGCTGCTGCGTCTAGGGGTATTTGGCCTGTGGGTGCTGCTCTTGGGCAGTCTCTTGTTGTTGCTGCGTTTGGTGCTGGGCTGTCTTTGCCAGGGTCTTCCTAGACGGCTCTTTCAGGGTCTCAGGTGGCTAAGGGAAGCTCAGCGATTTCATATGCTGATGTGGCTGCTTTTGAAGCAGGTATCTATGGTCCTGCCTCTATTGGGAGAGGGGGATCTCGTCCTTCGGTGTGCTGCCTGTTTCGGTAAGTTCCCCCATCGTAGTTAATCTCAATTCAGATACTATGGATGAGATCTTCAAAACTGCGGATGATTTCTCTACTACTACTGCTATTTTTCATTTTAGGGGTTTCTGGCCCTCTCTTCCTGACTTACATGCTTGGATATCCAAACATTGGGAGCCCATCATAACTGATATAGTTCAGATTTACCCTGTGGCAAGGGGTTTCTTTATTGTGAAATTCGAAAATGTTGCAGATAGGAATACTATTTTGTGTAACAGTTGTTTTTCTTAGGAGGAGCGGTTCCCCCTGATGGCCAAACCCTAGTATCAGGGGTTTGATCCTCTTTTTGAATCTTTTAATAAGATTCCCTTATGGGTAAGATTACTGAATCTTCCCCTTCATCTTTGGCTAGATTCAATCTTGGAGTCTGTGGGGGAGGCCATTGGGGATTTCCAGATGGTTGATTCAGACTCTTCTGAGGTTTTTAAGACGACGTATGCTCGTATTTTTATGGAGGTTGATATTTCTAAGGGTCTCCCTGAGAAGATTACTTTGGCTTCTTCAAAATGATCTTGGATCCAGAATCTTGATTATGAGGGTATTCCATTTAGATGCAGGAAATGTCACAAGATTGGCCATCTTGTTGCGTGATGTTTGTCTGATAAGGTTAGATAGAAGAAATCGCCTTTTTGGTGGTTGGGGGTTTCTAACCATCATTATACGGTTCGAAAAGTTTCCAAGGATGGGGGTGTGGTTGCTTGCTCTCCTCAGACTGATCATACATTGGTTGATTCTACTGATGCTGTCCTTGATGCTACGGATGCTGTCTCAGAGGTGGCTTTGGTTCAGAATGTTAATGCTGCCCCTTCTGTTGCGATTGTCTTTGTCCAGAACAGTGAGGTTGTCTCTGGCTCTGCTGTCTTATCTCCTATTGCTGTGGGTTTTGATGCTCATGTCTCGTCTGGGAGGGTTTTGGGGGTTGGCGGTGGTGCTACCCCTGTCCCTTATGTGATTGCTGATGTTGCCTGCCATTTTGTGGGCTCTTTAGGTTTATCTTTGGATTGGCAGAAAGCTATTGAGAAGGTGGAGGATGGATGGACATCAATTAAAGGGAAAAAGTCAAATTCTCCAAACCTTCATTTGATATGTCTTTACATTCTCATAAGGATGGGCCAAAATGTAAATCTTGATGGTCCTTTTTTAGTGTTTAGCTGGGCTGATTTTTGGCCTTTTTGTTAGGAACCACGGTTAGTTCCTCTAGTTTGTTGGGTGGTGTTCCACAGTTGTTATTTGATCTTTCAATGTTCTATCTTTCTATGCTCTTTGTACAAGGTTTCAGATCCTTTCAAAACCTGTTTTTACTTAAATCAAAACAACATCAAACAAGCAAATAGAATATACTAAATAGTCAAACCATAACACGAGTTTCAGTTGTTTAAAGATAGTCAATTTTGTTTATTAAAGTCTAGTTTGACTTATTATGAACATGTTCATTTAAAATCTCATGCATATATACTTTTTGAATAAGTATTGAAATAAAATCTTCATGCATATCAAAACACCATGTATTTAACAAATAATGTTATTAATTTTCTAAACATAAATATAAATGAAAATATTAATTTAAAACTCACATGTTAAAAAAATCAATTAATATTTTTTTATTAATTTTTTTCGAAATACATAAATAACAATAATAATAGTAAGTTTTTTAAAATTTAATTTTATAAATCTGAAAATTAATAAATAATAATAATAATTTTATTTATTTTTAAATCTAAAAAATAATAATTCTTTTAAATATATATAAATTTGAATATTTCAAAAGTCCAAATACATATACATTTATTTTCCCATTGGTTTTCTAATTTTATGATTTAATATCTTTTTCTCCATATATATATATATATATATATATATATATATATATATATATATATATATATATATATATATATATATATTACTACTTTCTTTTAATTCTATAAAAAATTTATGTTCATATGCAAATATTATATATCTATTTTAATTTGATTTACTTCCTAGGGTTTCAATAACAAATACAAACAAACCCTAACTGATTTAGTAGAAGACATTTTCTCAACGTTTTTCTAACAATTATACTAGGTATTCATAATTTCACAATCACAAGATTTCTTCAACCAAAAAACTTTCAAAACAAAATTGTACAAAAGAAGAATTACATAACTAGTATTAACAAAATCTGGCAGACACAAAGTAAAAAACCTTTTAAAAGAAAATTTGATCTATGAGGGTTTCAAACCCTACCTTAATCCATCAATTATGAGAAGCCACGAAGAATAATTCAAAAACCTGAAAAATTCTAAGCTTTCATAATTTTGTTCAATTCAAACTCCGAACCAAAACCTGTAAACTTGTGTGTAAAGAAGAATGACAGAAATACTCTTAATAAAGGAAACCTATTTAGCTAAGGGTAACCAAATCTCATGCAAAAAAAAACCAAAAAAGAACTCAACTTTAAATTGAGTAAAAATAATTAATTAAATTAATAATTCTTATTTTTGTCAATTCACTCAACTTTAAATTTACTTTTATTCTTTAATTTAATTTAGTTGATTGTGCAACTAATTGCATATCAATAATAACTAGAAAGTAATATTTTTTTAACATATTATTAAATATGCTATTAATAATTAATTAATTTTATCTTTAATTATAATTTTGAATTTAATAATTAATTAAATCTTTTATTTTCTCAATTAGACTTTTTAATTAAGTCTTTTAATTAATAAATATATTTAATTAATTTCTAATAATTAAATACTCTCATATTTAATATTTTTATTTTAATAAGATTTAATTATTTAACCACAATTAATCTCTGTAAATTGCTTAACCATTTTTACAAAAATCACACCAACCACATGACCAGCGAAAATAAAGAAAAATCATTTGAATCTAATAGTACAACAATTATGCTCTAGGAAAAGGCTAATGAACTCGTGTCATCTGGACGAATTCAAAGAGGTAATAACTCATAAACTTGTCCACTATTTCAGGGTAATAAATGACTTTGGTTGGGATTTAGACTTGAATGTTAACTCCCCTCTCTTACCATTGAGATATTGCGATAGGGCACGCTCACTCCTGCCAATTCAAGGAAGATGATGCCCGGTACCCACAATCCTGCATAAAAGACGAGCATGTACATACATGTATAAATATATAACAGACAATGACGAGAATCGACTGATCTTGTAGATCTCGCAAGCAAGTGACTACGACTCAATCCCTCAATCATATCAGACACATCAAACATAAATATAAAATATACACACCAACCATACACATATAAGTATGGGGTCAATAAAATCATAAACATAAATAACATCAAATCTATCTGAGGATCTATTACACATATGAAAAGTGGCCTAAAAGAGTTTTACCAATGAAACTAAAAAACAAACTATGGTAGGGGTATTACAATTTATAACCATAAGTAAATTTGAACGATGTTTTCAATGATAGTTCCTCTTACTCATTGTGTATTATAAGATATTTTATAATTTAGCCTTGAAGAAAGCTAAGTTATTTATATCTTTTTGATTTCACTGTGATATATGGTATCTAAATTATTTCAAAATATAATCTCATGAAAGAAGTGCTATGCAATGCTCCCGCCCATTTCCATGCAGAGGCCCCTGGCCGTTTCACAACTTCTCAGGCTGCTCTATCTGCTAGGGCTTCTGTTCGTGCTACTAGGGCTTCCTTTGCTGTGGTGGTTGATGGCTCTGCTGCGGCTGGTGTTTTGCCAGGGCTTTCTCAGACGGCCTTTGCCACTGGCGATAGGGTTGACGCCTCTGTTGATGGAAGAGCTGCGGTAGTGGGTTCCTCTGTTGGTGCCCTTGGCTCTTATGCTGATGTTGCCGCCTTTGAGGCTGGCTTCCATGGGAGTGCTCTTGCTCATTCTTCAGGGACTTTGAGGCCCCGGGTGGCTTCCCCTGTGACTATGAGTAAGCCTATTCAGATATAGTTAGATTCTGATATTGTAGATAAAATTTATGAAACTGTAGAGATTTTCTCTTCGAATGCTACTATATTTCGATTTAGGGGTTTTTGGCCTTCTCTGTCTGCTCTTCATGCTTGGATTACCAATCATTGGGAGCCGATATTATCTGAAAATGTTCAGATTTACTCAGCTGCAAGGGGTTTTTTTATTGTTTAAATTTAGTAATTCTGAAGATAGGAAATCTATCTTGTCTGATTATAGCTTCTCCTGGGATGACCGATTCCCCCTGATGGCCAAACCTTGGCATAAGGATTTCAACCTGCTTACTGAATCCTTTAACAAGATTCCGTTTTGGGTTAGGCTTCCGAATCTTCCCATGCATCTCTGGTTGGATCCGATCTTAGAATCTGTAGGGAATGCTCTTGGGGATTTCTAGATTGTGGATTCAGATACCTCTGATATTTTACATTCGACTTTTGCTCGCATCCTTGTTGAGATGGATGTTTCTAAGGGTCTCCCTGAGAAGATTTGTTTGGCCTCTCTGAGGGGCTCTTGGATACAGACTTTGGATTATGAGGGTATTTCCTTCCACTGTAGGAAATATCACTTGACTGGCCATGTGGCTGCTCAGTGCTCTTCTGAGAAGGTGAAATCAAATTGACCACTTTCTTGGTGGTCGAGTGTCTCTGCTGAACATTATACAGTGAATAAATCTTCAGCTGAGGTTAGAGAGCAGGCTGTGGGATCTTCTCAAGAGGTTCTTGCTTTTGTGGGAGTTGGTGCTACGAAGGGTAATGTTTTGGTTCAGCCTGTTCTGGCTGATTTAGCAGGGTTGGATGACACTTTGACTGTTGCTGTTGTCCAAACTATTGACCCTGTTGTCCAGTCCGCTACTGCTTTGGATTCACCCAAACCGGTTTCTCCTAGGGAGAATGTGCTGTTTGGTGTTGATTCTTCTTTGGTGTGTAATGTGGGTTCTTTTGTTTCTTCAGGGGTTTGGCAGAAGGATGTTGCAATATTGGAGGAAGGATGGACACTTGTGAAAGGAAAGAAACCAAGGTCATCCGTTCCTCCTTTGGATATGAATCTTCGGTCCTATAAGGGTGGCTCTAAATATAAATCGTAAGAACCCTTGTTGTGGACTGTTGTCCCTTGGTGTTGGTTTTTTTGGTGGGTGTTCCCTTTGTTGTTTTGGTGGTCTCCACTTTTGTGTCTGGGCCTTTTATTGCTACATCTTTTGAGTTGTTGTACAAGGTTTCAGGGCCTTTCAAAAACTTATTTTAGTTAATCAAAACATGTGAAAGACCAAATTTGGTTGGGGTTGTTTACTCTCCAATTTCATAGATTTAAATGTACTATATATAATGCTCAAATTATTTTAGAATGTACTCTTATGAAAGAAGTGTAATGCAATTGTTATGTAGAATGCAAAAAACTTAAATTTGGTTGGAGTTGTATACTATTAGTAGTATACATATTATTGGAAAGATAACCGAGAGGGATAGCAATTTTATTTTCTAGGATCATTTAGTTTTATTGTGTTATATGTAATGTCAAAATTATTTTAGAATATAATCTCTAATGAAAATAGTAGGATACAATTGTTATGTAGAATTCAAAATATTTGAAATATGTATTTTAGTTGAAGTTGAATTTTATTATTTATATGAACATGTGAAAAATGAGCTGGTTGTATTATTTATTTAATATACCATTTGTTTACAAGAATGAAGTGAATGTTTTTTATTATATTAGAAGGGAAAGGGCTTTGATTCCATCACAAAAGACTAAGAAACAACCAACATAGGAACAAGTTTTGAACATCACAAGGAACTCTTAATTGCTTAACAAAATAAGCCCTAACAATGCTAATGCAACAAGTTATTATAAATAAAGCCCTTACTTTCCTAGGTTGCATTCATATCAAGAACCCAGTTTGATAACAAAAGAAACCTAAATAACCACGCCCATAACATATTTAATAAGTTTTTAAAGATAACCATAGCTAACCATAAACAACCCATATAATGATGAACTGTAAGGGCACATAGGCTCACCACTAAAAAGAAAATAAGAGAATAGAAAACATAAATATACATAGAATTCCTTGGGGCATTTATGATATCCTAATTCTTTTGAAGATCCTCTGATGCTTCCTTTCAAGTTGCCATCGGTGAATTGTTGGATACCCCTCCTCTGATTCCACTATGGATGGCCTTTTTCTCAATTTCTTTTTGCTTTTTAACTTTCCTATAAACACTCCTATAACAACTCTTTTCATAATGCATTCAGTTATCATTATCAAAGACATGATAACTTCTTCTATCTCCTTATTTCTTTGGCACTTGGATGAAGTGTCAACCTTTTTCTCCAGCATATTCATTCTTTCATAGAGCTCTAACATATCCGCCTTGGCTCTCCCTTCAACTTCATTTTGGGGGTTATTGTGTATAACATCCCCTTCATAGGAAATCTCCCATCTCTTCATTTTTAAAATCCCCATTTTAGGGGTACCTTTAGTTTCCTCCGACTCAAGGTTTTCCTTTTGAAATCTACCTCTTCTTTGTTTTCCACATCTTTGTTGTCTTCTTTAGATACATGTTCATATTTTTCTTGAGAAATGTCATCCCATTCATCCTCAAAAACAAACTTTTTTCATTTGTTTTATGGGATTGATGTAGTTTTTGCTAACTTGGCAAGTCTTTGGCCCCTCAATTGCCACCCCACTTTATCTTTTTCAATTTCTTTAACCTTATATTGTTTTTAATCTTCATTATCTCCAATTATAGTGACACTTAACCCCTTCTTCTAGGACGCTTTTTGGGCCTTTTTATGGAATAAGATGAATGTGGTAAATCAACAAAGGTTTTAAGCTTCACAATGGGAATAGTAAGAAATTCATTGACTTGCGGGGAAGGACGACGAGTGGGAAGCTTTAGACACCATTATACTAAATGGGTTACCAATATCCTTCCTATTAGGCACATTCTCAAAGAAAACAACCCGAAGGCATCAAAGAAAACACCACATTGGCAGGGGTGCTATCTTTTACAAGTAGACCATTGATAACTCACAACACACTAACAATAAAGGTGTTGGCAAAAAAAAGATATAAAAGATAAACATTGCACTAGGATAAATGTTAGTAGCCCTCCTCAAGAGTGGGAGGGCAACTCTCTCACCACTTGTGGAGAAGAATGTGAGTTTAGAGAACTATTCTTCCTACACCATCAAACAACTATCCAACCAATGGTGTCCTTAGGATCCCCACCATAAGGAGGAGCAACTAGTGAAACCCTATTTGAAAAAGTGTCTAGACAAGGGCTAGAGTGTTGAAAAAGCTATACATTGTTAGTTGGAGATTGGAGAAAAATATGAAAAACAAACAAAGAAGGGTCGTCATCGCTAGAGGGGGCCACACCAATAGGAGAAAGAGTAGTATTCTCATGGACGACCTGATTTACAACAAGAGTATCACCTAGATTTGCAACATCACCAAGATTTGCAAGAGGAGATTCATCCTCATTGTTATCTCGTGACTCACCATTAGAGGAAGAATTAGAAGATGAGATAATCAAATGTTCTTCGCAAGTGCCAGCAAGTGGGAATTAATTATGAATGAAGGATAAATTTCTCTTTTAACAAGGTAATAACATAACACTATATGGATAATTTATTTGTCTTATAATCATGAGACAAATGCAAGGCTACTTTGAATAGAATCAATTCTAGTGAAATTCTAGTATAATTTCTTTTGATAGAAATATAAATATGTTAGTTTTCTTAGTGTATATTCATTATGGAGCAACATGAATAAATGACCATTAATATGGTCTTAGGAGGGGATCCTTTTCCATGCTATGCAATTAATTAAGAAGAAAATAAAATTTTACACCCAAACTTTGTAGACCTTGATAATTTATAAATATTTGCACCCTTATGATAATTATTGCATTCTCCTTGTATAATCTTTAATCAATACATATTTCATGATAGAATAATCTTTACAATTACACATGATGCTTTGGTAGTCATAATTGTAATATTTGAACATTCTTGTCTTGAAAAAAAAGAGAAATATGTACCTCATTCATTTTTGTTGTTGAAATAAGATGTAGTTTGTAGAATGAAAAGATTTAGTAAAACATTTAAATATGCAAGCCTTTATCTTGAGGATTGAAATGGAGTGGTTTAGTGGATTTATGTAGCTTTTAACTTTTTTGGAATATCATTTTTTTTCCGTTTTCATAAAATTAAGTAATTTAAATGAATTAATAACAAGTACAATGAATTTCTCTTTAACATATGGTTGACATTCTCTCTACCTTTGCATGCATTTTGGTTGAAATTGACATCTCCACACCTCTTCCTAGGGATGTGGTTCTCATGGTTGGAGATAGATCATGGACTTAATTGTTGAATTATGAGGGCCTCCCCTTTGGATGTCTTCAATGCTTCTCAATTGGTCATCTAGCAATAGATTTTTCTGTTGTGTTGTAAAGGGCACAACCACTTGGTGGAAGGACGCCAATGATGTTCATTTGATTGTTGTGGTTTTTAATTTTTCCTATGATGACCCTTCATAGGCTGATGATGACTCCTCTTGGGATGTTGTTCTTGTTTTTGATTTGGCCTCCTTAGACCCAGTGGATCTTACTCCACCCCTTTTTGCTAGTGCAACCCCCTTTGGCTGCATGGACCCTCCTCAGTTTGTTACTTGTGCTCTGCTCCAACTTGTAGCTGACGATGTGTAGCCTTCTCAACACTTTTCCCCTTGTGAGAGTTTCTCAAAGAGGATTCCACCACTTGGTCCCCCTTTGTGATGGAGATCCTACTAATAGTATCGCCTAGTTGGTTGTCAGATAGAATAGGAAAAATAAATTTTCACTCTCATTCTCCTCCCCATGCTATCGGTGATCTATATACCCATTCTTGAGGTGGGTTACTAGCTTTTATACTAGTGTGTTATTAATGGTCTATTTGTGAATCTATTGTAAATAGTGCTTTTGGTCTATTTTTTGTAAGGGTCAACGCCCTTGTTTTGATGTTGTTTATTATAAAAAACAAGTACAATGAATATATCTAATATACATTTTAATAATTTATGTTCCAAGTCATATCATAATGACATTCGTAAATCATGTACAATTAAGTTATAAGATCTTTATAATCACATCATTAGTATATTTACTCTAGTATATCCATATAGGTAACATGCCCATTTGCTCCACACATAATAATGATTTATAGCTAATAACCTAAATATAGAATATCCTTTAGAGCAATGGCTAAATAATTAGTCTTTCATTTAACTTTTGAATTGTGTATGAAAAATATGATACAAAACCACATATCAAAGAAATAGTATGTTCCTGAACATTTGCTTCACTTAGATACAATATTTTTTTGGAATACATTGTGTTTGTTTATTTGCTCGACATTTTGAGTCACACCTAGTGATTCATCGTTAGGAGTATGAGAATGAGAAAAATGAATTGCATATATTACCTTATAAATATAAGAGAGAGTTTTCCTTATTCATAATAGAAATAGAAATAAATAATAAAAAATAAATAAATAAATAAATTAAAGAAACTAAAATTAACAAGAAATTTAAACTAATAAAACCAATATAATTAATTCCACTAAAATAAGAAACAAAAAATAAATGACCAATAATATCAATACCAATACAACATGAGAAGGTTTAAAGAAAAATAATAATAATAATTTGAAAGCTACATTAACAATTGAAAGATGAGCAAGCACATGAAAATAAATAAATAATCTTAAAACTTTGTAAGGACCATGAAAAAAATGGAATGCAATAGTTAGGTAATAGTTAAAAGGGAGATAAAAAATCTATAAAAGATAAGGAATGACAAATAGAAAAAAAAAAAGAAAATAGAAGAAAAGAAAAGAATAAAACAATAAATAAAATAAAATGAATAAAGACAAAAACAAAGAAATATAAAGTAAAATAGAAGAAATAAATTAACAAAAAAAATGCAACAAATTAATATGAAATACAAAGAGAAATAAAAAGAAGAACAAGGCAACAAAGCAAGGACTACACCAAAATCCTACTAAGAAAGATGGATGTTGAGGTAATAAAAATAAAGCAAACATAAAAAATTAATTAGCACACTTGTGAGAATGTAATGAATAAAAAAAAAATATTTTACTAAAATAAACATTAAAAAGAAAGCAAACAACTAAATATATTATATTCTACCAGGAGAAACATATAAATATTTCGAGCAACAAAAGGGAAAGAGGAACAAAGAGGGCAGGGGAACTAAAGCTAAAGAAAAGAGACTAAAAAATGGTTTTGGGACTAAAATGCAAGAAAGGACATGAGGAGGAGGAGAAGGAAACAAGCCAAATAAGGAATGAAGGGAAGAAGAACAAAAATAATAAGGACTCTAGGAAGGAGGGTTCATAGGAAATGAGATGAGGAGGGGTTGCCAAGTTGAGCTTTATATCGATTGAGATTGGTAGCATGGTTTTTAATGGTAATAGCTTCTTAAAATTTGCATTTGAAAAATTCTTTACTTTGGTTATGACTTGTGTCTCCTTAGGCAAATATGATGTTTGGTATGGCAAGAGTGTTCAAATTTGGAAATTCTGTCATGTCTAATGTAATGCCCCTCTTTATGATGACAATTCGATTTTGTGTGTAATTTGTCATCTTTTTAAATAGATTTAATTATCTTAATTGTCCCAATATAATTAGTTAATACAAGTTAAAATATATTCAATAAAAGATTAAATATTACTTTATTATAATATTAATGATTAAGGTAATATAATTTTTTTTTGTTTATGTTTAATTTAATTTTAAGACAAATGATATTATATGACATATTATTATTAATTATAATACATATTAAGATGTGTAATGCTATTGTGTAATTTATCTTTTATTTTGAAGGAAACCAATATTCGCAATATAATATTGAATAGGTATTTGATGAGAAATAAATAAAAGTTCTATAATGTATTTGATTAAGGTAAAAACAAGTTTTGAAGGGACTCAAAAAAACTTTACAACAAAATAACATAAGTTATAACCATAAAGTCTGCCTAAACAAAATGAAACAAGCAACATGGGACAAGCCAACAAGCTCCCACAACCCAAAACAAAAGCTGCAAGGAAAAAACTATCAAACAACCAAAAACCAACGAGAGAGGCAAAGGAAACCCCAACCCAAGCTCCCCCAACCAAGAGCTTTCAAGATTAACCTTTAGTACTACCCTTGTGTGAACAAAGAGTCATGTCAAAAGAGGGCGCAGACGTCTTATCTTTCTTACTTTTGAGAGTAATCCATCCCTCTTCTACTTTCGCTGCCTCAACTTGTCATGCCATCGAGCCACACAATGAACCACCAACGTCCTAGAAAAGAGTGCCCGGAGAAGGGACAAACCCACCTCTAGAGTAGAAGTCCTCCCTACAGACACGAAAATATCACCAGAATTGATAGCCAAAACACTATCACTAGAAGTAGTTCAGCCCGAGCCACATTCCCACCCATAGTTGGAGAGACAACAAGAATTAGCTCACTTACCTCAGCACCCCACCATTCGTAACCAGATCAGCTTCAACATGAGAGACATGATTCTGCATACCAACCCCAGCAACCCCTCCTCCATTTGTAAACCACACAATCCTGCACAAGCATGAGAAGTAACCACACAATTTGTACTTAAAAGTTCTATAATGTTAATTAAACAATTGATTTATGTTATTATTGTTTTGTTGGTTACCCCTGCATACCCGTTTGTTGGTTTTGCATATCAAAAGTTTTGGATTAGGGGGGACTGGAGGGGCGCTTCTAAAGGTGATTAGGAGGGATTTGTGTTTGTTTAACTTTTCATTCCTTTTCCTGGCATATCGTTTGAGGTAGGGGCTTCAATAAAAATGAGTTCAGGGTTTCCCTATGCTTCATATTTATTTCTCACTCTATTAAAAATGAAACCATACTTTTCATAGAAGCATATATGAACGAGGTGATTTGTTCCTATGACAGTGTCAGTTCCTCTGGTGGCTTGTTAGCTACGTAGTCTTATCATGGAGGCGCTGAAAAAGAAATCCGTGTCATTAGTCCGGTGACAGGCCCGCGTATAAAAGCTTATTGTCTTCGAATTTTCTCCAACTTGTATGGTATGCAATAGGGTTTAATTCGTTTTGTAATCTTATTCTGTCTGGTATGTTTATAGTTCGAATTATGCAGCTAGTTTTGGAATGGTGTGAGGTTGTAATGAGATACACGAAAGTTGTATTGTATTCAGCTAGTTAGAGATTATTTTTATGTTGCTTGGATTCGAGTACATATTTCATTGTTTTATTTTATTGGTTAGAAATTAAAAAGTAAGATCTTCTTATTTGTGTAAACATTCATATCAATATCAATATCAATGTCAATGTGTTTTTATGTATAGGGTGCGTAGAATAATTCTTGATGTGATTTATTAGTGCCACCATTAGGGAACAGTTAGGTTTCATTGCCCTCTGTAAATCATAGCTGTAGATAGCTTTTGTTAGAAATGTAAAATTGGTTTTTGAATGAGGCGTCGTATTTGTAACGATTGTGGAATTTTCTTTAGATTCTAATTCAATTGGTTAAATTTATTTTAGAGACGTTAAATATTTTCTTGATTGTTTAGAGCAATTAAGTTTGTAAATGGGGAATTTTATAATTTATTAATTTGTATTTTGGGTTCGATGGCTAATTTTTAGATAAATCCAATTATGTCTTATCCTAGATTTGAAATTATATTTTATATAAAATTTAGTTTATTTTAAGATATGAAATTATATTGTAATTATTGATTTCTTGATCTACTAGAAAGTGTATAGGGTAATTATTGACGAGGATTTATGAAATCATAAAATGGAATTGAATATAACTTAGAAATGTTGATAAAGTTGTCGCGTTAACTGTGGTAGTAGGAAGTTGTATATGATATGTTATTTTATTTATGAATTACGTTACTTAGATAAAATTACTTTTCATGTAGATGAGATTCTATAAGAGAATTAAGTGACTAATGATAATTGCTATTAAGGTTTCTTTAGGAAAAAATGAATTATTTAGATAGATTAAATTAATTAAGTGTATCAAGTATAATTATCATTTATTGCTTATATTGGTAGGGCTTGTAAAAAGTTAATTTAATTAGATTGCAATCTTAGGAAATTGGTTAGTAGTGAAATAAATTTACTTTGGCATTTAAAATTTAATTTGAGATATAGCTTAAATCATGGTGTATCTACATTTTGTCTTCCTTAGTCACGTTGGTATGTTAGTTGGTTGAATTATTATAAATTAGATATTATTTACAATTTATTTAACGAATAAATATACTATTATTTATTTTGTAAATGTGTCTAGATTTAGGGTTCAAATTGTGATTATTTCCTTATGTGATGGAAATTATGTCTGTGTCTTGAATGCTAAGGAATGGTGCATTTAGTTAGTTTTGGTGGATGGGAAATTCTTGTGATACCAGAGGCATGGGCTTTCATAGTTGTCTTTAGTTGCTTGCCTTCATTTGTTAAATTGATGTTTTCATGATGTTATTGAGTTCTGTGTATCTTGTGAAGCCCATTTTATGCATACGTAAGGTGTATTGTTTGGATTTATGGGGACTAGTGTTTCACAATTTAATACGATGGATCCATTATATTATTTATCCAACAATTTTGGATGTAATGGAAATTCATGTGGATTTGTGTTGGTACTTGGGAAGTGCCTATGTGATTTTATCATGAGATGTATTTGTTGGTGCTCTAGACCTTTTTGTTGATATTCGATTTGTTGGACATATGCTATTGATATTGATAAATTTGGGGTTATAATACTCTTTTTTTTCAAGTTTTGTTGGAGAGGGTTTTCTTGGAACATGGCTAGGAGAGTGGCTCGCAATAGGGCCCTAAGCGCTAAGTGGATTCCTATGTAATCTATTATGGAGTTGTAATCAAGTGATAACGTAATAAATAAATTACGTTGGGTTTCACATTAATTATGTTTCTTCGTCCGTGGTTGTGAGAAATCTTGTGTGGAGAATGGATGGGTTGGTGAAGGTCCATTGGCCTAGATGGCGCTGATTAAAAAGTTGACTTCCTTGTCCTCATGAAAGGTTGTTGGTTTCACATGAGTTCTCACCTAGGGGTCGTGGTCTAGGGAGATACTACTAGGGTAACCCAATATAGTCGGGAACTATGTGATGAAACTCTCCTACATGTGTCCCAGAGTCTCCTCTGAATAGTTGTGTGGTTCACCTCTGGTATCCTTGTTGGTATCCCTTGTTGTGTACCTTGTGAAACATTTGGATTACGCTTGAGTTCTTTATGTTTCAGCTTTATTTGCTTGTATGGTGTAGGGCCTCGATGTCTACCTCCTAAGAATGGTGGGATTGGGCCTTCAGGTTCCACTTGCTTGGGTGGTAAATATTTTTCATTGAGGTCCAATTGTTTGTGTTGCGTGGATAGATCTTTTGGCAGTGGGCCAGCATCCCTCGCGGGGTTCGCGACATGGCTTAACTACCTCCTGTGCCTTCTATAAGTCTAGTGGCTGTATCGGGCATTAACATGTCAATATTTTGGTGCAACGACAACTACTAATTGTAACATGATCCTTGTTCTAGTGCCTTCACTCATTGCTGCATTAGAGATCTTCACGATGTACATTCTATTATCTTATGCCATATACTACCCATGTATTATATATTATATGATTTGCATAGTCCTTATAGGAGATTATTGTAAATGTAACTTTGAATGTAGTTGTACACTCTATGCAAAGAAAATGTAAATGTAACTGTACCATGTCATGATGATTTACTGATATATGATAACTAGGTTAGTTAGGGTGATGTTGATTATCATCATGTACTTGTATATTATTTTCTATGGTTTAGAAATATTTTGACATGAGGTTTAATTTTTTTAAAAAAATTACCATGTTCTTTAGCATTTATATGTTTTCATCTCGGGTTCCTTAGTGAGGTGTTACATCTAATATCAACACTATGTTATTTGATCTGAGCACTAATAGATCTTCTAGTTCTCCTTAATAAGGGGTACCACAAGCATAATAAATTTGCTACTACTATTCCTTCAAAGGAGAAATCTTGACCTCTTGCCTATGTGAGGCCATCCCTTATGGTGGTGTGTTCCTCAGATATGGTGTCACAATAATGGCATCTAGGTGTTTTACTTTCAGGGAGTAATGGAAGTGAAATATTACGCTCAAATGCCCTATACCTGGTTAATTGTTCTCCATAGTAGATTTCATTGTTGACCCAGGAAAGTAGTGAGGACAAATGTATGTCGCCTACAAATAGCAAGGGATTCCATTCCGTGTTTGATGGAATGACATAATGATGCAGGTACAATTCACAGAGAAGATTTTTAATGAAGTCAGGTGATATTTTGTATGCAACCATAAAGGACTTAGGGGTGTCTATGTTAGGACTCAAATCCTTGATAATTCTTGTAAATTAAAACAGTAAAAATTGTTCCCTTAGGCACAGAGCATACACCCTTGGTGGTGGTTGGCATTCTATGATCTTTGGAACCAACTTAACAAATGAATCTATCTTTTCCTATAGGAGTGTGATTTCTTATTTCTATTGACCTATTTCCCTTTTTAATTTATCCTTCTCTATGGCCCACATTGCCCTTTCATATTGAATTTGCTGAAAATAATTGAAGGACAAGGAATGTATTGTTACCTGATCTTGACTTCTTTGTGGAACAGGGTATTTTGGTGCCGCCTCATGACCTTTTTGCTTAACTGGAGAAGATGTCGTCGAAACATCATTTGTTTGCATATTCCTTGGATGGAAAGAAGAAACATCGAAAACATCAATCTTCATTGTTTCTTTTGGTATTGAGGTTGCAGGCTCCTTCATCATAACATCACCTTCCATGGGTGAATTCCTTTCTTGTTGGTCCATGCCTATCGGTTCCTCAATAGGAACTTCATGACTTAAACCAGCCATCTCCGGTGAGGTCTTTTTCTTTTTCTTTGAATTCAAACAGACACTGCGCCATACTGGGGTTTCTTTTGTCAATGCTGAACGTTTCTACAGAGTGGATTTTACCGAGGCAGACGTGGCTGCAGGATAAACAGTGGTATCACCCATTTCATAACTAGGCATTTTCCTTTTCCCTTTTTCATCTTTCATGGCTTCTTGAAAACTATGAGTTTCTTCATGAACCTTAATTTCATCACCCCCCAGGTTAGGGTTTTGAGCTTCTACCATTTCATCATCTTGATGTAGAGGAGGGTTTTTCTGAGTTTCCTCTAAAATAGCTTCAGCAGGAGGATTTTCCTGCACTTCATGACGCTTAGGATGTGGCCCTACAGGATCGGGTCTATCTCTATTTAATTGAACATGAGGGGTGGCAAGAAATTCATCCCATGTTATAGGAGAATTATCATGTAGGGCCTTTTCTACCACTAATTTTATCAACCCATGATGGGTGACAACATTTTTCCTACCCTTCTTTACTTCATCAGAGCTCAAATTCAAAAGTGAATATAGAACATTTGGAAGATTAATTAATCGCCCATGCCTCAGATGGCTCAAAATTTTAAAATGTACAGCATGCAAAAATGAAAACCTTCCTTCACAAGTGATATATCTGATAATATGAAAAACAAACTAAGGGTAATCACCTGGAAGAGAGAGTCTTTTAGTACCTTTTTTACTACTTTCCAGTGTTGTGTCTGTGGGCAGGGAGAATTCAGCTTTGGCTGCACGGGCATCATGATCATGCGAAAAAGGTTCTTCGGTAGCAGGAAGTCCAGAGACTTCTGCTATTTGCACTTCTGAAGCTTCAATTCACATCCCTTTCACATATGCCATGCCATTGCTGAATGTACGCAAGAATTCTACTGCAACAACTTCGTTATGACCATTTAATCTGATAAAATAACTGAGCCAACCCACACGATTAAACTCACGAACACTAACCTGATCCTGCAACAATGACGTGTGACTAGTTGGTTCTGACCGAATAGGCTGACGACCCTTATTTACCAAAAATCTCTGCAACCCTTTGTTCTTGACTACAATATTTCCACAATTTCTCCTAGCTTCCCAACTCCTTACTCTAGACTGATTCAGGGATTTTTTCTACTTGTTTGGCAAGGGTGAAAGTGAAAGATGCTATGTGAAAATTGCAGTTGGCTTTGATTTCCAGGGTTTTAAAAAGAGACTGCAATCCAAGGTTGGTGGATTAATGATCAGACTTAAGGCTTGTGTGCTATTAATAATAATTAATTCAAAATTGTGGGCAAAATTAATCACATACCAATGTACTTCCCCCTATGAAAAGGACGCAGGTGTCCCCACATGCTTGGTTAAAAAGTATATAAATGCTTGGATATAACTACTAAATTAAATGAAGCATAAAAGATAATTATGTTTAAACAAGTAAAGAGTATGTGAAAGAATAGATGATCGCGTACCTAATGTGAGATTTCCATAAATGCCAAAATCCAAAAAAAAGGGTGATGTGTGTTGTGCAAGGAGAAGTACGGGGTGAAAAAGACATGACAGATGAATTGATGGTAAATAAAAAGGTGATGGGATGGAATATTTATTATGGAAAAGAATATTTTTGTGGGAAACGAAAATTTTATTATGGCTGCAATTATACAGATTTAAAGTAATGATTGAAGGTTGTAGCTGGCTGCAGGAGAGTCACCCACAGGAGGAGGTCCTTCTGCTGGTTGAAAATCTTCAGCTAGAGGAGGTACAAAATTTGTGTAGTGTTCATCGGCTGCAGGATCTTTATTAGCTGCAAGAGTTTTAGCTGCGGAAGGAGAAATCTCAAACTACCGAAGGAACTCAACCTTTGTTTATGGTTTGTGGTAAAAATGGAGTCTGTGCCCATTTACCAATAACTTGAAATGTATTGGGTCGATGGTTGATAACTGAACTGCACCATGAGCATATACTTTATCTATTTCATAGGGACCTAACCATTAGGTAGTGAGCTTACTTTGGGTTTCTTGATAGCGTGAATCATACAAGAGGGCCCAGTCACCATGAGAAAATCATTTGTTCAGGATATGTGAGTCATGCCACCATTTATGTTGTATCTAGATCATCTCTGTATGTTGTAAAGCTACCTTTCTCAGTTCATCCAGTTGGTTGAGCTACAGGATCCTGTCGCGTTGTGCAGCTGGAAGATCAATGTTCAACTGTAATGCTATTCTTAATGTTTTATGCTCAAACTGTAATGTTTTATGTTTTATGTTCTTAATGTTTTATGCTCAAATGGTGTGAATCTAGTTATATTTTTCCAGGTTATTCTATATGCCCAAACTGCTTCTTGTAACCTTGTGCTTCAGTCTTTTTTATGTAGCTACACAGTTTTAGTCAAAATGGCCTCTATCTCCATGTTGGTAACATCCACTTGCCCATTTTCCTGTGGATGATATGGACTTGAGGTCTTGTGGTGAATGCTATATTCTTCCATAAGTGCATTAATCAGTGTTGAGGTAAATTGAGCACCCTGATCAGTAATCAGTTCTCGTGGGACACTATACCATGTGAAGATTTCTTCATATAGGAATTCAACAACCTTGTTATCTCGGGCATGCTTCATAGCATGTACCTCCACCCACTTGGTTACATAGTTAGTACATACAAGAATGTAGTTGTTGTCGTTTGAGGATGGAGTAATGGGTGCTACAAAATTTAATCCCCATTTATCAAAAGGAGTGACTACCACCTGTGGAAAAAGAGGCATCTCATCAGATTTTGTTGGTCTTTCCATCCTTTGATAACAGTTACATTTCCTTGTATAATTGATAGTGTCTCGATGGAGGGTTGGCTAATAATATCCAGTGTTTAGTATCTTTATTGCTACCTGTTTAGCTGCAAAATGCCCTCCATAAGGCTCATTATGACATGCATGGAGGATGTCATAAGTTTCATCCTCCCTTACACACCTTCTCAAAATTTGATCAGGCCCGTTATAAAACAGACAATCAGCTATCCAAGTAAAATTGAAAGTTTTTTTCTATGAGAAGTCTCTTTTCTTTTGGTGAGAAATAGGGAGGCACCTTTTGTGAGACCAAGTAATTGGCGATATCTACGTACCAAGGGGTTTAGGCCGAAATAGAGAATTAGTGATCATCAGGGAAGCTATCATCAATTAGTTGTGGCTCATCCGTGTTCTGCAATCGTGAGAGAAAATCTGCAACCACGTTGGATTTGCCTAGCTTGTCCACTATGGTGATATCAAATTCCTATAACAAAAGAAGCCATCTAGCTGGTCGACCTGTGATTGCAGGCTTATTAGCAAGATACTTAATGGCTACATGATTAGTGTACACAAAGATCTGATACTCTGTGATGTAGTGGAAAAACTTATTGAGGGCATAAGTGACTGATAAAAGTTCCTTTTCTATGACCGTATAATTCAATTCGGTGCTGTGGAGATTCTTGCTGATGAACTATATAGCATGCTCTGCAATGTCATCTTTTTGGCCAAGAACAGCTCCTATGGCGTGATCCAAAGCATCAGTATGTATATGGAACAGAAGTTCCCAATTTGGTCCTCGTAAGACTGGGGCTGTTGTAAGAATAGGCTTTAGTTGCAGGAAGGCCTCTTCATAGATTGGGGTCCATATGAATTTAGAATCCTTAGTTAGCAGGGAGTGAAGAGGGCTGGCCATTTTACTGAAGTCTTTTATGAACCTTCGATAATAGCCTACATGTCCAAGAAAACTTCAGACATCTTTTTGTTTGGTTGGTGTAGGAAGGTTTTGAATGACTTTAATTTTTGCTGGATCCACTTGGATCCCTGTTGCAGATATATAATGGCCAAGTACTATCCCTTCTTGCATCATCATAAAACATTTTTCATTGTTAAGAGATAGATTATGTTCTTCATACCTTGTCTAAATTTTTTAAAGCTTCCTCATAAGTTTCACCATATGTTGTGAAATCATCCATATAGATCTCCATACAGTCATGAGAGATGTCAACAAAAATGCTGATAACTGCTCTTTGAAAGGTTGTTGGAGCATTACAAAGACCAAATGGAAGAATAGAATAAGCAAAAGTTCCCCAAGGGCAAGTGAAAGTTGTCTTTTCCTGATCTTCTGGAAAGATTCGGATCTAATTTTACCCACTATGTTATCTCTCAAAAAACATTTCATGGCTTCTGGTCTTTCCCTTTGGTCTCTGCATGCTTTTTATGTGTCTGGCCTCAAGCCCTAGTTCAAATTTTCAAATATCTAGCCGTTGCATGAAAAACCTTTTGTTTTACCCCGACCTTGTTCTAATCTTAAGTTACCTTTTTGGGTCACTTAAAACTCTAAAATGCATGTGCTAAATTGTTAACCTCTTTGTCGCATGATCGCGTGAACCTTTTTTATGTTACGCGATCTTGCGACTAAAGGTTTTAAATTCGGGCCCCTTTAATATTTCCTAAGTCTATCCGCCTAACGCTTTAATTCTTCCTATAGTCCTCAGCGCTTAATTTTTTCCCTAAAGCCTAAGTCCTGCGCTTTAATATTTCCTAATGTTTTGACTTAAATTTTCTCGGGCCTGGCTCTGACACCATCTTGATCCTACAGTTGTTGTAAGTTCGCAAGGGTTTTGTCAGAGGCTTGCGATCTTACGCCAACTGTTGATTCCTTTTCATGACGTAGCTTTTCTAAGTGGGTGGGTCCACTGTCAGAGGGTGTTGAAATGATGACATCTTATTGGTCAGTGCGTTAGTGAGCTGGATGTGTTCTCAAGCGGGCCCGATATCTCAGCCAGAAGATTCATGATTGACAGCAGGCGCATGATCTCATGGAATCTTCCAAGCCCTTGAGATCATGCGCCGTCCGTCTGATCTTCCAGGTGGTATAATGTTCTTAGTGGGTCCAATGCCACACATGAACATTTGGTGGTCTCTTATTGGTCCACATAATGATGATTTGGCAGGTGTCAGTGGGACCTGGTTTTTGACGTATCTTCAGGGTTCTAACAATTGCAGAGAATCAACGGTTGGTGTAAGTTCTCATGAGTTTTGTCAGAGCTATGAGATCTTACGCCTGCCGTTCGATTATAGGGATTCTACGCAGTGGGTCCTGTGTCAGAGGTGACTAGGCAGGTATAGCGAATGATATGTTGACATGTGGCATCTTTCCAGGTGAGCCCAAGGTTATCAAAAGGTCTAGCAGTTCAGATAAAATGTTTGGTAGTTTTGATATATTACAAAGGTTTCGCTCATTCGTGAAGAAGAGTAGCGGAGTTCTAAAAAAGCTGGCGATTCAGCGAACAAGTGTTCACATAATTGCTAAACTAAGGGGCAGATAGATAAAGTATTTTGCGACTTGGAGGTGGTCTTTAGTCGCCAAATCGCTAAATGTGACTGGGGTCTTTTAAAAGATAAATCATAAAGCCTACGAAAAGGGCAAGATCCGAAGGTCGCGATATAAAGTTGATCTAAATTCAAATGTTGACCACCGATTCACTACTGGCACCATAAACTAGCCATTTTATTTCAAATTCAAATTTGTAAAGGGTTTCCTGCGACCGGAAGGACTAAAATTCAATGTTTAAGTAGCTGGGGTTGGTGGAAATGATTTGCAAACTGTTGCAGTGTGGTCCAGGGTGTTCTATGATCGTTTGCAGGGGTCTGTACTATGTTTATTGTGCTCGAGGCATGCTGCAGGTGGCCGAACAGGTTGACAAATTGGGCATTTTCATGGTTCTCAATACTTTCTCAGTGGTTTTGTCATGATTGAGGATCACTCCGGGATCTATTTTCTCCTAGTTGCCTGGGTTTCTTCCCCTGTATTAAATTTTTTGACTGATTTGGTTGTTTCAGTGGGTGAAACCCTAACCCTAGTCATCTGTAGCTTGTTGCAACCTGTTTTGGGTTTCCAAGATGACTAGGGTGGTATATATTATTGTATTTTTGACTTTGTAGAGGTACCAAAACTTTCTTTTTGGTCCCTGATTGTTGATGTTAATTTACTGAGCGGGGAGAGCTTGGATTTAGGGTTTGTCTCCTTGGATTTTGTTGTTTGATAATGTATTGATCCTACAAATTTTAATGAGAATACATTTTGGATTCCAATATCATGTTTGTGTATGTCTTCTTATTTTGTTCTTGAGCTCATATATGTTAATTTTCAAAATTGGGATATCATATGGTAAACAAAGAGTATTTTGAAATTATCTTTGAGTTCCTAACAAAGTTAGGATTAAAGTCTCTCAGGTATTTTTAGTGAGTTCATGGCTAGATAAGGATTTGATGTCCTGATATGTGAGTGAGAAGGATAATAGGCAAAACACTTATCTTGAATTCAAGTGTGTTTAAGTTAGGGTTCAGTTAATATATGTTATTAGGTGACTCTTTGCCCTTGGTTAAGGCACTGGTCCATTCTCTAGAGGTTGTCCATCATTAATCACACAAACAAATTAAATGATAAAATCTTTCAATCAGTTAGTTAGGGGTATAGTTGTATAATATTTTGGATTCCTTTGAAGAAGTGAATCAAGGGTACACCCGCCTGAGCATTAAGGCTCAAAGTGTAGGAGGATCTCATTGTTGATCCTTGTTAATTGGCCGTCTTCCTTGTAGACTTTGGAGTGGTGATAGAGTCAAAGTATCATTAAAAGTTATCCATCAAAGTATAAATCTACAAGTTGAAGATCAAAGGGAAGAACCAACACACTATACCCATCTAGGAAGGAAAAATAATTTTTTCCCACTAAGGAGTCCAATACTTGGTCAATGAATGGAAGAGGGAAATGGTCCTTTTTGGTTGCATTATTGAGTTCCCTATAATCCACGCACACACGCCATTTGTCCCCTTTTTTTGGCACAATGAATAATGGGGATACCCACTGGCTGTCTGATATGGGGTAAATGAATCCAACATTGAGGAGCTTTTGTAATTCTATTTTAACAATTTCTCCTAGGGCTGGGTTGACTCTTCTTTGAAACTGCCTTACTGGAGGTTTGCCATCTTTTAGATACATCCTATGAGTGCATAGTTTTGGATCCATACCTTTCATATCACTATAGTCCCAAGAAAATGCTCGAGTATGTGCCTTCAACACCATAGTTAGAGATGCTTTCTATTGAGTTGGTAGTTTGCTGTTAATGTTCAAACAACGGCCATGAGACACTTGTATTTGCTTAGTCAATTCTATCATAGATGCATCTGTGAATGAGGGTACTCGTATCTCATGGGGAAGCAGTTGGTGATAGAGTTCTTTTGTTGCAGGAGAAGGCCATTGGTAATCAGGGCTTAAAACTTGGAAGGAGCAGTTGTTGGAATAACAACCCAGAGAATTTGGGCTTGTCCCATACTGGTTTTGCAGGATGTTTGTGATCACTGTGTCTTCATCCTGAAGTTGTAGGAAGGGGTCTCTCTTTATCATCATTAGCTTGGACACTAAATTAATAACCTCAGCTTCTTCTCCTATATCAGGCCATATTGGTGAGGCTAATTCCATCTGGGGCTGAGCAGGGGGATATAGGAAAAGAGTCGTGGTATGTTGAACATCAGAAATGATCATATCCCCTGATCGACAACCAATGTGAGTGTCTAAGTTGCCAGCCAAGGCCTACCAAGTATAATTTGGTATCCTCCTAAGGTAGCCCTTGGTGAAAGGATCATGAAATCAATTGGGTATGAATAGGATTCTAAATCGACAATGATATCTTCGACCATCCCATCAGGTTTTACAGTGGAATTGTCTGCAAGCTACAAGATAGTAGGGGTGGCTCGAAGGTTGTTTATACCAAGTTGTTGCATTATATCCCCGGTCATTACATTTATAGTAGCTCCAAGATCTACTAATGCATATCCAATGGCCGTACCATTAATACTGACTTCAACAATAGGACTACCTGGGTCAGAGTATTTTGGGATGGTAAGCTTTCCTAACATGATGTCAGCTAACTTACCTATCACTTGCACTGTCTGAGGATCCTTTTTCTTGCGACCAGGTTTCTTAAAGAAGGCTTCTTTTATCGCTTTGCCATATGTAGGAACATCCTTAATTGCTTGGAATAAAGGTATTTGGACATTGACATTCTTCAATTGATCAAGGATGTTAAATTTGGTTTCTGCAGTAGGTTTAGGATTGGTGGGTTGCAGCCTTTCTAGAAAAGGTGGTCTAGTAGGGTGGCTTTGATCAACAGTAGGCTGTGTTGCTGGAAGCGAAATAGTATTTTCTATTTGTATAGGCTCCTCTTGGGACACTTCATTTATGATTGGATGCTCAGGAGAAGGGATAGTAGTTCCAGACCGAAGGTGTATATTATCAAGGGTGATAGCATATGTGGGATACTACATGGAATACTGCATTTGGTCAGTAGTATACACACCTTGTTGAGGTGTAGGAGGCTGTTATTCGGGTTTGGCTGTGGTTGTGTAGGCAATTGGGTTGGTTTGGGTGGTTGATTATTAGCAGGTGGTGGTGGTAAGAGTGGTTGTTGTTGTGGTGCTTGAAGAGGTGGATTCAGATATCCTTGTTAGAATAACTGAGAGGGGGGTGAATCAATTATCCAGTGTCCCAAAACAAAATATATAATCCAAAACAAATTCTTCAACTTCTCTAATTGGTAAACATAAAATACTTTCACTGTCTGTGCTTTTACCGATTATCAATCTAAAACTTATAGTAGTTACCGATCAAATATAACATGTAATATGAAAAGTATGATAACAAACAAATATCACAATCAACACATAACACAAGAGATTTAAGATGGAAACCCTGTGAAGGGAAAAACCACTTGGGACCGGCAACCCAAAAATGTTCACTCTTCTGAAGTGAGGTCAGTGAAGACCCAACCCTGTTAAAGGTTACAAACACACTGTTAGGTGTGACCTTGTTAGAGGATTTTAGACTAGAAGTTATCATCCAAGCAGCAGTCACTCTGGGGTTGACAGGATAATAATGTTCACTCTATGAATGAAACATAAAAATACTTTCTTAGTCCACTCGGTTAAGAGATTTGACTGTGTACAATGGTTAATTATGTAACAATAGATGATCTACCTTGATACAACTTCAATTGTAGCTTACAGATCAATATTTAGCTCATACAAATCTTTCTGATCAATATGTCACTTCAGATTCAACTCTATATCAACTTACTATTCATCGGTAATTACTCTCTGTAGCTCGGTAATTGTTCTACAGTTCGGTTCTCACTAACCAGTATGATTAGAATGCATGAAAACTTGTTCACGCGATAATTTTGCAGTATCTTCTTCCTCCAACATAGTTTCAATAATGAAACCAATGTCTCTTATATAGACGAGTAAATCATTTTCTTTTTGTCCATTCGATTTTGCCGCTTAATCTCATTCATTGAATTTTCTGCTTTAACCTTCTTTGGCTAATGTGTCATTAACACGTTTCAATTTGCTCCATTAGATCTTCCTTGAATTATGTTAGCCGTCGATCTTCATAAAAAATCTTATCTGTTACCTCGATTTCATACACTTTCCAGCTCATAAATTTATCAGCTAAACTAGTAATTTAATTCCTTTCTGTTCTACTCAGTTAACAAAGAAATGCATCGGTGAACACAAGCTCAGTTAACACTATGCTTGGTATACACTACACTCTGTCGGTGTGTACTAGAATGCTTCATTTACCGACAACACTGCTTTGTGTCTTTCAGCTCTATTCTTCATCATAGATGAATGCAACATAATAAAGTCAATATCATAAAGTCATAGACTCATCGACAAGTTACTCAGTGTATTCCTTATCATCATCTGACATACACATCTTCCTCATGTAGATATTTTTGTTCTTCATCTCTTTCACCTTTCTTCAGATGTATCGGTATAGTAACTTACAAGATAATTACTGTCAAGCTAGTTGACATCAATGACAACATAATACTGATTTAATCATCTTACATATCTAATCAACAACTCCTCAGTGATCTTTAATCATAGATTCTTCATTAAAGTTCTAAATCAGTTGTAGTTCATCAATCTCTCCCTTTGGCATTGATGGCAACTCAAGTAATATGAAGTGTACCATACACATACCAAACATGTATTCTACAACTTTGTGAACAAATGTTGTGCAATCTCTCCCTAGCTTAATATGTTTAATCATTATGTTACTAAACAACATTATAAAATACAACTTTGTCATTCTGTAGATATGATCTTTTAAGCTCTCAAGTTCTACTTTTGTTCTTTGTAACTAATCTTCAATGTTCTGTTTCTTTCAGATTATCTCTCCCTTAGATAGTTCTCATTGGTGCATGTTTAAATTTTCTTTCATATTATTTATCTCTCCCTTTGACAACAATGCCAAAGAAACAAATAAATAATCAGCTATGTAGTAGTGAAGCAACTCTTTGTTGTCCAATATAGTCTTTGTATCTCTTTTATACTGATATCACAATCTGTTTCAGTTCTTCAAACTTAATCACAACCTTGAACAATATCCAAAGTGTGAACTATGCTACATCAACATGTGTGATCTTCTTGATAAGTTTAAGCTAATGCAACATCCAGATCACATTAGTGACCAGTAGACAGGGGACAGACCCCAAGTCTAGTCCTCAAGTATTCAAATGTGTCCTTCGGTAGAGGCTTTGTAAAGATATCGACACATTGTTCTTTAGATGTAACAAATTCTAACTTCACTTGCTTCTCTTGCACTTGTTCTCTTAAGTAGTGATACTTAATTGATATATGCTTTGTCTTAGAGAGCATCACTGGATTCTTTGAAATATTAATAGCACTTGTGTTGTCACAGTATATAATCATCGGGTCAGTGATTACCTCATTCATTTCTTCCAACACTTGCTTGATATATGCAATGTTTGAGCAATTAGTAGCAGTAGCAACATACTCTGCTTCAGCTGTAGACTGAGAAATACAAGCCTATTTTTTACTTGTCCAGGTTACATGTCTTTCACCAAAGAAGAATGCTCCTCCGATAGTGCTTTTTCTGTCATCCACATTTCCAACCCAATCAGCATCGGTATAGACCTTCAGTTCAAACTTACCTTCCTTAGGATACCATAATCCACAATCCTCTATCTTTTTCAAGTATCTTAAGATTCTTTTAGTAGCAATCATGTGTGATTCTCTAGGGTTAGCAGAAAATCTAGCAACAATTCCCACAACATGTGCTATATCTGGTCTACTATGAACTACATACATTAGCTTACCAATCATGGATCGATAAAGTGTTTGGTTTACCTCTGTAGTTTCATCTTTCTTTGTCAATTTACATCTAGTAGCCATCGGTGTTCCCACAGGTTTAGCATCTTCCATGCCAAATGTCTTCAAGACTTCCTTTATGTATTTAGACTGTGTGATGAATATCCCATCACTCTGCTAAATCACTTGTAGTCCTAGAAAGAATTTAATCTCTCCGAACATAGACATCTCAAACTCTTTTCTCATCTCATCAGAAAAAGATTTACATACATGATCTTGACCTCCAAAAATAATATCATCAACAAATATCTCAGCAATAATAATAGTGTCATCAGTATCACCTTTTATGTACAAATTTTGTTCTCACTAGTTCTAATAAATCCAATACTTAACAAGTAAGTATGCAGCCTTGCATACCAGTCTCTCGGTGCTTGCTTCAAACCATATAAAGCTTTATGTAATCTACATAACATGTCTTTTTTGTCTGGATCAATGAATCCTTCAAGTTGTTCTATGTAGACCTCTTCTTCAAGTATACCATTCAGAAATGTTGACTTCACATCCATTTGATAAACTTTAAATTTCTTGTGTGCATCATATGCAAGTAGCATTCTAACTCCTTTCAATCTAGCAACAGGTGCAAATGTCTCACCATAGTCAATGCCTTCTTCCTATGCATATCCATTGCATACCAATCTAACTTTATTTCTTGTCACCTCACCATTTTCATTCAGTTTGTTCCTGAATATCCACTTACTACCGATAACATTTTTATCTTTAGGTCAGGGTACTAAGGACCAGGTTTTATTCTTCTCTATTTGTTCTATTTCCTCTTTCATTGCATTAACCCATTCTTCATTCTCTAATGCAACTTTCACATTTTTTGGTTCAAATTCACAAACTAGACATGTACCTTATCTTTCTTTTCTTCTTGTTTGCATGCCAGCTTGTCTGTCTCCAATAATTTGTGTCTTAGGATGATGTCTTTTGACAAAACTAGCCAGTACTCGGTTTCTTCTTTCTTGTTCATCCTGTTCAGGTTCATGTGCTTGCTCAGTGGCTCCATCTTGTTCGTCGGTTTCCCTTTCATGTTCCTCGGGGTTATTTTCCTACTGACTGATTATCACAAGTTGCGACTTCGGTAGATAATCAAGATGTTCAATGTAAGTGAATCTACCATAGTCTTCCGATTCCTTTCTACTTTCTTCTGTGTTCTTGTCATCAAACTCATCAACACAGACATTAGTACTTTCAATTATCTTATTTGTAACCTTATTCAAACATTTATATGCTTTACTCTTAGTAGAATATCCTAAGAATATTCCTTCATCACCTTTAGAATCAAATTTTCCATTTGTCTCATCTTTCAGAATAAAACATTTTCTTTCAAAAATCCTAAAATAACTTACAGTAGGTTTGCGTCCAAACCATAGCTCATAGGGTGTCCGGTTGGTGTCCTTCTTCAATTGTACTTAGTTAGGCACATATACAGCTATGCTAACAGCTTCCCTCCAGTATGTCTAAGAAATATTCTTTTGTAGCATTAATGATCTTGCACAGTCAATTATTGACCTATTCCTTCTTTCAACAATTCCATTCTATTGAGGTGTTCTCGGTGTAGAGACCTGTCTTTTGATACCATGCTCATTATAGAAATTAGTAAATTCATCAGAGATAAATTCACCTCCTTTATCAAATCTTAAGCATTTTAATTCTTTTCCAGTCTCTTTTTCTACCTTTGCCTTATACCACTTAAACATCTTAAATGCTTCAAATTTTTGTTTTAAGAACATAACTGTCATCAATCTAGTATATTCATCAACGAAAAGAATAAAGTATATATCACCATAAAAACTTTGTTATCATAGGACCACATAAGTCAGTATGAACCAACTCAAGTATCTTCTTTGTTGAGTAGTCTTTTCTTTTAAAACTAGACTTAGTCATCTTACCTTTCTGACATTCATGACACATAGCATGATTCGGTTTTGACAAGTTAGGCAACCCTCTAACTCTTTTCTTCTTACTAATCTTGATCATGTTATCAAAGTTCACATGGAGTAACCACTTATGCCACAACCATGCATCTTCATCCTTCATTAATAAACAAGAAGACTGATCAATATCAAGATAAAATAGATTACCTCTGGATTGTGTACGGGTTTTGACAAGTCTTCCTCCATCATCATAGATTTTTACCTTTCTGCTCTCAAAAGAAAGTCGGTGGCCTGAATTATTCAACTGTGCCACACTTAACAAATTATAGTTCAGTCCATCTACCCAATATGCATTTTCACATTTTATTCTATCATTAATCATCAATGAATCTTTACCTCTTACCATACAGGGTGCATCATTTCCCATCCTAACAGATGCTCCATCATATTCATCAAGTAGATCAAATTTCTCTACATCACCAGTCATATGATGTGTACAACCACGGTCTATGATCCATGTATCATTTCTGCTTACTTTAGAGATTAGTGATGTTTCTTCATGTTTCTCTTCTTCCTCTGAGTCATCTTTCATAGCAACAAATACTACTTCTACATCATCATCAGTGTCAGATTTTGATTCAATATCTTCAGCTATGTAACATACCTTTTTCCCTTTATCATAGCTATCTCAGTTATCTCTGTTGTTGTGTCGGTAGCCTCTATTGGCTCTTCTCCCATAGCTTCCTTCAGATCGGTCTTTGGATCTATCATCATCTTTCTTATTCAGACATCTAGCAACGATGTGGCTAACTTCTTTACAATTAAAGCATGCCAAAGGTAGCTTACCTTTATACCTTCCTTTACCTTTGGGTAATATTCTGGCCATAAGAGCTTCAAGCTCATCAAGTTCTTCATTGGTACCACTATCACTATCATTATTCTTATTATTCCTGCTACTAGATTTACCAATCTTCAAAGAAGACATGAAAGAAGATTCAACATAAGGTACAACACTATTATCAAAGTTATTCAATTCAAAGGTTGTAAGCTTACCAATCAGTGTGTCAAGAGTAAGGTTGGATGTAGCTCTTGTTTCATGAATTGCAGAGATCCTAATTGCATAAACTAGTAGTAAAGTTTTAAGAATCTTGCTTATCACTGTTTCATCTTCAATAATTCCATCTAATCCTCTAATAGCATGTACTACCTCTTTTAGTCTATTTGAGTATTGCACAATGTTCTCACCTTCTTTCATCTTCATATCATCAAATCGACCTCTTAGGCTTTCTACTCTGGCTGTTTTAACATTCAAATCTACACTGTATATTAGAGTCAGTTTATCCCACTTGGCTTTGGCAGTAGTGCATCCCTTAATGTCTTCAAATTCGGCATCGGTACAGGCATCTGAAAGTTCCATCATAGTAATATTGTGTTCATGCCTGTCTTTCAGTTGATCAAGTGTCAGGGGACTTGGTGTCAGTTCAATGTAGCCATTTTGCATTAGTTCTAGTGCAGAATTCCCAATTCCAGATATGTGCAGCTTCATCTGGCTTTGCCATACTGTGAAGTTCTCTTTGTTTAGATTTTGCACTTCCCTCTTATACATCTTGAGATCTTTGTGTTGGAGTCCTTAAAACTCTGTTCTAAGCAACCACTGCTCTGATACCAATTGTTAGAATAATTGAGAGGGGGGTGAATCATTTATCTAGTGTCCCAAAACAAAATGTATAATCCAAAACAAATTCTTCAACTTCTGCTACTCGGTAAACATAAAATACTTTCATTGTCTGTGCTTTTACCGATTATCAATCTAAAACTTATAGTAGTTACCAATCAAATCTAATATGTAATATGCAAAGTATGATAACAAACAAATATCACAATCAACACATAACACAAGAGATTTAACGTGGAAACCCTATGAAGGGAAAAACCACCTGGGATCGGCAACCCAAAAATGTTCACTCTTTTGAAGTGAGGTCGGTGAAGACCCAGCCCTGTTAAAGGTTACAAACACACTATTAGGTGTGACCTTGTTAGAGGATTTTAGACCAGAAGTTATCATCCAACTAGCAGTCACTCTGGGGTTGACATGATAACAATGTTCACTCTATGAATGAAACATATAAAGACTTTCTTAGTCCAATCGGTTAAGAGATTTGACTGTGTACAATGGTTAAATATGTAATAGTAGATGATCTACCTTGATACAACTTCAATTGTAGTTTACAGATCAATATTCAGCTCATACAAATCTTTCTGATCAATATGTCACTTCAGATTCAACTCTATATCAGCTTACTATTCATTGGTAATTACTCTCTGTAGCTCGGTAATTATTTTGCGGTTCAGTTCTCACTAACCAGTATGATCAGAATGCATGAAAACTTGTTCATGCGATAATTCTACAGTATCTTCTTCCTCCAGCATAGTTTCAACAATGAAACCAATGTCTCTTATATAGATGAGTAAATCATTTTCTTTTTGTCCATCATATTTTGTTGCTTAATCTCATCCATTTAATTTTTCGCTTTAACCTTCTTTGACTGATGTGTCAGTAACATGTTTCAATCTGCTCCATTAGATATTCCTTGAATTATGTTAGTCGTCGATCTTCATAACAAACCTTATCTATTACCTCGATTTCATACACTTTCTAGCTCATCAATTTATCGGCTAAACTAGTCATTTGATTCCTTTATGTTCTGCTCGGTTAACAAAGAAATGCGTCAGTGAACACAAGCTCAGTTAACATTGTGCTCGGTATACACTACACTCTATCGGTGTGTACTGGAATGCTTCATTTACCGACAACACTGCTTTGTGTCTTTCAGCTCTATTCTTCATCATAGATGAATGCAACATAATAAAGTCAATATCATAAAGTCATAGACTCATCAAGAAGTTACTCAGTGTATTCCTTATCATCATTTGACATACATAGCTTCTCCATGTAGATATTTTTGTTCTTCATCTCTTTCACCTTTCTTCAGATGTATCGGTATAGTAACTTACAAGATAAGTACTGTCAAGCTAGTTGACATCAATGACAACATAATATTGATTTAATCATCTTACATATCTAATCAGCAACTCCTTAGTGATCTTTAATCACAGATCCTTCATTCAAGTTCTATATCAGTTGTAGTTCATCAATCCTTGAGACTGATTTGACCATTGCTAGCCTCTTCACCACTGAGGATTCTGTTGCCAATTACCCTGCGGTGGTTTCCATGCCCCTTGGGGTTGTTGCCAACTCCCATTAGGGTTCTTCCATTTTGGACTAGGGTAATTTTTCTATTGATTTTGATAGTTGTTCCAGGGAGGATTTTGATAATTCATAGAAGGTTGCCATTGATTGTTATAAAATGGATTACTAAATGTAAGTGGGTCTTGAAGCATACCTTGTCGTTGTTCCCATGGACGTCTTTGAGCAACAAAGAATAGCTATTCATCCGTAGTTCAACTGGCTTGTATTCAGTTGGCATCTAGGTGGCCTCTATATTTGCAACCAGTTTACATTGGCAATCTCTCTTCTTCTGCCGATAGTGTGGATAGAATTCTGCTAACATAACCTCTGCTTCCTCATGCTTCTTCTTGGCCTGTAAAGTATCCAGCTACGTGGCCATATTGTTGATGATATCCTTCTTGAAGTCAGATAAGAGATGAGTTATCTCTGATCTGGAAGCTCCTGAACCATTTTTCCTTCCTATTGTGGGTTTGTATCTTCTTCCTCTCTTCCCAATAGCCCATGAGTATTTGAGGCATATTTTCTTTATGTCATCCCAACTGGATTGAGTTATGTCTCCTCCTACCATCAAATCTAAAGCTTTAGTGCATCCATCTTGTATACCTTTGAGAAATAGTAGCTTCTGAGATTCCTCATTAAGCTCATGCTTTGTATTCCTTTGTAGACTATACATGAATCGTGAGGTATAGTCTTCAAGTGAATCATCCTCTTTTTGAGTCATTTTAAAGAGGTCTTCTCCTCGCATATCAGTTCCCCGACAATACTCCTTATACGTGGTCAAGAATGCTTCTTGCATCCTTGCCTAATCATGGGCAAAATCTTGTCCTAAGCCCATAAACCAACGCAAAGCAGACTCCTTAAGAGTCGCAAGAAAGAGTTTGAGCTTGTGAGCATCAGTGGTGTAGTCATAACTTCTGCATAGATTATCAAACTCGAAGAGAAAGGTATCCGGGTCTTTTGTCAGTAGACCGTAGAATTTTGGCAAGGCAGAAGAAGGTATGTTTTTAAGGTTGTTATTGTCTCGTTGGTCAGTAACAGGGAATGGAAAAGTAGGGGATTAGCCACCCTGGTAGGATTTATAGGTCACAAAGGTGGTGGATGATGAGCGAAGACTTCTGCAAATGCGTTAATTTCAGGTTGCTCTTCAAAAGAACCAAACTGTTCTTCTTCAGAAGATGATGAAGATGACGTAGTTTCAGGGAGGTCAATGGTAGCATCAAAAAATGAAATCTCTTCTTCAATGGATGATTGGGTTGGCTTGGAAAGTACCTTCCTCTGGAGTCTCTTCTTCGGTTATGCATACAGATAGTAGGAAGTGATGTGATTTGTAGGGTTCCTCTAAAAGTAAAGTATTCTAATGAAGGCTGGAAATACAACAAATTATAAGAATGGCTTAGTGAGGACTTGGTCCAGCACCATCCTTGGCAATGGTGCCAAAAATGATCACTTCCTATAAAGGCTTAGAAACTAGGTATAAATTCGGACTCAGGGATTAGACAACCAACCGAGCAGCTTATCCTCTTCATAGAAATTCATTTAGTATGTTAGACCATGGACGTATTACTTGAAATGGGCCAGAAAAGTATATGCACCAGGTATCACTTAACCATACATCTTATCATTTCTGTAGGAAAGAAATGCTTGAAGGGAAGCTATACTATGATTGCAGGAAATGAATGTTGAAGTAACATTTAAACTAAAGTTGTGAGAAAGTAAGTATTGGAATGAAAACTACGGAAGTATAACTGCTAAAAAAATATGAAGACTCTTACAAACTATGCCATAGTACTTCTGTTATCCCATGACTTTTTCTACAGGAAGCATTAGCTATTCTGTGGCTTTGGCTGTAGGAACAGTTTAACACTTGGCACAAAAACAACAGAAATGCAGAAAATGATGTTGTCTAGTATGAACCTATCTATCTATGGATTTCTCACCAAGCGGTCCCCCTTGGATGAGTATCCTAAATCAAAATTATACTCAACTGAATATTAACACTTAATTTTATTGATTGAATGATAAAGTATAGAATTCTCATAACACAGTGAAACAAACTAAAAACTATTTCTATAAGCTTGACAATGCCCTCCTTGTTGTGCTCACGTAGGAGCGGGGCTTTATTTAAAGGAAAAACTCCTAACTACTTCCTTAACCGTGCCACAAAAATAGGCGGATCTTTATTCCAACACTACCAACTAAAAAGGAGGAAAGCTTTTAAGACTAAAAAAGATTAGATCAAAATGGAGGAAAGAGTTTCCGTGACAACAAATCTATCTTCCCACTCGTGCCTAGATCTTCTTAATGAATTTAACACGCTGCCTTGCTCATTGCTAGGACTATGATGTAGGGGCATTCTTGGTCCTTGGTGAATCTGCATGGTGGTGTGTTTCTTGGCCAGTGTTACTTGGTTGTAGCCTTAACCAATGGTCTTGATTATTGAAGGAAGCTCGGTCACTAAAGGAACTCGGTGAGACTTCTTGTGCTTGGTGGAATTGGTGCTCGGTAATGCCTGTATTGCTCGGTGTTTCTTGGCTTGGTCAGTTGTTTCACTGGTGCTCAATTGTTTCTCTGGTGCTTAGTAGTTTTGGTTTACCGACTGGAGTTCTGTGTGATTTGTCGGGCCGACTTGGCACATTTATTGTTGGTAGCTGTTGTTACAGGCTAACATGTTGAATTTAATTATTGTAAGGCTATTTGAGAGCTGACTTGTATTGCATTTAATATTTTTTAGGAAGAGTTAATGGTTTCATCCAGTCAACTTGTGGATGATGATGAGTATTTAAGGGGCTTAGAGGACTTAGAGAGATCATGAAAGCAGATTTGAAGGTAGCAGATTAGCAAAGTTGTGAAAAAGTTCCTGTGGGATCTTGCAGATCAGATTGTTATTTGATAGTTTGTAATAGCAGAGCTAGTGGTTTGCACACTTGGAGATAAGGAGATTTCTTGGAGACTTGCAAGCTCAAGTTTAGATCGGCCTTAGGGTTTCCATCAGTTGTTGATAGTTTTCAGAGTTCAACTAGCTGGAGTTGTATTGGATCTTGATGATCTTACAAAATTATTCTGATTGTAATTGGCCCTAACTCGGAAGGCCTTACAGCTGGGCATGTTAATGAAAATTTGTTGAAACAATTGTTGTGTTGTGTTATTCTGCTATGTTGTTTTGAAGCTGTAAGGTTTGGACTCTCCTTAATTGGATCCTCCATCCCTTGGCTGTGTCAGGTGGTATCAAGTTGAGTTGATCTTGTGGAGTGAAGGTTGACCTAGCAAGGATAATCTTGCAAAGTTCATCTTGTTGGTGAGGAGATCGTATGATTTGAGTTGCAGATCCAAAGCATTGAACTTGTGGAATCTTGCCCTAGTTGTTTGTGCAAGGTGGAAGGCTGATCTAACTTGCATACAACTTAAAGATTTTCACAAGGTGGTCAGTGTAGGGTTTGTTGCAGAGGGTTTATCTTATCTTTAAGGATGCCTCCAAGAAGATTGGATCCTAGAGTGATTGCAGACCTCTGTGATACTATGGAATCTAGGATTACAACGAAGGTGAAATCAGATTTCAGATTTGAGATGGAGTTGATGAAGACTGACATGGTCATTGAGATCATGAGAGTTGTTTCTAGTGTACCTTAGAATGTTGGTACTAAAGATGGTTATGAGGAAGCTATTGAACACTTTGAAGCTGCTAGATCTAGTGGTGATGACCGAAGGTATAGATCTGGTGAAGACAAAACTGCTCGGTTGCCTAGATCTAGAGCTCGGTTAAGTAATAGTTACTGAATGGAAGTTTCTACTTTCTCTAGTACTTTGAAGCCTGAGAATTTGATTGATTGGATTGGTGAGCTTGAAGATTTCTTTGAGTTGGAACAAATTGAAGATCCTCTTTGGGTGAGGTTAGCATAGACAAAGTTGAAAGGACATGCTGCTCTTTGGTGGAAATAATTACAAAGAGATAGAGAAGATGAAGGTGAAACAAAGATCAATCGGTGGAGGTTGATGGTGACTAAGTTGAAAGTTAAGTTCATACTTGCTGACTATGAGCTTGACTTGTTTAAGAAGTTGCAGAATCTGAAATAGAAAGATCTAACTGTTGAAGATTATACCAAGGAGTTCTACAAACTTACTATTTGGTAAAAATGTACACACTAAATAGTGCACTTCTCTAAGTCATTACTTCCAAGAGAATCCATGAATGGAAAACCTTGAGAAAGCGACCTAGAGCTCCCTAGTCCTAGAGTCATAGGGATGTTGATGGTGCTCTCAGCTAGAGCTATTGAAGCATGCAACCTTGCTAGTAAACCACACAATGGGAGATTCAAAGAGACAAGGGCAAGGATGCCAATATCCTCAAGAATCAACAATGAAAATGCAATACAACTACACTAAGAATGAAGATGCAAGCTAAGCTATGGAAATGAAAGTATTACAAACCCTTACTAATTAAGCTATGTGAGCTAATCTAGAGAATAAAGAAAACTAAGCTAGATGCCATGAAAGCATTAAGCTAAGAATGCAAGAATGAAAGCTAAATGCATGAAGATCTCCAAAGCTCCAAAAGTCTCCAAGAAATCTTGCAACATAAGATTAGTATTCAAATTTGGGATCCTAGAATGAGAAAAGAGCTCTCCTTTTAAAGGAATTGAAAAGGAATGGACTATGGAGATTAAGAGGCAAAATACTTAATCAATGGTGGAGCTTGAAAGAGGGGCAATCCATGTCTACAAATATCCTCCAATGAGAAAATAAGAGTTGACTTTTGTGCCCCATATGAGACAAAATGTGCCTTTTCTTATTTTTATAAAATAAGAATAATGCTTTATTTGTGCAACTTAGCATAAGAGGAAAAGTGGGGGCTTTTTATTTAATAAAAGGGGAGGAAATTCTTTTTAAATAAATAAAGACTTTAGGATAAAATGGTTAGCCCATAGAATATAATCAAATAAATGATAGAAATAGGATTTGATCAAGGAAATTGATATTTGAAAAAAATGTTGATTTAGGAAAATATTGATTTAGGGATTTGATAAATTGTTGAATGGGGGCCCAAAGTCTAGGCGACCATTTTAGGGTGCATACAGAAATAATTACAAAGATATAGAGAAGATGAAGGTGAAATGAAGATCAATTGGTGGAGGTTGATGGTGACTAAGTTAAAAGCTAAGTTCATACCTGCTGACTATGAGCTTGACTTGTTTAAGAAGTTGTAGAATCTGAAATAGAAGGATCTAACTGTTGAAGATTATACCGAGTTCTACAAACTTACTATTCAGTCTGGACATAGAGAACTTGGTAATGAAAAGGTAACTTGGTAAGGAAAAGGTAGCTCAGTATGTGAATGGTTTGAGAATTGATATTCAAGATGAGCTTGGTATGCTGAAGATTGATTCTATTGAAGATGCTTATCAGTATGCTTTGAAGGTAGAAGATAAGTTGAAAAGGAAACAACATGGTAATCCCTGAGGGAAGGAAAAGATTGATCACTCGGTGAAGGATAAACTGATGACTGCAGAAGATGAACAAGAACCTATAGAATCGAAGAAGAAGATAGGTAGAGTTATCTTTAAGGGTACTTGCTATAACTATGGTGAAGAAGGACACCATTCTTTTGAGTGTACATAGAAGAAGCTTTGTGATCGACAAACTGCTATGGTGAATGAAAATATTGAGAATGAACCTGAATTTGAGAAATTTGTGCTTCGAAAAACATTGCTCGGTACAAAGGAGGAACCTTGTCAGAGGAGTAACTTGTTTAGGACTCGATGCAAGTCTAGAGGTAAACTTTGTGATGTTATTTTTGACAGTAGTAGTACTGATAACCTTATTGTTGAGGACATGGTTTAGAAACTTGGTTTGAATAGGATGAGACATCCACATCCTTATAGGATTGGCTAGTTGCAAGATGATCATGCTCTAGAAGTAAGATAACAATGCTTTATTGATGTTCAGATTGGCCAGTATAAGGACCTTGTGTTATGTGATATTGTGAAGATGAATAGTTTCTATATATTGCATGGTAGACCTTGGCAATATGATTGCAGAGCTATGTATGATTATGTGAAGAATGTGTTCACTATTGAGAAGGATGACAGGAAGTTTTCCTTGATGCCTTTGCTAGATACAACACTCGGTAGGAGGAGTCTTAGTATTGGTAGCCGAGTTGAGTTGGTAGATCCTGAGAGAATGAATGATCACTTTGGAGAACACACCTGTGTGTTATCAAGGAAAGACTTGGAGAGACAAAGGAAGCTGAAGTGGAAGAGTATGCAAAATGAAAAGGTGGAGGACTTGTATGTGAAGAACCAGTTTGGGATTTATGTGCTAAATCCTGAAAGATGTTCTTCTCACATATGAACATCTTTTCAAACTTGGGGTGTCTGAAGCATGGGCATTCTTGCTCCTCAGTGAATTTGCATAGTGGTGTGTTTCTTGGCCGGTGTTACTTGGTTGCAGCCTTAACCGATGGTCTTAGTTATTGAAGGAATCTCGATCGCTAAAGGAACTTGATGAGACTTCTTGTGCTCGATGGAAGTGGTGCTTGGTAATGCCTGCATTGCTCGGTGTTTCTTAGCTTGGTCGGTTGTTTCACTAGTGCTCAGTTATTTCTCTGGCCCTCAGTAGTTCTGGTTTACCGACTAGAGTTCTATGTGATTTTTTGGGCTGACTTGGTGCATTTATTATTGGTAGTTGTTGTTACAGGCCGACATGTTAAATTTAATTATTGTAAGGCTATTTGAGAGCCAACTTGTATTGAATTTAATATTTTTTAGGAAGAGTTAATGGTTTCATCCAGTCGACTTGTGGCTGATGATTAGTATTTAAGGGGCTTAGAGGACTTAGAGAGATCATGAAAGCAGATATGAGGGTAGCAGATTAGCGAAGTTGGGGAAAAGCTCTTGTGGGATCTTGCAGATCAGATTGTTATCTGATAGTTTGTAATAGCAGAGCTAGTGGTTTGCACACTTGGAGACAAGGAGATTGCTTGGAGGCTTGCAAGCTCAAGTTTAGATCGGCCTTAGGGGTTCCATCAGTTGTTGATAGTTTTCAAAGTTGAACTAGATGGAGTTGTATTGGATCTTGATGATCTTGTAGAATTGTTTCTAATTGTAATTGGACCTAACTCGGAAGGCCTTACAGCTGGGCATGTTAATGATTTTTTTTTGAAACAATTGTTGTGTTGTGTTATTTCGCCGTGTTGTTCTGAAGCTGCAAGGTTTGGACTATCCTTAATTGGATCCTCCATCCCTTGGCTATGTCAGATTGCCACCTTGCTCTTTCCAGAACCTTTAACTGGTGCTGCGCTGAATGCTTCTCCACTGGAAGTTGCAGGAAGACCGAGCAGAACACTCCATTGAATGAATGTGCCAAACCTGGTCAAAACAAAATTTGCTATTCCAATGCACTATGCTTCAAGGGTTAGGATAAGATATTTATGATAGTAATTATCAGAATACATATAATCATTCATATTCAAACAACTACTCTAACCATTTGAAACATAATCACATCTTTTAGAACAAGCAATATAGTAATTCATCCAAGCATAGCATATTTAAGTCCGTTTAAACCAAGTTAAATGTCTGATGTCAACATGCCATATAGTAGCAGAAAAACATAAAAGTCTTAGGGTAAATGTATCAAAATAGAGCAAAAGCTCTAGCTGTTATTATCCTAGGATGTCCTAAAGTATGGCATTAATATGCCTCATCACAACCTCAAGGTTTTGTGTAGGACTCTTCTATGGTGTGCAGACTTCGAAGGTCTCTATAGGGTCTCAAACAAGCCCCCAGGGCTTGGTATGAGAAGATGGATTCTTTTTTTCTTGCCTCACACTTCACACACTGTCACTTTGATCCTATCATGTACATTCAACATCATGGGGCTGATCTATTGATACATGTGTTATATGTTGATGATCTCATCATTATAGGTAGCTCATCCTCTATGATTCAGAGTGTTCAGAGCACATTGAGAGAGCAGTTTGAGATGACTGATCTTGGACTTCTACTCTATTTTTTGGGCCTATAGGTTATTTAGTCTTTGGATGGGATTTCCATACTTCAGAAGAAGTATGCTCTTGATATGCTTCAGCAGTTTAGCATGCTTGATTGCAAGCATGCTCCCACACCTTTTTAGTCAGGTGTTGTTCTATCTACCACTTTCTCTACTCCTACCGTGGATTCCACATTATACATAGCGCTAGTGGGTAGTTTGTTGTACCTGACACACACTCGTCCTGATATTTCCTTTGCGGTTGGCCTTGTCTCTCGATTTTCACACGATCCTCATGAGAGTCATTGGCAAGCGGCCAAACATATCTTGAGGTACATTCGGGGTACTACTTTTTATGGCATTCACTATACATCAGGGGATCCTCACATTGTTGGTTTCACAGACTCAGATTGGGCCAGTGACACTATTGATCAGAGGTCTACTTTTGGATTTGTCTTCTGTCTTGGTTCCGGTCCTATCACATGGGCTTGCAAGAAGTAGACAACTCATGCATTATCATCTATAGAGGCAGAGTACCGAGAAGATGTACTAGCTAGTCAGGAGGTTTTATGGCTTCAATAATTGATGACAGAGTTTGGTTTTCCTCTTGATAATCCCACTATTCTTTGGTGTGAAAATCAAAGTGCTATACATATTTCTCATAGCCCAGTTGAGCATCAGAGGACCAAGCACATTGAGCTTCATATGCATTTCATCAGGCATTTGATTCAAGATGGCTCTCTGTGTTTGGAGTATATTCCCACTATTGAGCAGGTTGTTGACATCTTCACTGAACCTTTGGCATCCCTGCTATATCTTCAACTGCATTCTATGCTTGGGATGAAGGAAGTTGTCCTTGGGGGGTCTCAATGATGAGGCCGTCCTTCCTTCTATTTCTATCTCTTTTTGGAGTAGGATTTTTTCCCATGTGGTTTTCTCTATTTCTCCATTTTAAAGAGATTTGGTTGTGTTGGGTACCTCATCAGGCCATGTTTTCGGGACCTATTTTATGCTTTCAGCACTGTACTTTCCTTTTCTTTATTCTTGCATTATTCATAGCTGCATTATTGCTCATCTTAAGGAGGGGTGTTAGAGTAAAGTATTAATTGTGTTAATTAACTTTACTCCCTTCTTAAGATGTCACCTTTTTTGCTTTAGTTTTTTATATTTAAACCTCTCTTGCATTGGTAGTGTTATATTTAAAACACTCATGCACTAGTTGTTTTAAATATAAACTTGCATGCATTAGTCATGTAATAATTAAACTAATTATTACATGCACTTCTACTTTTTAGGGTTTGCCTTTCAAGGATTTCAATCTCCTTTATAAGAATGATCCATTGTATATTTTATTCATTCATTAATTGAGAATATTTTCTTCTTCATATTTTTGAGTCAAACCCTTGCCCTCTTCTTGTCTCTACCTCCTTGTAATAGGTTTTTGTATGTAGGTGATCTTCTGGTTTTGCGGATTTGTATTGCTCAAATCCTACACCAATGAAGCATGTATAGAAATATGTAACATACACAATCTTAATATTCACTTGATGGTAAACTACAAATATATATATATATATATATATATATATATATATATATATATATATATATATATATATATACATACATATATATACATACATATATATATATATATACATATATATATATATATACATATATATATATATATATACATATATATATATATATATACATATATATACATATATAGATATATATATGTATATATACATATATATATATATATATGTATATATACATATATATATATATATATATATATATACACACACACACACACACACATATATATATATATATATATATATATATATATATATATATATAGAGTAGCATGAAATACAGTATTATTGACAAAGTGACTGTAGTAGCAGGAATCAACCACATCAAGAGCTTATTATTGCTAGCGCTAGCTTATTGATTTACTTGGTGGAGTAACCCCTATTAATTAATTGATTAGTTGTTAGCTTATTGATTGGTTGGTGGGTCTCAAAGCGATAAACATGCTTCTAATTGTTCATGCTCCTAGAGGTTTTTGTTTGGTCCATGCAATTTGTAGGAAGTCAAGTCAATTTGAACCCGATATAATATATATGAAATATGAATGTTCACTTGCTATTTGTATTTCAATAAATTATTCAACAATAAAAACACTCATATTGTTATTAGCTAATTACAACTTTGATTTTTTGAAATATAGATCTCTACCAAATTGTGAACAATATAGAAGACAAAGAAGCATTAAAGAAAACAAGAACAAAAGGGGAAAACTATGTCATGAAATTCACATTGTAGTCATGTTTGCAAGGTTTCTTTGCAAATGTAGTGTTTGTTTCTTGTTTGTTGCAAAAGATTAAAAAGCTAAAAATGCTCCAAAAGGTTGAGAAAACTAGGCAAAATCAATTTTAGTTCAAAAGTATCTAGCTGACCAAGAAAATTTTGTGGATAAAAACTTGAGCTTGAATGCTTTGAGAGTGGGTACAGAAGTAAAGTTATGGCTACATAATATTCTAAAAGCATAAAAACTAGAAAGTGCAAATTCTTCAAAATGTTTAGTTTTAGCTAAGGCAGAAAGTAAAAAACATTGAAGGTGATGCTAAATTACAACTTCAACTTCAAGTTTCAGTATAAATAAGAATGATGAAGAGGATGGAAAATAGTTCCAATTAACACCTAAATCTACAATTAGTAAAACAAAACTTTATTTTCATCTACATTAGAAAGTGATTAAAATAGAACTGTATTGTCATCAAGATTAGAAAGTCACAAGACATATAGATTCTCTGCACGACAATTTCAAATGTAAAACATATCAATAATAATAATGAAGATGATGGTATCATGGATAGTAGGTCTCACGAGATCTATGTAATTCTCTTGATCACCACACAAATTAAAGACACAAAATTTCATTGATACCAAAAACCAATAAATAGCTTTTGTGTAAAATCAACATTAGATAATCTAGGTAGGAAACACTAGAAATCAACAGAAAATAGTAGTCAAACTTTAAATATAGCGCAAGACAAAAGTACTACTGACCTCAATTCCACTAGTCTCGTCAGAGAGCACCTATTATTGGAAAAGATCACTATAAGATTCACAATACACAAATCAAAGCATAAAACACAGACATAAAACAAATGCGTATCTCAAAGATTTAAAGCAACTTACCTTAAAGGTTTTTGTAGGATGAAAAAATTTCCCTTAATGTCCTTACTTGAATTCACTCCTTTTTTTTAAATTTATGCGTGTCCCCTCAACCTTTCCATTCTTCTCTTTTTAATCCAACACTCCCAACAATCAAAATTAATTACTCACCTTCCCCTAAACAAATGGGTATCCTGATCTTAAATTTTGCGATAAGGTAGTTTGACTTCCATGTAGCATACAACTTTTAGTAGAGTGATTATTAAAGAATTTGGATAGGAAGCATAAATGTTGATTTTGTCTTCTTGGAAAATAAAGACAAGAAAAATAAAAGAATATAGAAACATATTATTAACCAATGTAACTTTTTTGGATATAAGTCACCATTTATATTTATGAGACATAGTAAAATCTATGTAGACTTTACTAGTGAACAAAAAATGTCCAACTTTGCATCGAGTGGAAAAAGACATCCTATAATGACAAGGAATGAATAAAACTTTGTCACTTCAGAAGCTAATGTTGGAGGAAATTTTAATCTTTTCATTTGAAGTCTATTTTTCCCAAAAATTGCACCGACTGTTTAAAGTTTTAGTAGCAAGGGAAAATGTTTAAATAACATTTAAAAAGTTTTAGACATAGATGTTTCTATAAATTCTCATAAATGATTGGCTAAAAAAAGAGAAGATAAAGTTGTTTGATCCATCCAATTAGAGTAGACATAATTTATTTTTGACTAAATTATTAAAATAGATATATTTATGAGAACTATAGAGGAAAAATAAATAAAGACAAGAAAAATAAAGGAGTATAGAAACATATTATTAACCAATGTAACTTTTTTAGATATAAGTCGCCATTTATATTTATGAGACATAGTAAAATCTACATCTACTTTTCTAGTGAACCACAAATGTCCAACTTTGCATTGAGTGGAAAAAGACAGCCTAGAATGACAATGAAGAAATACAACTTTATGTCACTTCAAAAGCTAATGTTGTAGGAGTTTTTTAATTTTATTTTTTCATTTGAAGTCTATTATTTTTTCCCAAAACTTGCACTAACTATTTAAAGTGTTAGAGCAAGGGAAACTTTTACAAGAAAATTTAAAAAGTTTTAGACATAAATGTTTCTAGAAATTCTCATAAATGATTGGCTAAAAAAAGTGAAGATAAATTTGTTAGGAAAAAAAGTCTTCCACTAACCATTCATTGATCCATCCAATCAAAGCAGACGTAATTAGTTTTGGACTAAATTATTAAAATAGATATATTTATGAGAACTATTGAGGAAAAATAAATATGCAAAATAAATTCATTTGATTGGTAAATGTAAAGTGAACAGTAACATTTGCATGAATGCATAAGTATTCTTGCCTATGGCAGGAACTAACAAACAAGTATATGAAATGGGTTTTGAAGATATATTAAGTAACTATAATTATAAAAATAAATTTAAATTTAAATTATTTTTAAGACTTTATTACATATTATAATATAATATAAAAACTACTATATAAAAAATATTATAATCAAAATATATACTTTTGAAAAATTTAATCAATTTCTATCTAATTATAATTATAATGAAATTAACTCTATATTTAATAATACATAAATAATTTTAAGTTCATTATTAACTAATTTAATGTAATTCTATTAATAATATATTTTAAAGTTTGATATTTTTAAAATATAAGAATGCTAGTATAATATAAATTCTTCTATTATAATATAGTGATATAATATAACAAAATATTTTAAAATAATATAATATATTTTATAAAATTAATTAATTCAAATTGAATTGCAATTCTTATTACCAAACCTTAATTTATGTAGATTCAAATTTTCGTATATAATTTATATTAAATTTTCTATCTTATATTTAAACTATTTATTAAATTATTATTATTATTTGATCAAAAGTGGGTGAACCACTAATAAATAAATAAATAAATAAATAAATAAATATATATATATATATATATATATATATATATATATATATATATATATATATATATATATATATATATATATATATATATATATATATATATATATATATATATGTATGTATGTATGTATGTATGTATGTATGTATATAGTTCAAGAGCTCAATTGGGAAAGAACCAAAAAGAAAACTCAATATCCTAGCCCAATTACAAATATACAATCCTGCTATGGCAGAAAAATACAAACATCTAGATTCCACCATGTCAATAAACCTTATACCAAAATTCTGTAAGACAGACATCGCCTATAGAAGATTCGGCTATAAATTGCAAAATGATACATGTGGAGTGAGATACAATTCATATCTCTCAATTTACAGTATGTCTACAATCGGTAAATACAACAATAAACCCTAATCCATATACAAGATCCTTACTAACAATTGAGCAGTTAGGGCATAAATTCATTTCAAAGATTAATATCCAAAAACATAGTCGGAGTGTATACACAATAAAAGTGATATATATTTTGAATTAATCTTCCATGGCCGAGGGATCTGCATCTCCTTATGGGAATCGTACACCTTGATTGATCAAGAGTGAATTCACGGTCTCCTCACACAATCCACCCAAAACTAGGGTCAAAGTTTGCCTTGTAGAAGGTTGTAGACATGTCCATCCATCATTCACAACCTGACAATTAGTAATATCAACACCCCAACTGGATGAGTGAACCTCAGTTTACAGACATATGTTGAGGGCTGGCATTGGAGTGGAAGGCAAACATTGTGTTTGTACTAATTTTGAATTGTGCTCATGGTTGTTGGAGGGAACCTGTGAAGCTGCTTCTGCAGCATTGTGTAGCTGGAAAATGTGAAAGAGGGCAGCCACTCTAGAGAGGATTCTGGAGGCCACCATAGCATCAATGTCATGACCATGTGATTGGAGAGTAGTTCTAATGTGCGTATAATTTTTCCTATCCAAGGCACATTTTATGTTGTCATAAACAAGCATACATGCATGGTTACTCTGAATATAGTGCCTAGGGAACAAACGTCCAAGGAGACCATGTCCTTACCATATATTATAATGGATAACTACTCGCTCAAATTTATCTAGCCAAAGAAAATCCTTATCTACTACCTTGTTGTAAACAATATCTAGCAATTGTGTGCTTTGTAAAATGTCCATGGCATTAGATAAAAAAATTGACATTACCTGAGATGAGTAAATGCACCTTTTTGTCCTAGGTATTGTAATTTCATCCCTAAGAAATTCCTTCACCACTTTGTGGAAGCAGATGTTGTTTAGGATAAACCTGTGGTCCAAAATAGAGTCTTCAATGTGTGCTGAGATGGCCACTTCATTCTCCTCAACCTCAATTTTTATCCTATCATTCCATGCCATATATTCCTAATGAAAATTTTGACAATCCCTACAAGACAAGAAAGAATTCGACGCCATGGATTTAGTTCAAAGATATGAGTACTAGCTAGAAAATTAAGAAAGAGACTGAGCTTACAAAAAAGTGCCACTTGAAAGCCACAGTTTGTGTATATATGATTTGTAAGCATGATTCAACAATGTGATCTTTTACTTCAATTAAAATGACAATAGTCTCTAGCATGTGAGTAATTAAAAATATTTAAAACATGATAAGAAATAATTTCTGATATTGAGTACCACGGCCTTGAAGTCCCATCTTGACAATGCCACATCATGTTAATTCAATGTTACATCTTATGTGGAGCGTTAAGCCTTGTACACTATGACAAGATGTGGTGTCCTAAGAATATCCTATGCTTAACTAACAATGATTCCCAGAGCAGCTTATTGTGCAAAAATTGTGTGAGGGTTAATTAATACTAGTGGTTGCATCATTCATAACAAGATCTTTGAAATCTGAATTTTTGTGCAAGAATGGATACAGGCTGAAAGATTTTATTTTATTACCATCGCAACCATAATTTGAAATCCAATCTGTAACTTTGTTCCCTTCACGAAGGATGTGAGAAATACTATGGCTCTCAAAGGATTGTAAAATTTTCCATACCTGTTTAACAATGTAACTTAGTTGCCAGTTATGGATTAAATTTGTGATGCAAGCATTGCTTATTACTAAAGAGTCTCCCTCAATATGAATCTTCTGATAACTACCCTTCTTATCCAGGACTAGACCATCCATAAGAGCTTGTGCCTCTGCCACATTGTTTGTACCCGACCTAATTGGTGAAGCCTTCATATCGATAACCCTTCCCAACCAATCTCTAATGTAGATTCCAATTCTAGAAGGGCCTAGGTTTCCTTTCAAAGCCCCATCAAAGTTTATCTTTACAACATCCTTGTGCGAAGGTTGCCATTTAATCTTGGATATGTCAACACTATGCATCGATCTCCAATTTGGAACTGTGCCAATGGGAATTTGGATATGGCTCCATTCTTTTTTATATCCACCCATCTTAGGTCAAAAAATAATGATTGCACTTGATACCGGATAGGTTGGCTTTTGTAATTTCTGATATTGAGATTTCTAGTTGGTCTGTGACAATGTTGATTGGTGTAGCCATTTTCCTGAAGATCCTTTTGTTGCGCTCCCACCATATAGCCCAAACTACTGCTGAAGGAACACATTTCCATAGGCATGAGAAGGTTGAATTCATGTAGATCAATGGACATGTTTCAAACAAATCCCATAATTTATTTGGTAGAGGCAATGAAATGTGCATTTTGTTGATAACAAACATCCAACAATGATTCACAAAATCATAATTAAGAAGAAGATGGTCCACTATTTCCATTTATTTCTCACAAAGAACACATTTAAACTGATCAACAATCCTTAATTTTGATAGTTTGTCACTAGTTAGGATCTTGTTTTGAATAGCTAACCATGCAAAACATCCTGCCTTGGGTAGGATTGATGGATTCCAGCAAAAGGAATAGGCTCTACTTTCAAGCTTTTTTTTCTCAAAATTTTGTAATGCTCTATACCCTTCCTTGATTGTGAATTTTTCATCCTTGGATGGTACCCACATAACTTTATCATCTTTTTTTGTAAGGAAGACATGACGCTATTGAAAGATAGATAGTAAGAGCGAGGATTGTTGATCATTAATGGGTAGCAGAAATGTTTCTTTCCAAATAACTTTTCCTAAAAAAATCTCTATAGACATAACATAATCTAAAATATTAGGGCCCCAAATGCTAGTTGTGATGTTCATGATTTCCTCACAATGCTCCATTTGAGATAGAGGTGGAAGGCCATTCCATGAATTTGTCCAAAATTTAACTTTGATGCCATTATTTACTTTCCATGGAATATAGTTAGTGATGAGTGGTCTCGACTTAATCATAAAATTGCAAAATGCTGAGCCTTTAGGTGGATCTGTCATAGTGAGAATATGTGAAGAATCAGAAGCATCTAAGTACTTATGTTGCATAATTTGACACCATTTTTCCATAGGCTTGGTATACATGTGCCAAGTCAGCTTCCCTCCAAAAGTTTATTTCTATGAGATAAGTTATGTAATCCAACTCCACCATGTGACTTTTCTTGGGCCATATTCTCCAAAGAAATCAATGGTATTTTCTTTGCTTCTGAAATGTTACCCTTTCCAAAAGAATTATGTAATTAGCTTCTCAATCTATTGTATAATTGACGAAGGGGCTTTAAGAACTGACATATAGTAATTGGGGATGCCTGAAAGAACTAATTTGATGAGCAAAATTTTACCTGACAAAGATAGCCATCTACCTTTCTAGGCTGAAGTGTGTGCTTTAATTCCATCCACCATAGTAGACCAGAATAATGCTTTGTTAGTCCCTACAAAGAAATGGATACCTAGATATGTGGAAGGGAGATGTTCAACTTTGAATCCCATAATCTTGATGATTTTATTTGAAATAATTGCATTGGTGTTGAACATGTAAATTTTGGACTTGGATGGATTGATTTTCTGCCCTGAGACATAAGTATATAATTCCAAGGATTATTTAATGTGTTTGGCTTCTTTGATGGAGGATTTTCCAAATAGTAAAGTATCATCCACAAAGAAAGAATGGGTAACTGATAGTGAAGTGCATGTGATCTGTGCACCTTGCCATGGGGCATTTTCATGATCACGATTAATACTTCTACTGAATGCATCCACCATGATTATAAACAGTATTGGGGAGAGGGGATCACCTTGTCTCGCACCTTGGGTTGAAGGAAATAAGCCAACTACTTGACCACTGATAAGCACTGAAAACCATGCTCCTAAGATACAAGCTTTAATCCATTTGTACCACTTCTTGTGAAACCCAAATTTGGGAAGCACTTTGAATAAGAATTCCCAATTCACATGATCATAAGCCTTCATCATGTCTAGTTTGATAACAAAAGTAGACTGTTGGTCTATATTGATAGGGTGAGAGCTTCATGGGTTACCAGGGCCCCTTCCATTGTCTCCCTCCTTGGGACAAACCCTCCTTGTTCTAGTGATATAAGAGTGGGCACTAGACTTTGTAGTCTTAAGTATATAGCTTTAGTTATTATTTTATACACCATGTTGCACAATGATATAGGTTTGAAATCTACAAATGTGTGTGGGGCCTTAATTTTTGGAATGATAGCAATATTTGTTGTGTTGAATCATTTGAACATTGAACCATTACGTCTAGAATCCTCCACATCTTCTAGGAGATCCATGCAAATAACTTCCCAATATTGTTGGTAAAATAGTGCTACAAATCCATAAGGTCCTAGGGCCTTATCTGATGGGAAGGAAAATACCACCTTCCTCAACTCTTCAAGAGTAAATGAGGCTAGTGATGCTTTATTATCTTCATTGTACACTAATCTTGGAATAGAACTTAAGAGCTTCTATGTTCGTAGATCTGATTTATAATTTGAGGCAGGTGGAGAAAGAAGAGTTTTGAAAAAATTTACACCTTCTTGTTGGATTCCTTGAGCATCTACAATCAGGTCCCTCAAAATACTATGGTATATTGAGAAAATGGAACTTGCTTCTTTCCTTTTCTTGGTTGAGGCATGAAAGTATTTGGTGTTCTTGTCACCTTCCTTTAACCACATCTCCCTAGATTTGTGTCTCCAATACACTTCTTCCCTAGAACAAAGTTCTTCCCATTCACTTTGTAATGCTTTCTTCTTACTGAATGATTCAGAATCAAGACCATGTTGAATTTTATGTTGATTAATATCAGTAAGCATCTTACTGACCATTTCTTTCTATTTGAAGACATTTTTAAAAACCTTAGAGTTCCAATCCTTGATCCATGTCTTAAAAAAATTGAGCTTATTAAAGAATTGATACATCTTGGTGCCTTTGCAAAATGGCACTGCAGTCCACCACTATTTTAACAATGCCCATAAATGTGGATGTCTGAACCACATGCTTTCAAATTTGAAAGATGTTCCAAATGTTCTTTGTTGAGGCACATGAGTCCAATCAACATTCAACATTAATGGAAAGTGATCTAATTCATAGATTGAAGACAAACCCAAACCTCACGAGAAGGATATTTTAAAGGGAGAAGGTCACGTCTAATGAAGATTCCCACTTGATTTGCCAAGATTCATATAATGTCCAGGCCTTTGTATTCAAGTGGTAGGGAAGGAAAGGCAATCCAGTGAGGGAAGAAATAACATTATTTAGGGTTTGGTTTAAAATTAGGTGATGTATGATAAACTTCAAGGCTTGCTTTCACACCCTCCAAGAGACTTCACTTGCCTCCTAGTATCCTATTCCTCTATAGGATCTTCCAATAGGCTTAGATCATTAACTAAGACCTATTCAAACTCTGCTTATAAGAGTCAATCTCTGAAAACTTCACCTTGAATGATCAACACCCTAGTTTTGATTCACTTCTCCACATTCACTTAGAAGGCTCTAAGTGCCAAATATCCATAAACATTCTCCAACATTGTAGGGGTCTTCTCCATAATGAAAAAATTATTTTTCTTTCCCATTTGATCCATCTTGGAAGGGTCTTCAATCATCTTCTAATCAGATTCCATGAATTGACCTTAAAAATAGGCCTATTCTAGTAGCCTTCACCAGTCCGTTTTTCCCCCTTTTGGAAAATTTTTCCCAAACAAATCAAAAAAATAAAACTTGTTTCGGATACCCTTTTGGAAGTTTTAAAACTTTCATAAAGGTTCTGGGTCTGAAAGTGACCGTATAGGGGCTTCCTACAAACAAGGACAAGAGGCCTAATAGGCCTAATTTCTAGGACTAAACTATGGTTTTGATAGCAAACTTGTTCAAACCAAATTATAAATGATTGGTATGGTTTCTATCTTCACAAAATGGTTAGATATGATGTTTACCTTTATGAAAAATTCCTGGATCAGTACGGATCCATACAACCATGCAATGTTTCTTCACTCTTTTAACCTCTAGACCTCTAACCAGGCTGCACAAACTCGCCTAAGGCCTAGCATATAAAATAGTTCTTCATGCTTTCACAACTCCTAACTCCTAAAACTATGTACAAAAATGACTCCTCTTCCATTTCCATCTATCATGAATGATTATCCATGGTTAGATTTCATGGAGGAGCCATGACTCTTTAAACTACTCAAAACAAGCTGAAAATAGACTCCTTGAACTAAAATGCTCGAAACCAGTACTTAGATGAACTCAAAATGACATTCTATTCAAATTAAAAAGTTAATAAACTACCTATAGAACACTAATCCAGCATTAGATTTGGTCGTTCAGTCCATTAAGTATGACTGTCAACACAAAACAACAGAAAATTCACTGTAAAATGCTTGCAAAGCTCTATTAACTTTCTCTAAACTATTACAATGCATAATGAAACTTGGTGTTCAAGTCTTAGGTATCATTAGATGCCATTTCCTTAATTTTAGGGTCTATTGGCCGCAACATAACCATCCTATAACTTAGGGAATCCAAAGATACTTGAATGGCATGCACTCTTTTGCAATAATTGCAAAATTGAAGACAACTTCTTCTCAACACTTGGAAACTTTGTCATGTGCCTCAATCCTATATTCGAGGACTCATAACCTCCTATGTTTCAAGGATCCAAGGTGATTTATGACCTTATGGCATCTTTACATTAACAAATTATATGTTTTGAACACATTAAAGACTCTCACCAAAGCTAAGCTTCTAACTTAAGAAATTAAATAAACAACTAACAAAGGCTATTATTGTGACCTTAGTCCTAATGACTAACTCACCTAGCCAACATAGCAAGAGACCTTCTAAGGTCCTAAAACAAATTAAACTAATCTCTTGACTTGGCTAGAGTCAAGTACAAGCTAGAATTTACTAACCAATGGAGGCTAGCCTAGGTGCTCTTGCACCATCCTCCCCAAAATTAAGAATTTCAATCCACCCTTGGATTGATGATGGTAGGATCAATGCCCATTCTTTTGAATTCTGATTCCTTGATCCAAATTGCATCAGCAACACTCTGCACATACCTCTGAATGAGGTGTTCTTTATACTCCTTGAGTCTAGTCTTTTTGTAGACTCTAGTGTCTAGTACACTGTCTGGTCCTGTATTTGCACTAGTAAGGAGTTGTAAGTCTTATACATCCTTGATCACTTCATGTATGGTCTATTCCATGCTTTCTTGAGGCCCTTTATAATGGACAAGGTCTGCAACATTGAAAATATTTGACAGTCCACTATCATCCGATAGGTCTACTTTGTAAGCATTGTCACCATACCTTGCCAATATAGGATAGGGTCCTATCCTCCTCATTTGTAGCTTGTGAGGGACTCCTTTTTGCAATCTAGATTTTTTTAGATGCACCATGACAAGATCACCAACATTGAACTCAAATATCCTTCTACCTTCATCCACCTTTTCTTTATGTTTTTTGGTGTTGTCCACTAATGTCTTCCTCACTGTTTCATGAACCTCTTTCATAGAAAATACAAAATCATCTGCATATCCACTTGCTTTGACTCCTCCTTTCAAATCTCTCAACTCATAGACACCCCTTGGATGTAGTCCATAAACTATCTCAAATGGACTCTTCCCTATGGATCTATTCAATGTGTCATTGTAGGCATATTCAGCTTGCCCAATCAACTGATCACATTGTTATTCGTACTCTTTAGTCAAGAATCTTAGAAGATTCCCAAGGTTGCTATTAACAACCTCAGTTTGACCATCAGTTTGGGGATGGTAGGCTGATCCAAAAGATAAGTTGGTGCCCAATCTTTGCCAAAGAGTCTTCCAAAAATGACTCATAAAAGTAGTGTCCTTGTCTGACACAATGCTAATAGGTAACCCATGGATTCTCACAATTTCTTTGAAGAATAGAGATTCTATTTGACTTGCATCATTTGTGGTCTTGCATGGCACAAAGTGAGCCATCTTGTTGAATCTATCCACAACTACATACACACTATCCATCCCTTGTCTTGTCTTGGGTAACCCAACTACAAAATCCATGCTTAAGCATTCCCATGGCCTAGTAGGAATAGGTAGTGGTTGGTAAAGACCAACATTTGTAGAAGTGCCCTTGGCCTTTTGACATACTACACAACTCTCCACATACCTCCTAACATCAATATTCATTCTAGGCCAAAAGTAAAACTTTGAAACAAGGTCTTGAGTCTTAGTGATCCCAAAGTGACCACTCAAAGCACCATTATGCTTTTCTTGAATCAAATTCTCTCTAATAGAGCCTCTAGGAACACACAATTGATTTCCCTTGAACAAGAGATCACTTTGCAAAGTATAATCAACATATTTACTATGAAAATGATTCTTGTATTCAACACATACCTTTTAAATGTTAGCAAAGTCCTCAGCATCTGCATATAGATCCTTGAAATGATCTATCCCCATACTTTTCAACTAAATTTCTTGTAGTGTAATGGCTCTTCTTGACAATGCATCATCCACCTTGTTTAGTACACACTTCTTGTGCTTGATATTGAAGGTGTAAGCTTGTAGGTACTCAACCCACTTCATGTGCTTGTGAATCAACTTCTCTTGTGAATTCAAGAAACTAAGTGCTTGATTGTCTGAATACACAATGAATTCTTTTGGAAGCAAGTAATGCCTCCACTTTCTTAGAGCTTGGACCAATGCATACATATCTAAGTCATATGAGGAGTACTTCCTCTTTGCCTCACTTAACTTTTCAGAATGGAAAGCCACTGGTCTTCCCTCTTGGCTTAGAACAACCCCAATTGCTACATTGCAAGCATCGCATTCAATGGTGAATAGCTTGTCAAAGCTTGGCAACACCAAAATAGGTTGGGTAGCTATCTTCTCCTTCAACAACTCAAAGCTCTTGTTAGCATCTTCATTCCAAAATTTTTTTTTTTCATTCCTCCTTTGATAGTGTCTAACATAGGAGCACAAATTGCACTAAATTGTCTTATGAAATTTCTATAGTATTGTGCAAGACCATGAAAAATCCTTACCTCAATTGCTGACCTTGGAGTAGGCCAATTCATGATAGCCTCCACTTTTCTTTTATCCATTTTCAGATTGCTATGTGATAAGACAAACCCAAGGTACACTAATTCTGATTTGATGAACTCACACTTCTCCAAGTTGATCATCAACTTCTCCTCATGCTGCTTCTTGAAGACAATGTCAAGGTGTTCCAAATACTCACTCTTTGTCTTGCTAAAAATTAGTATATCATCTAGATATACAACTAAAAACTTGCCTATGTAGTCCTTGAGTACTTCATTCATGAGCCTCATGAATGTGGAGGGGGCATTTGACAATCCAAATGGCATGACAAGCCATTCATACAACCCTTCATTGGTCTTAAAGGTTGTCTTCCATTCATCTCCTTCATGGATTCTTATTCGGTGATAGCCACTCTTCAATTCTATCTTGCTATAGTACTTTGCTTCACCTAAATAGTCCATTAAGTCTTCAATCCTATGGATAGGGAACCTATACCTTATGGCTATCCTATTGATAGCCCTTGAGTTAGTACATAGCCTCCAATTTCCTCCTTTCTTAGGTGCAAGTACAGTGGGTACAGCACATGGACTAATACTCTTCCTAATTAGGCCTTGGTCTAATAGCTCTTGTATTTGCCTTGCTATTTCCTCATTTTGTTGAGGGGTCATTTTATAAGCAGCTTTGTTAGGTAGGGTAGCTCCTAGGATAAGGTCTATTGTATGACTTATGGATCTTTGAGGGGGTAAGGCTGATGGTTGACCATCACTTACAATGCCTTGGTAAGTTTGCAACATACCTTGAATCTACCTTGGTAATTCAGTCTTCTTGGCTACCTTGCCTTCATCTCCCTCTCTTGGCTTCAACACCAATGCATAGCCTATGCCTTCACTATCTTCCATGGTTTGTAGGAACTCTTTTTCACCTACCATAAGAACATTTGGACCTGATGTCTTCACTTATGCATCCTCCAACAATGATTGAATTTTGAAGCTTACATTATCTTTCTTGAAAGAATAGGAATTCTTCCCTCCATCATGTATGGCTTGGCAGTCAAATTTTCATGGTCTACCTAGGAGAAAATGGCATGCATCCATATGCAACACATCACACAACACTTTGTCTTTGTACCTTTCAATAGAGAACTCCACCCATGCTTGCTCATTCACTAACACATGTTGGCCTTTATTGAGCCAAGTGACCTTGTAAGGATTGGTGTGGGGTATCCTTGTCAACTTCAACTTGCTGTCTACCTCCTCTGACACAATATTGTCACTAGAGCCTGAATCTATAATGACCCTACATACTTTCCCCATTATCTTGCATTTGGTCCTAAACAAAGATCTCCTTTGGCTTGGATCCTCTTTCACCGGTTCCTTGATTAGAGTCCTTCTCATCATGAGGTTCTCTCCTTCCTCTGAATTTAATGGAATCTCATAATGTTTATTTGTTGCATTTGTGTCTTCATGAACAAGGTTAGCTCTCTTATCACCTCTTTGTGATGAGCCACCTTTCTTAGGGAATCTATAGGCAGGGTGCCCCATTTGATTGCAATGGTAGCACTTCATATTGGCAAAATAATTGCCTCTTTCCCCTTGTGATGAACCACCACTTCTTCCTCTAGAGCTAGAGTTAGAATTTCTTCCTCTACCACCTCTACTTGAACTCCTTCTTGCTGCTCACTAAATTTTACCTCACCTTGAGCTCTTGAATTAGAACCTCTTCCACCATAGCCACCTCTTTGACCTTTGGTATCTTTGCTTTTGCCTTTGCCTTTGGAGATTTCTTGTTTTCTCTTGCTTTTCTTCTCTATCTTCAAGGCCATTTGATAGCATTTCCTAATGGATGTGAAGTTCACTAGGCTCATCTCCTCTTGAATAGATCATTTGAGGCCATTCAAATACCTTGCTAGCTTGATGCTCTCATCTTCAACTACCTTGGACCTCAAACACAATTTTTGAAAATCTTCGGTATATGCTTGGACATCCAAATCTTTTTGCCTAAGATTGTGTCTCCTTCTATGCATTTGGACTTCATAGTCATCAGGAAACTAGGTTTTCTTGACTTTGGATACCATACCCTTCCATGTCACAATAGGACCTTTTCCATCCTTCTCTCTCTCAGTTTGCACAAACTTCCACCAAGTAAGAGCTGAACCTCTTAGTCTAGAATTGGCCACCATAACTTTTTGTGCCTCAGAGATACCATCACATTCAAAATGGTTCTCTATGCTATCAATCCAATCCACGACTAAATCTGGATCCATTTGTCCACTAAATAGTGGGACACCTTCCAAAGCTTTACCACTCAATGCTTTTAATGCCTCTAAGAATGGCTCTTCAAGAAGAATAGGGTCAGGTGTTGGTGCTTCTTCTTCCAACTCTAATTCCTTCTCCCTTGCTTCAGCTTCTTCCTTTTGGTCAATCTTATCCATGACCTTATCTACTTTGTTCTTGACTTCACCCAAGAGCTGCTCCTTTTGAGCTAGTCTTTGCCTTAGCAATTTGTTATCCTCTTCTTGTTCCTCAACCTTCTTTGCTAGTTTAGAATTAGTCACTATGGCTTTATCTGGTGTATTCTCTCTTATTGATTCAGAAGATTGCAACATTAACCACAAGCTTGATCAACCAAGCTCTAATACCAATATGATGTATGATAAACTTTAAGGCTTGTTTTCACACCCTCCAAGAGACTTCACTTGCCTCCTAGTATCCTATTCCTCTATAGGATCTTCCAATAGGCTTAGATCATTAAATAAGACCTATTCAAACTCTTCTTATAAGAGTCAATCTCTGAAAACTTCACCTTGAATGATCAACACCCTAGTTTTGATTCACTTCTCCACATTCACTTAGAAGGCTCTAAGTCTCAAATCTCCATAAACATGCTCGAACATTGCAGGGGTCTTCTCCATCATGAAAAAAATATTTTTCTTTCCCATTTTATCCATCTTGGAAGGGTCTTCAATCATCTTCTAATCGGATTCCATGAATCATCATGAATTGACCTTAAAAATAGGCCTATTCTAGTAGCCTTCACCAGTCCATTTTTCCCCTTTTTGGAAATTTTTTCCCAAACAAATCAGAAAACTAAAACTTGTTTTGGATACCCTTTTGGAAGTTTTAAATCTTTCATAAAGGTTCTAGGTCTGAAAGTAACCGTATAGGTAATTCCTACAAACAAGGAAAAGAGGCCTAATAGGTCTAATTTCTAGGACTGAATTGTGGTTTTGATAGAAAACTTGTTCAAACCAAATCCTAAACAATTAGTATGGCTTCTATATTCACAAAATGGTTAGATATGATGTTTACCTTCATGAAAAATTCCTGGATCAGTATGGATCCGTACAACCATGCAATGTTTCTTCACTCTTTTAACCTCTAGACCTCTAACCGGGCTGCACAAACTCGCCTAGGGCCTAGCATATAAAATAGTTCTTCATGATTTCATGACTCCTAACTCCTAAAAATATGTAGAAAAATGAATCCTCTTCCATTTCCATCTATCATGAATGATTATCCATGGTTAGATTTCATGGAGGAGTCATGACTCTTTAAACTACTCAAAACAAGCTGAAAATAGACTCCCTGAACTAAAATGCCCAAAAATAGTACTTAGATGAACTCAAAATGACCTGCTATTCAAATGAAAAAGTTCATAAACTACCTATAGAACACTAATCAAGAATTAGATTTAGTTGTTCAGTCCATTAAGTATGACTGTCAACACAAAACAACAAAAATTTCACTGTAAAATGCTTGCAAAGCTCTATTAACTTTCTCTAAACTATTACAATGCATAATGAAACTTGGTGTTCAAGTCTTAGGTATCATTAGATTCCATTTACTTAATTTTAGGGCCTGTTGGCCACAACATAACCATCCTATAACTTAGGGAATCCAAAGATACCCGAATGGCATGTACTCTTTTGCAATAATTGCAAAATTGAAGACAACTTCTTCTCAACACTTGGCAGCTTTGTCATGTGCCTCAATCTTGTATTGTAGGACTCATAAAATCCTATTTTTCGAGGATCCAAGGCCATTTATGACCTTATGGCATCTTTACATTAACAAATTATGTGTTTAGAACACATTAAAGACTCTCACCTAAGCTAAGCTTCTAACTTAAGAAATTAAATAAACAACTAACAAAGGCTATTATTGTGACCTTAGTACTAATGACTAACTCACCTAGCCAACATATCAAGAGACCTTCTAAGGTCCTAAAAAAAATTAAACTAAGCTCTTGACTTGGCTAGAGTCAAGTACAAGCCAAAATTTACTAACCAATGGAGGCTAGCCTAGGTGCTCCTGCATCATTAGGAGACCAAAGCATAGTGAAAAGTCTAGAACCATTACAAAACCAGCCTTTATATTTGTGTACAAAATCTCTATTTTTCTTGGAGTCAAACAATGCATAAAGAAGTTTGAAACATGGTCCACCCCCAAAATCTCCTTTAATCCTACCCAATTATCCTTCGCCCAACAAGAGATAGTATCAAAATATATAGAGGAGTTTGTGATCTTACCAATAACGTCTTGTTGCGTAAGAAAGGAGATATGTGGTTGAAGTAGATGTTTTGACAGAGTAACAGATGATATCTCTAGTCTTCGGGCACCCATAAGCACCTAATCTGTAGTAGACTGTTGCTTTTTTCTCCATGCGAAGGTAGACATTTTTGGAATGAAGGGGGCCCTGGGCTTCTACAACCTTGGTGGATCATTTGGTTTAGTCTGGTCATTCATCTCTTTGATGTGAATAGGAGAGCTAGGAGGTGCGCCATAGCAGATGTCAAAAACTGGTTCCTTACTGTTAGCAAGTAATTTGGTCACTGTGCTTTCTTCACAAACTTGCCCAATGGAAGTGACAAATTCTTGCTACATTTGGATAAATCATCATGGGAAAGATGATTATCCTCTGCTTGAAAAGGGGCAGCTCCCTCAAATCAAGATTTTGAAATATTCAAAATAATCTTAATTTTCCCTCTCCATTAGGTATTTATAACCTAGATGAATCATAATTTATTATCAATGGAATAAAGTCTATTAATAATTTAACAATAGGAATACATATAGTGAATAAATATTTGTTGATGAAAAAGATAAGAATATATTTAGTACACAGACTATGTATATTCTTTCATGTTTGCAGATAAATAAGAAATATTGAAAGCACAAAGATTGACAATACCCTTAAAACCTACAAATAAATGATTCCAAAAATATTGATGACACACAGACCACCAATATCCCTCTAAAGTAATGACACATAGATCATTTTCATTCTAACAATACACAGACTATAGAATGAAATAAATTCCCGAGGAGAAAATCTTTTAAAAACACTCTATTTCACCAATTCTTTACTGTAAATAAAATATTGGGATTTTGGTTACAAGTTTTCCCATGAAGGAGGGAAGCCCTTTCTACAATTGAATTTTTCCCTTTTAAAGAACCATAGTGGAGTAGTTGGATAACTACCTGTAACTATCTTTACCCCATCTTTACGAACCTTTTACAATAATTAATTCTTGAAAGAATTAATTAACATGAATGATTTAAAAAAATAATAATTTACTTTCACCCACTCATAACTTAATATTTAATTATTTTTCATAATATGATAATATTTAATTCTTTAAAGAATTAAATATTTAAATGCAAAAATAATCTTTAATCTAATATGTAGAGGAAAGATTACTTGCTAACACTTACCACGAACAAGTCACCTCCCATGATGAATATTACACACTTTCTCTTGTGATTGTTGTTTCTTTTGAGCCTTGGCCTTGAGAGCATTGATATGAGGCCGGTTGGAGTTTTCCCGCCCAAAATTTGATTTGAAATTTTTTTCCCCTGAACTTGGTTGTATGAAGGATTGCAACTCTGTTAAGGTTGTGGCTCTATTTGCAGGATTGGGTCTATACATTCTCAAGATTTGGAAGATTCCCCCACTTTCAAGGAACTGATTCCCTGGAAGTGCACTTGATGAACTTTTGGGGGAAGTGGTGGGAAACATTTCTGCAAGTTTTGGCCACTTTTTTCTATCAGATCTAAGCCAGACATTTTACGGGCCTGGGTATTGTGTGAGTTCCCTGAGTAGTGAGTGGTAGTGTTGCTTGTACGATATGTTAAATCTAGGGTTGACAAAGAAGAGTTTAGCTAGTTGTACTATTGCTTTCCCTGCAAAAATCTAGTGGAGAGGCATGTCTCTTGTCGATCCTTGCTACTTCTATCATGTCGGTATATTCTTTGAACCATAAGGGTATGATTGGAGGAATTTATTTCGCTTCTCTATAGTCTTGACAGCTTGTACAATTGGAGTTGTACTAAAAATATGCAATACACCCTAACTTCTATGATCAATAAGTTGAAATCCTCAGTGGTCCTGCAAATCAATTTTTCCTTTGATTCCAACCTGAAACCCTCGATGATCCTGCAACTCACCTTTGCTTCTCTCCATTTAGTTTTTGGTCTAGATATTTTAGAATTCAGAACACTAGCATTCTTATCACCAATAATTTGATCAATAAAATTTAAGTTTTAGCGGCAAAGTCTAGTCCTATACCCTGGGTCAGTGGAGAAGGTACTTGACACACTATTCCCATAAAGGAAATTGACCCACAACCCTTTCCACTACGAAGCTAAGTCAAACCTATGACCTTGAGGGAGCAAACCTCATGTCCCAACCAACTAACCTACAAGTGGTGGCTATTAATGTTAGCGACAAAGTCTAGTCCTATACCCCGGGTTAGTGGAGCAGGTACTTGGCACACTATTCCCATAAAGGAAATTGACCCACAACCTTTTCCACTATGAAGCTAAGTCGAACCTGTGATCTTGAGGGAGCAAACCTCATGTCCCAACCAACTGAGCTACAAGTGGCATCTTTAGTATTATTAAATTATTATTATTATTATTTATAATATAATTTAATATATTATTGTATACTTAAATTAATATTATATATTATGTTAAAATAGATTATATTATAATTTATTAAATATTAATATATTATAATACAGTATATATAATACAATTTAATATAATATATATTAAATAATATAATATAATAAATATTCATATATTATTAGTGATTAATATTACAATCTTATAAATATAACATACTAAATATTAACACTCAATTAATTTACTAAATAATAAAAATATCATATAATATACATTTATTCTAATATAAGCATAATTTATGTCATTGATAAAATGATATATAAGGAAAAAGAAAATCCCATAAAACTGGCATGAAATCATAAGTGGCTTTGTAATTAGCATTAATTCGTTATATTTTGGAAGACTGAGTATTTTTTTAGTTATTAAAATGACAACCAAAAAAGTCGCCTACAAATTTGTCCCTATAACACAAAATGTTTTAAACCAATAAGAATTCAGAAATTTTTTAGAATTTATAAAATAAAGAAATTTATATCTTAACTCAAATGAAATAAATAATCATTTTATTATTGATTACTAGTATTAAAAACTAAAGTGAATGCAATAGTATTGCTTAAAGGGCAAGTACTAATAAATTTAAGAAGAAAATAAGATTCAAGAATCTAGGATTGTAAGTCCTCCTATAAAGGTGCCTACAAAATAGTCAACCTCTTTTTAATTTATTTAATATAAGCCTAGTATTTTAAATAAGAGGGTTAAAAATATAGTAATAATAAGGAAAGTGTGTGTGTCTATATATATACATGAAATCTTATGAGGAAAATATGAGAGGGGAGATTGGGTTATATTTTCTATTTCTCATATTTTCCTCATAAGATTGATTATATATATATATATATATATATATATATATATATATATATATATATATATATATATATATATATATATATATATATATATATATATATATATATATATATATATATATATATATATATATATATATATATATATATATATATATATATATATATATATATATATATATATATATAACTTTTTAATTAAGATAATAGGCTTATTTACTTTATACATATTTTTAAATTATTTTCTCAAAAATAAGAGAGGGAGGTTAATTTATTTTAATTTTCCCCCTACAAACTTTAATTAACCAAAATCATGAATTTTATGAATAAAACAATCAACAATTATCCAAAATTCTTCAAATTAAAACATGGTCTTGTCACTCGCATGAAGAAGACAAAAATCAAATTGCAAATATAATGGATCAGATTCCTACCTTGAAATAAAGAATTGAATCCAAAGAGAAATCAAAGATGAAGCTCAACAAAAATTCAAGATTTGAAAACAAAATCTTTAATTCTTAAAATTTGCCAAATATCCCTTGAATAATCCATCTAAATGATCTCCTAGATCTATAATAAAGAAAACCTAGAAAGCTAGGGTTTGAAAAGTGCAATCTTTATGAAGAATTAAATTCAACTTTACAAATTAATAAAGTCAATTTAATTTTCAACTTAACTTAAGTTTGCACAACTTAACTTTATAATTAAAGATCAATTTTGGTTTTATAAAGTATTTGTGTGCATTCAAAATGTATGATTTAATTTTTAATTAAATTTAATATAAATAACTGAAGCATAATTTCAAACATGCAACTTTTGAAAATAAAAGTAATGTTATAGTGATACATTACTGATTGCACATTTAATATCAATTTTTTATTTAATATTTATTAAATTATCTTCACTTATTAGTTTTTGGACTTTATAATTAAATCATTTAATAACTATAGAAGTTAATTAATACTTATTAATTAAATATCCATATATTAATATTTGAGCATTTCGAATGTATAATTATTTAACCTTTAATTAAATCATTTATCCACAACATGACAAAATGCTACATCGACCTAAATGATTGCATGCATACTAAAAACCAACTAAACCAAAATAGAACATTCACAAGCATACTCAAATATGGTTCACAAATTCACGTCACGTTGAGAATTCGAATAGGGTAGTTAATCAGATACTTGTCCACTCATAGGACAAAATGAAGGTTTATGATAGGGTTTTAGGCTTGAATGCTATCTACCCTCTTTCACCATTGAGATATATGCAAGGGCATGCTCACTCCTGCCTATTCAGGGAAGACGATGCCTGGTAAGTTTGCAAACCTGCATCACAAAATCGAATGTGTACATACATATATATAAAATAGACAATGATATGGATCGGTACATCATGTGGATCTCGCAAGAAGTAACAACTTCATCCTCACCATACATGCACATCAATCAAAAATATAAAACATACAAAAATATCCATGTTAATGCATATATGAGGTCAGTGAAACTATAAACATTTATAACATCATCATATGAAGATAATCATCATCATCAGGCTAACAACATGATATATAACACAAATATTCAATGTCTCATAGTATATCAAATCATGAAGTAATGTCATACATCCAAGTATCACCAAATATAATTGAAATAACCAATGCAAATATGAAAAGTGACCTAAAAGAGTTTGACATCATAAAGTGAAAAACAAACTATTGGTGAATATTACATAGAATGACATAATATAATATCATTTATGAACATTTTATTATCAGAACAATAATCAGACAATTATATTTTTTGAAAAAAGAAGTCAAATAAGAACATAGTTTGAAGGAAAATTGCTAAATAGTATTTTGAATTCCTCATATATGACTGACATTAATTGGATTAAGAAATTGAATGGATTAAGAGATATAATAATCTATTGGTTGAATGGATTAAGAGATATAACAATCCATTGGTTGACTAATTAATCATAGGGTTAGTAGTTGCAATCATTAGGAGAATTTCATTCAACTCCTGTTTGGGAAGATAGTGAAGGAAATCCCGTTCTATTGTCCCAAATGGTTGATGTATGGATCCTAGACAACAGGTTAGATCGCTTAAGAAATCTTATCTCGAGAGCCAGTTATTTTGGTATTCTAAACTCACATCCACTAGTTGAAGATATGTACAATCAAGAAATAGTAGGAAAAAGAATATTTCCTAACCCAGTAAATGATGCTTGATACATTATTTAAATAGTAAGATTCACAACAATATCATGATCTGTCAAACGGTAAAATGAACTTTGTGAAATGGTGTAAATTTGGTTTCTTCTTCAACATAAATATTTTAGAGGAAAAATTTGAAGACTATGCTAGCTTTCTTGGATTAGTATTCACAGTAGATATTAGAGAATTCTTAAATTATATTAAAATTAGATCTGCTTTAGCAATTTTAAAAGCAATGGAGAAATATTTGATCCGCCTCCAATACTATCCTCTTCCAAGGATAGAATTCTACGTAATGGCATTAGAACCTAGTTAACACATGTTACAGTAGAAGACTGCAAGCCAACTCTTATACTATCAAAAGGAAGAACATAATATGACATGGCTATGCCTGACATGCTACAAATAATAGTCTTCAGATTTGTATAACTTCCTTCAGCCTGGACAAAGTTAAATGAACAACTAATATGGGATTCTTAATGACTGATGCCATTTGGCTAATGATAAATTAGATGACTAATAATGGGGTCTGTCCATTATTTTCCTATATGAAAATGAAGAAGTGAAAGATGCAACCATGAACCCACTCGCATTAACAGGATACGAGTTGTTCTTCTCATGTCAAAAAGATGAAGAATAACATATTCACTTTTGGTTGTAAAGTGGTTGCTCCATAACAGGCGAGCCTTATGTTGTTTGTCAAAATCATGCAGTTCATATTCATTTTCCTTAGTGGAGCTACAAATGATTAGTTTCGGTCACTTGTTTATCTCTTGTTGAGGATTTTTATCCTTCATTTTTGTTTGACTTTGAGGTCAAAGCCCACTTCTGTATATATATATATATATATACACTTCAATGTAAAATAGCTTCTGGCTTGGAGAAAAGAAGTCGCCCATGGATTGTTTAGAGTCTAACATACGTATGTTCTTATTCTATGTTACAATCAATCTGGATAATTGTAATCTGTTTTAGGAAATGCTTAAATTCACATCAGTTTATGCATTTATTCCCTTTATCTAATGATGAAGCTTCAATAGAAATCTGTTATTTATGTTTTGATATAAATAGTATCAAAAATATTGTATGAAAAAAGATAATTTGAATGTTTGAGTGGAACATTTGGGGTAGTTGCAAATATAAAATCTACTAGTGAATCAAAATTAGTTATAGAAACGAAAACAAAGCTTCAAGAGTGATGCTATTAAGAAATAATTGTATTCATATTAGGATCACATTATGTTTTCTATAATATAAATGAATATATTTTGATGCATTAATTGAGTTAGGAATGGCAAGATGAATCTTAAGAATAAAGATAATCTTTGGACTAGTTAAGGGTAAATAAACTAGATGAATTCCTTGGTCTTGAACTTGTAAACTTAATTCAATCCTTCTAAAACAAGTCATTAATCTAGTTTTGTTCCATTTCTCACAATACAAATCTGAAACATTGATATCATGATATTTAAAATTTCTCTTTTCTTCTATAGTGACTGCATTGTCTTTTGCAATATTATGCGAATGAACAGTGCCATTATTACTTGCATTCATGATTTTGTGCATAGACATTAAATCAAAATAATGAGTATAAAAGATCTTGTAATTTCACCACCTTTTCATTATTACAATTTCATTCTTACAGATACCTTATATACACCTCTTTAGCTCACAAAAAAACCTTATATTTGTCGATCCACAACTACCTCAGAGGGTTACAATCAAGCCTTTAAATTATACTTACTTAATTTTGCATGATATATTAACACAAAAGAGCATGCTAGTTAAAAGGAAGAAAAAATCTAGTAAAGGAAAAAACATCATGTCTTATAAAAAAAACTATGACGATGGACCTATTTAGGTGGGCGATTACTCTCCAAGACAATTGGAAAGAAAAAAGAAATTAAAGAACTTAAAAGTGTAAATTTAGAAAAAGAATAATTTCAAGATAAGCATAACAAAACTAATGAGTGAACTTGATTTTGTAGAACAAGCACCAGACTCAAAGGATGAAACTATTCTAAAAATAGAATTAGAAAAAATAATTTGAATTAGAAAAATAAAAAATAGAATAAATGGAATCTATTCTTGAAATTCTAGTTGATGAAGAAGAAAACTAGAAAAATTATGAAAAAATAGATTTTGATGGGAATACAATTGAACAAAGATTGCCATCTTATAACACTCATCCAAAAATGAAGTGCTACAAACGGTTATATCCTAAATATATAGGTGAGTTGATAGATCCATATGACGCAATTTGTGTATGGTATGATGCTTTACAAAATTCTTATGGTACTAGAGCATAATGGAAAAATGGGAAAAAGTTTATCTATGTAGTCAAATTATTTTCTTGGAAACTAAGAGATTGGTGGGAAGGCCTACCTAGACAAGGAAAACCTTATTGAAATGGATAAAGATAGAATTGCGATAGTTAAGGATCTAGATCTAGGAAATGAAGATATTGTTCAAACTAGATATGAATGCCAAAATTTAGGATGATTGACAAACTTCATAAAGCCACCAAAAATAAAGTCAGAACAACAAGAAGGATTTATACATAGTTGAAAGTTTAAAAAATTAAGTCTATTACACAAGTATGTTTTGGTTTTTTAAAAATATCTATTTACTGCAAGATTGCAAATAAGGAAGCAATTATGAGATGTTATTTGAACTCTCTACCTTGTGAGTTAGGTCAATGGATAGAAGAATACATTATTTCCAAAAAGAAAAGATACAATCTAGATCGCACATTTGCATAACTTAACAATTTGAGAGGAAATAAACTATAAAAAAATATTTTTTTACTAAAAGCTACTAATGCTAATGATAATGAATAGAATTCTACAGACAATGTTGTACAGTCTTAAAATGAACGCACTCATTATTTAAGACATTTTAGCTCTCGTCCCTTTACCGACTTTATGGACCATGGATGGATTCATGCACAACCCCCTTCTTCTCCTGTTCTATCCCATTTTTACCCTTTCAACTATGCAGTCTCTGAAACCCCGAGATTAGCTCCTTGTGGGCCAACCCTGGAACAGGTCGACCCAGTTGACCTATTTTGGACTAGGTCAACTTGTTCCCTGGGGATTTTAAATCCAAGGGTCGGTATTTTCTTAGGTAATTAAATTGCCAAATAGGGTGCCCCTGTCGGCTACTTTATTTTTCTGCCTGGAAGTAGTATAAAAGGAAACCTAGGCACCTCGTTTTAAGAGAGGTACTTTTCACTATAGAAATCACATGTGCAAGTTCAAGCATTCAAGCATCCAAGAAAGTATATTTTCTTCAAGCATTCAAGGCATTCAAAGATTCAAGGATCCTTTGTGAGCATTTCCTCTTCAACTAGATCTAGCACTTTGTTGGCCATGAAGGGAGGATATTGGTGCAGGAGCACCTAATCCTAGAGGTCACTATGAGATGTTGAGATGTATAAGGTTTTTGTGTCATTTAAAGTCAATTATATGATGTATTGATTCATTTTGAATCCATTTGTAAAGGTGTTGACAAGAAATGTAAGCATGTGCACAATATTGCTCAAGTTGTCAAATAGGTTATGTTTAGGTCTACATGGTCAAATTTGTGTAAAAGGACCATGGAAGGGTAAAAGAATTATAAAAGGTCTTAAATATTCCATTTGGATATGTATAGAGAGGTTTTACAAAGTTTTAAAGTCATTTTGTCAAAAATGTAAAAGTTGCATAAAAAGTTGTAAAATGCAACATTGAGAAAGTTGCTAACATTGCAAAATATGATGTAAAAAGGTAGATGGTTGGTCTAGGAGTTGGTTATGAAGTTAAAAACTACCAAATACATTATAAATATAATTTTATGGTCGAACCAAATCAGATGGGAGAGAATAGAGAAGGGGGAGAACATTTTGGAACAATTGGGTGTGTTTGAATCCTACATTTTGATTGGTTATTTTGTGTTAAGTTTCTATTTCCAGGCCTTGTATGGCCTTGTATGGCCTGAAAACCCTATAATATAGTAATGGATAGATAGAAGGCTGAATCCTCTTTCTCATGTTTTTGGTTTGGTTCAATTTCATAAAGAAATGAATAAGTTATGCGCGTTTTGGTGGAAGTTGTTTGCATATTCGAGATCTCCTGAGAACAGTCGTGTTGCAATGTTTGGTACAAATGCATATGAAAGAGTTAAGACCTATAATGAGATTAATTGGAAATATATGTGAATAATATTTTATTTACTTTTTGTTTGAGTTATTTTTTTTCATATTTGCAAACGTTATGAACGTTTTGGTGAAAACTAGTTTTAAACTGTGTTAAATGGAGTTACAGACAATGGTTTGTGATTATCTCGTGATTGAACCATGGAAACATTTAATGGATCAAGAAGATTCTGAAACTAGATTCATAAATGTTTCATATGGAATTGTTTTTGTGTCATTTGGTTATTTATTGTGAAAGATATTTGATGCCCTAATAGGTAGGGCTTGTGAATATTCTGAGAATGCATCTAGAAGTGGTAATCCAAAATAATTATTAGTTGAGAGATCAAATAGAATCATAAGGCCTTGTAATTTTAAGAAATGGTACTTCTTGATGTTAGCTAAAAACTTTATTCTTTCCAGAAAAATTAATATTGTGATTTTATGGGTCAAATCAATCAATATTTAAAGAGTGTCTTGAAGACAACAATGTTATCAAATCAAGAGACAAGGTAAGTGATGGTGTTTGAATCTTGCAAGGCTAATGTATTGAAGTTGTTTATGTGGATATAACCATTTGATATGGTTTATATCGAGTATTGGAATGAGGAATTTTAATATGTTTATGCCTCTAATAAGTTGTCTAATTGATTGAAGAATTGTATTGATGCATTGGGTGCATTGGAGATTTGCATAAACCTTGAAGAGGTTTTTGAACCTATGATGAATTGGGTCCTTTGTTGAGACCTCAGAGTTGATTGTCTCTTTAACTTGTTGGATTTGTGGGATACTCTGCATAAAATTGGTATCAAAGCTTGAAGATCTCAAGTGTGTGGATAGAGTGCCGAGGGAGGCAATCCACACCAGGACCTTGGAGATTTGGTATTTGTTTTGCAGACAAGTTTTTTGTTGTAGGTGCTTATCCATCTTGTTGCATATGAAGGTTGGGTTGTGTGTACAGACACTGGAAGTCTATCAAGGGCCAAGAGAAGGTCCAGGGCCAAGGAGTAGTCTAGTTGATTGCCAAGATACTAGAGAGAGAGGCAAAGAGGAGGACTCCTAGGTGAGGCATATGAGAGAGTTGTTTGTGGTGAGTTTGAACCAACAATGGTAAAGGTGGATCTCTGGCTGATAAGACATCACGGAGTTGCAGCCATTAATGGTCCACTGACAAGAGTATTTGAGAAGATGATTTTGAGGATAGTCTTGTGTCCTTAAAGGAAAATATGATGGTGATAAAGGCATGAAGAGGCAAAGAAAAATGAAGGTGAAGATGAAAATTTTTGTTATAATTTTTTTTTTCAGGTTATGGTACACCTTTCCAAGAGACTTGGAAAGCTTTCAAGGTCGGTAGTATGGTGCAGGAGCACCTAATCCTAGAGGTCACTATGAGATTTATATGGTTTTTGTGTCATTTAAAGTCAATTATATGATGTATTGATTCATTTTGAATCCATTTGTAAAGTTGTTGACAAGAAATGTAAGCATGTGCACAATATTGCTCAAGTTGTCAAATAGGTCATGTTTAGGTCTACATGGTCAAATTTGTGTAAAAGGACCATGGAAGGATAAAATAATTATAAAAGGTCTTAAATATTCCATTTGGATATGTATAGAGAGGTTTGACAAAGTTTTAAAGTCATTTTGTCAAAAATGTAAAAGTTGCATAAAAAGTTGTAAAATGCAACATTGAAAAAGTTGCTAACATTGCAAATAATGATGTAAAAAGGTAGATGGTTGGTCTAGGAGTTGGTTATGAAGTTAAAAAATACCAAATAAATTATAAATATAATTTTATGGTTGAACCAAATCAGATGGGAGATAATAGAGGAGTAGAACATTTCAGAACAATTGGGTGTGTTTGAATCCTACATTTTGATTGGTTATTTTGTGTTAAGTTGTTGTTTCCAAGCCTTGTACGACCATGTAAGACCTGGAAACCCTATAATATAGTAATTGATAGATAGAAGGCTGAATCATATTTCTCATGCTTTTGGTTTGGTTCAATTTCATAAATAAATGAATAAGTTATGCACATTTTGGTGGAAGTTGTTTATTGCAGATTCAAGATCTCCTGAGAATAGTCATGTTGTAGTGTTTGGTATGGATGCATATGAATGATTTAAGACTTCTAATGAGATTAATTGTAAATATATGTGAATAATCTTTCATTTCCTTTTGGTTTGAGTTGTTTTTGTTCAGATTTGCAAAAGTTGTGAACGTTTTGGTGAAAATTGGTTTTAAACTGTGTTAAATGGAGTTACAAGCAATTGTTTGTGATCATCTCGTGATTGAACCATGGGAAAATTTAATGGATTGTAGATTTTGAAACTATATTTATAAATGTATCATATGGAATTGGTTTTGTGTCATTTGGTTATGTATTGTGAAAGATATTTGATGCCCTAGCACGCAAGGCTTGTGAATATTCTGAGAATGCATCCAGAAGTGGCAGTCCAAAACAATTATTAGTTGAGAGATCAAATAAAATCATAAGGCCTTGTAATTTTGGGAAATGGTAGTTCTTGATGTTAGCTAAAAACTTTATTCTTTCCATAAAAATTAATATTGTGATCGGTGTTTGAATCTTGCAAGGATAATGTATTGAAGTTGTTTACGTGGATATAACCATTTGATATGATTTATATTGAATATTGGAATGAGGAATTTTAATATGTTTATGCCTCTAATAAGTTTTCTAATTGATTTAAGAATTTTATTGATGCATTGGGTGCATTGGAGATTTGCATAAATCTTGAAGAGGTTTTTGAACCTGTGATGAATTGGGTCCTTTGTTGAGACCTTAGAGTTGCTTGTCTCTTTAACTTGTTGGATTTGTGGGATACTCTGCATCAGATATTTACATTGAGGCATTCATCATCTTCTTCATTGGTGCACATTTACATCCATGGCACCATGATGTGGTTTTGGTAGATCTATTCCATTTGTGGATATTTCCTACATCCATTATTACAAATTCAACATCTACAAAATACAAGCCCTACAAAATCCTTATTGACAAGGGTTTCTACAAGAAAAGTGAAACTTACATTTGTCTTGTTTCCTTTATATATTTATATTTCAATTTCAAGGTTGGTTCCTCAATCTAGGGCTTGACCAAGGTAAGCCGTCATCCACCCAAACCCAAAAACAAGCTTTTCTGTGTGCAGGAACAAGATATCAGAATTACAACCACAAATCTGGAAACTACTTGCAAAGACATTTTTGAAGAAGTTGGGTCATTTTTTCTACGGTATCGCGGGAACACAGTGACCTGGTCGACTAGTTCCTGGAGGTCTGGGAAAAATAACATTTTCTGGGTTTTTTGTCATGATAGTGAATCCGCAGTTGGAAGTTCTGTCACAGGTTTAGATCCATATTTTTTAGAGAAAAAAACACATTCCTCTACACATTTCAAGGTGAGTACTTTGTCATTCATTTCATTTCTTAATCTAGACCTATTTTCACATCTTAATTAGATTGATTGCTTACATTTAGCATCTAGATCTATCTTATTTTCCTCATTAAATCAATTGGTTCAATTGCACTTTTACATTTACATATCTTTAATCAAATCCTACATTTCATGAAAGAGGACTTTCTTGCGTACTTCCTTAATATAATTTGGGTTTAGCATTGGCATCCCTTTATCTCCTTGGGTTTTGCTAATCTAACTTGGGTTATATTGAGAGTTATGTTTGGAAGCCCCTCTTTCTCTTTTATTTTGAATGTTAGTGTGGAAGTTGTTAGTTAATGAATTCATCTCACATAGTTTATATTAAATTAAATTCATTAGCACCCATTTTCCCCTTAAACAAATCTAAAGGAATCTTATAGTAATCGGCCTTATGTTCACTTCAAAAAAATTGTATAGATTAAATGCTTCAAGAGAAAGTTATAAAGTATTAGAAGAAACCATTTTCTTGAGATTCTTATTTTTAGGGAGAATTCACTCGCTAAAAGATGATTTTAAGAAGTATGAAATTTATCATGTAAGAAAAAACCAATTTAAAATAAAGTTTTTAGACCTCCACCATATATGTTAAAAAAAATTGAACCTAAGAAAGGTTCGAGAAAAGTAAAGAACTTCATTTGCAATGGACCTCATTATGCTACTAATTGTCTAAAGAATATGAAACCTATTACAAAAATTTATGCAATGTTTAATAAAGATGAATATGATATAATCCTAGGGATACAAGCTTTTACATATAAATGTAAGCAATTTTATGAATTTTTGTCTATTGGAAAGAAATTATGGTATGACTAAAGATAAGTCTATTAATTACTATACTCCTTTTGTATTCTCTAAATCCTATAATAATGATAATAAAGATGATTTGGTTCTCTTTGGTAAAACAAAATTTGAGAGAGGTTCATAAGAAGCTAAATGCAAAACAAAACATAGATTCTTACAAGAATGCTAAAATTAGAGAAGAAAAAAGAGAAGGGAGAAAGCATTTACAAAAGTTAAAGAGCTCAAAGAAAAAATGCAACAAATTCAAAAACAACTTAGAGAATATGGCATAGAGAATGGTAGTGGATAATTTCATATATTCTAGATCACATGAAGTTTGAAAACTATGCAATGAATATGACATTAATCTCATCTTCTCATTTTCATATCACTCCTAAAGAAATGGACAGGTTGAGTCCGACAACAAAAGTTTCATGAAGATATTAGCATTAATAAAGAAAATATGGGATGATAAACTAAAATATGCAATTTGAGAGAATATGGTAACCTATAAGGTTTTGATTAGCTTTAGCTTGTTTGAGTTTTTTCTTGGACAAATGTGAAGATGTAAATAAGTTTAGGTAGACTATATACCAGTTGTTATAGTCCGATATTGGTGGCATAAGAGGTGCTACATTTTTTTAGAGGGTGATAGAACTTGTTAGCTTGCACATAAGAGAACCTTATCAATTAAGTAAATGCCATAGTATTTTTTTGATAAGAAGATAATCCAATAGGAACATATAGGTTGGAGATTTGGTCCTTATGTGGAATGAAAGATTTGAGGACAAAGGAAAACATGACAAGTTTGATGCTTTATGACTTGGGCCATATAAAACTGCAAAGATCTATTATGATAATGCATATCATTTGAGAGATTTAATAGGGAGCTTGATGAAGCTACCCATACATAGCCAAAACTTTACATGTCATTTCATGCAAATAATGGTAAATCATAATTTTACTAATATGTTCTTGTCTTTTTCTTGTGTTTTAGTTTGTACAATACCACGTATTTTATGTATTTGTGTAGTCATTGAAACTTATTTGTCATAATGAAGTGTTATGTTAGTCCTATTTTCCTTTTTCCATCCTATTTGGTTTATAAAACTGAGCGTGTAACCATGGACGACCTCCTTTAATCTTTTTGAACCACTTAGTCTGCGTCCAGTGTGGGTTCAACTCCCCAACCTTCCACTTCACTTTTGGGAGAACTCATGTTTTGAAGCCATTGGCAACTATATCAGCTTCTTCATAAATGTGGATGAGACTACAAGTGCTTCAGGTCTCTCTACCTTTGCATAGGTTTTGGTTGACCCTTGAGATGTGGTTCTCATGGTAGGGGACATGCCTTGAGCTCAAGCAATGAGCTATGAGCGCATCCCATTTCGATGTCATTGGTGCTTCTCCACTTGTCACTTGGAAATTGATTTCTCCTTTCTATGGTGTAAGGGTGTTGCTACTTGGTGGAAAGACACTAATGATGAAAATATGAATATCCTAGCTTTTGATTCTTCCTCTGATGAATAATTGCAAGTTGATGATGAGGATGAAGCTCCTACTACAAATATGGATGAAGTTCTTGTAGCAAATCCAGATGATGCTCTTATTGCAAAATGGGCCTTGGCAGTCCCTATGGATGCACTCCTCTTGCTCCTATTAGTGCAACCCCTTTTGGCCATGTCGACCCTAGTTAGTCTGATGCTCTTGCTTTTCTCCAACCTTTGACAAGCAATGTACATCTTTCTCAACACTTGGCCCCTTTGTGTTGACAGTTTTTCAAATAGAATGTCACGAGTTGCTCCTTCTTGTGGTGGGGATCCTATTGATAGCATCACCTAGATAGTTGTTTGATGGCATAGAATTTTTCTTTGTTAAATTCATGTCCTCCCCATGCTTTAGGTTAGTTATCTACCCACTCTTGAGGTGGGCTACTAGCCTTGCTGCTAGTGTGTTGTTTATAGTTTATAAATGCCAACACCTTTTTTGTTAGTGTGTTGTTTATCTCTTTTGACACCTCTATGTTGTAGTTGTATAAGGGTCAACACACTTGTTATGCTACTGATTTCAATAAAAAGTATAGAGTGTATTGGATCCTCACTATGTATGCAAGAGACACATGTCTAAAAAAAGACTATTTGGACTCAATCTCATAGTGTAATTTTTTTATTGAATCTTTTTTATTTCTTTTGTAGTTTCCTATTTGTTCTTATTTGTAATTGATTAAGAAATTTTTTTTGTTGTTTTTGTTCATGTATCCTTCCTAAATGTGGAGTTGTGTATGCATTGTTCATGTTAAAGACTTGTACAAGTTTACAAAATTTCTTAGTTTGGGATGTTTTCAAGGTGTTTGAACTATGTTTTGTTGAACTTTCAAAGTTTTCCTTAATGTCATTTCATCCACATGCTACCAAATATCCCAATAAAACTCCTAATCTAAATCTTTTATCACTAGATATTTAATACTTCTGTCTTTACCAATACCATTCCCTTGGCGTCCCCAATCTTTGATCCTTGAAATTTTCACTAAAATTCCTTAGTATTTTTTCTTTTTGTTGGATCACTAGGCTTCTCCTTCTTAAGGTACCTCTTTGATCTTCACCCACCATCTTGATCATTTCCATTAAATTTTTTGAAGTATTTCAAACCATCCCTAATTGACATACCTCCTTTGACTCCTTAATCCTTGAGTCTTGAATCAAAATAATTTGTTGGAGTTAGGATGTCCTTATCCTATCATACCACCTTCTTGAAGTCCAAATTTAATTCATAGCTATTGGTCAGTTAAAATCTTTCCTCTCCATATCCTTGATTCATTTGAACCTTCAAAACATTATGAATTTATTTATTTATTTTCTTTAAATTCAAAATTTTACTCTTCCCTTCACCTTGGTACCTATACAATAAGAAAAAAGTAAGCAAGGTAAATTATGTCTTCTTTCCCTAATCCACATTGGGAAGAAAGATGACCCAATAGGCTGAAGTTGGAATTAAGCGTTGAATGAGTCAATGATCCTTCACAATAATGAATTGCAAGAAAGTTGGATTTAAGGGTAAATGATATGACAGTGTAATTTAGGAGGCTAAATAAGAAAATGTAACAAGTTACAGAAAATATAGACCAACAAAAAACTAACAGACAACTATAATTCCCTAAAACAAAGACAAGAAAGTTGTACCAACCCGCAGTTTGAATATAGGGTGGATTTGTAGGGTACATAATGCCCTGGGCATTTTGTTCCTAGGAATAGATAACCTGAGGCAATGTAGTCCTAGAAAATTTACCTGGAACCAATTGCATTCTTTCTGTTAGATTTGACACTTTCTGAATTAAGTCTCGATAGCTTTGCTACTTGTTCTTGCACATAGAAAGATGAGGAAGAAGATTGTATAAAGGGTTTTACTTGATCAAACCACTATTTGGAATCAACCTTGAAATGAAATAAAGTAAATGATATTGTGCTATCATATAGCAGAGGCTAGATTTTAAAAATGAAGTACATCATACCTTGACAATGTAAATGCTTCTTTGAATGTGGTCAAATATGTTGATGTAATAGCTTTGACTTAACACAAAAACCCAAAAGGAAATCATGAAAGACAAAACCTTGTGTAATAGATGTTGTAGTTCGTCACAATGCTTGATTAAGAAGAAAGAACACTTGGATGAATGTAGACATGTATGTGTATCTCCCGTGTTGATAGAAAACTCCTTTTATTGGCCTTCAATGAGGTAAAGAAGCTTGATCCATGGAGAAGAACACCTTGAGTGCTTGAGAAGAAGTTTAGATCTTGAATGCTTGGAAGGTTTCATTCAAACCTTGAGCTTGATTGCTTGATCATGAATGTGGATCCTTACTTGTGGTTCTTGATCTTGATTACCAAAATGAGGAGAGATAGGGTGTTTTTATGTCTCTCACAATATCTCGGGAGTTAAAACTTGGAAAGACTGATTATAAATCCAAATACCACACTACATTGTCAAGATGGGCATCAGTTCCAATTTCAACCCAAACCTCGGGAAACACAATGCCCTAGGCATTATGTTCGATCCAATTGAAACTCAAATCAGAACTAAAAATCTGAGATAATCAGGGGATGTTGGATTATAATTAACAAGTGAGTTCGACATTGAGATAGAACACAAAGGCTAGAAATGGTAACATAGGGTGTATACGATCAAATAAATTATTGGATTGGAGGAATAATAGAGGAGCACGCTTAGAAATAAGGGCTTACCTAAATTTTAAATGAGATTGAAATAATAAAGGACTTATATTTGAATTTAGGTGTCCATTAAGTGTCATATGAAGTCCTATTATGAAAGCATACTAAGGTGGGTGCTAAGTAATCATGAAATTGTATACACTAATAAGGTGCTTGCAATTTATGATGGTACAATAGCTATCATAAGTAACTCTCAACGCCTAATCCCTACCATTTTGAAAGCACAAAAAGCTTTCATTTTTTATTGTATATACTTCCTCCATCCCATGTATCTCAATGACATGAGTTTGCCTCCACTCTCAACTCTCGATGCTCTATAGCATTTTTACCATAGCATTCACCTAGACCTTACAAAATCCTAAAGGTCATGCATGGGAAATTAGGTTGGCCTTATCTCTAGAATAGTAATTTTGGTGCCTAAAACACATTGTTGACTTAATTAAGGTAGATTTGGATGTTGTTTTAAGTGAGAATGGTTAAAAAAGACCCAAATTTGTCATTAGTGTTCAACGACGATTTCTACAACCACTTGACATGATCAAATCATGCCAAAACAAATTATAGGCATGCATTCAAAGAGGAGAAAAAGTAAAATTGCATGCTTGAGTTAATGGAGCAATTAGAGTTTTCAAAACTATCTTTGCACCATGTTTAAGTTAATTTGCGACAAGTTTTCTAAGCCCATTTTGGACTGCACTCACACCTCACAGTTTCTTCTCTAAGTGACGGGGATCAAAACAATGAGTATCTTTATTATCATGAGTATCTTAATGAATCTTGATGGTACTATTATTGTCTACGAGCATTAATGACAAGAACAAAAATAATCTAAGTGACCCCTATGAAATTATGTCAAGATGCTTCCCCTTATATATATATATATATATATATATATATATATATATATATATATATATATATATATATATATATATATATATATATATATAGAGAGAGAGAGAGAGAGAGAGAGAGAGAGAGAGAGAGAGAGATCCTTATTGAGTCTTTCTTGGAATGACTAGATACATTTTTATCACCTAATAAGGCACTACTAAATAAACACATCAACTTTCAACATTCATCAAAACATAAAAAATAAATCACTAGATGTGGTATTGCTATCAAGGTTCAACTATGTAGTTTTTGAGTCAAACTCATTGACCCATGTTTCAAGAATAGTCATTCAAAAGAACCCATATCTCATGAGAGTGTATAAAACACTCGGTGTTAGGAAAATGGTGTCTCAACCTTGCAATTATTAAAATGTACTACTGATACAAAAAGTTACCTTTGATACATAAGTGCAGGGAGGTGCAAGGGAAGGCGCCCCCCTTGCAGACTCTGATTGGTGGATGTTTTGTACATCTTTTTTTGGGTGGTTTTAGTCCATGGTTTTATAATATTATTTGATGGTTTTATATTTTGTATCTCCTATATATGAAGTGCATGAAATGTATTGTGTTTACTATTCAAACCAACCCTTTAGAATAGTAGGGGAGTTTCCCACCCACCCTACTATTTTAAGGGGCTTAAGGATTTGATAGTTGTTGAGTTGCCTCTATATCTATATTGGTGATACTCATGTGGGATGATTTTTCTACAAATATAATATAATTTATTAGTAATTTCTCAATAATAAATTGGGTGGCTTTTAGAGTGTGTGATTTTTCTACTAATAGGTTTTTCCCCACGTAAATCATTGTGTTGTGGTATGTGTTAAGATTTTTAGGATCATTGCAAATGTAATAGCACTTCTTGTATTGTTTTTACAAATGCATTGATCTCTTGTATATATACAAGACAAAGACAAGAAGAGACATGTCCCTTCATGGGACATGTCTATTCATTAATCTAATTTATTAATTAACTATATAGTTATTATAAGAATAAATATAGATTAACTATATATATATATATATACACACACACATATTAATATATAAATAATATCAATTATTATATGTGTGTGTGTGTGATAAATCATTTCTCATAATAATCATATAGTCAGTTTTATTTATTTGACCAATGCTACATACATCAACACTCCCTCCTAGGTAGGGAGGATAAATCAATCCAATGTCAACACTTATGACACCTGATAGTATCAACCCTAAGATGTAAGCAATAGAAGCATCATCCTCATGATGTAATCAATAGAAACATAGTCTCAAGATGTGGATTTCCTCCATCAACGATTCTATCCACATGCTCTTGTGTGGATTGCCTCCATCGATGATTCTATCCACAAGCTCTCAGGTGGTTTGCCTTGATCGGCGATTCTATCCACAAGCTCTCATGTGGATTGCCTCCATCGGTGATTCTATCCACAAGCTCTCATGTTGATTGCCTCCATCGGCGATTCTATCCACAAGCTCTCAGGTGGATTACCTCCATCGATGATTCTATCCACAAGCTCTCGTGTAGATTGCCTCCATCGGCGATTCTATCCAAAAACTCATGAGCTTTAGTGTGGATTGCCTCTATCGGCGATTCTATCCACAAGTTCCCGAGTGGATTTCCTCAATCAGTGATTCTATCCACAAGGTTATCAAGCTTTAATGTGGTTTGTCTCAATCAACAATTCTATCCACAAGTTCTATCTATTATGATCTATTTCAACCATCACAAGATGTCTATCACAATAGAAGGTCAAGTTATTGTAAGATCATCATCTTCCAATAAATTTTACAAATACAAGCGATAATCTTTCAAAAGTCGTCACTTCCTCATGATTTACACAAGGCCCAAAAAAAACATTCATGGTTCATTAGTATAATAATCAATTATATCAAGTTTACCTCAGAAGTGTTTCACCTTCAATAGTGAACTTTCTCTTAATCAATATGATCAAGATTGTCACAAGTTGACTAAACCATCTACTCCCTGTGAAGGTCAAGTTCTTGTATCAACCTCTTGTCTTCTTTTGAAATGTCATACTCCCTCTGCATCTAGTCTCAATCATCAATTTGTTTGAAAGCATTAAGTTCTTTCTCCCTTGAATGCAATTTTCTTGTGCTTCCATCCTGAAGGTATGTTAGAGAGATTATAAATAGCTCACTAAACTATCTCGATCGAAAATATCAATAATAGAAGCATATAATATTTTACTAACCAATAGTATAACATGAATTACAAACTTAAAAAAATTATGTGCATTAATAAAACATGGAATACTTATCTTTTTTAAATTTCAAGTATTTCATTCTATAAGATGAACCCATATGGAAAATATCATGCAAAATCATAGCATGATGTCGTCGTTCTCAAACATTACCAGAATTCTTCACATGACCTGTCTTCACTATGACAACCTTAAATCTGATTGGATCCCCCTTCAAGCAGTTAGGCTTTTAAAAAAGGAACCTCACTCTTTTACAGATTTTTGCATAGACCTGCACACATTCAGTCATATATTTTTAACCTAACATTTTCTCTCCAATCGCTTCGGTGAGATTCTTCTAAAAATATTTATCCCCAACATATCCAAAATTCAACAAAATCCAATGGTGCATTTGTGAGACATGATCCTCATACTGAGATTGTATTTTCTAAGACAGTCACACACTCACCATCAACAAACTACTCTCTTATATTTGCAACTTGGCTCTAATACCATGTTAAGATTTTTAGGATCATTGCAAATGTAATAGCACTTTGTGTATTGTATGTGTTTTCCAAATGCATTGATCTCTTGTATATATACAAGGCAAAGACAAGAAAAGACATGTCCCTTCATGGGACATGTCTATTCATTAATCTAATTTATTAATTAACTATATAGTTACTATAAGAATAAATATAGATTAACTCTATATATATATATATATATGTGTGTGTGTGTGTGTGTGTGTGTAATAAATCATTTCTCAAAATAATCATATAGTTAGTTTTATTTATTTGGCCAATGCTACATACATCAATAGTATGCATGCTATTTATGCTTGTTTGTGTTAAGTTTCTATAATTATTGTAAAGATTTGAAGGAGTTTTTTCATAACCCTCCTCTCAAGATTAATGGAGGAAGTTGTTTCGCTACCTTATTTTTCTTACACTTAGCACTCATTACATCTAGGTGATGCTCAGAAAGGTGAAGCATTGAGCCTTTTTGGGAGGTCGCCCATCCGAGTACTACTCTAATTCAAGCATGTTTGTCATGGAGTTTTCTGCAAGATCAAGCCCACTTACCTTGCTACCTCATTTGCAAAATCTTTAGCAAGTGTTTCCTTATGAAGCATTCATAATAGAGCCTCTTTAGCTCATCAATTGATAAAATTATGAGATATTTTTCACAACAAGTGAAATTGTGATATTGTCACTAGGATTCAACAATATAATTTTTGAGTCAAACTTGTTGACCCATGTTTCATGAGTAAGTGTTCACAAGAATCCACATCTAATGAGAATGAATGGGACACTTAACACTCATTGCATTTAGCTAACACTCATAGAGGTGAAGCATTGGGCCTTTCCAAGTCACCCATCTCAATATTGCTCCAACTTGAGTGTGCTTAACCATAAACCTTATTCCATTGGGTTCTTGTGAACTAGTGCTCATGAAACATGGGTCAATGAGTTTGATTCTAAAACATACAGTTGAGTTCTAAGAGCAATATCACAATTTGACTTGTTTTAGAAAATATATCCTTATCAATTCAGTAGCTCTCATAAAATAATAAAAAAATCCACATGTTGTACATGATATAGTAGTATAACCAAATATTTATGTTATGTGATTAAATCATCAAATATTTGGAAAATCATGCCCAACATGTGTATACCTTACTATTTGTAAAATATATTGAGAGAAACCAATATTTATGAACTGTAAACTATTATTATTTGAAAAAATATACCTTGACTATACCTTGACTTAGTGATAAATTTTAAGAGCCAAGAACATGATTAGGCATAGTTGTTGTCTGATGCATTAATCAGTCATTTTGAAGTAATATAATAACTTATTTAGGTGACCTATAGGAAAATCCTCCGAGGTATATCTTCTTTCCTCGAATATTAGTTCTCTATTATTATTTGTTTGTTGTAGTATATCTTCTTTCCTTTTTTCATTTCAATACTTCAATTCACAACACTTTCAATCCTTAGTTTTCTATTATTATTATTATTTTTGTTTTTTTGTACTTTCATTTACTATGTTGCTTAATAACAATAAATGAGCATGTTTTTATATAAAAGTTAGTTAAAAAATAAATTATACCATACACCAAGATTGTTGGGTAGACTCATTAATGAGGTTGCATCATGGTATACCAATCCAAAAGTATATTATGTCGATTGTTCAAAAGTAAAGAAGTTGAATATAAATTTTAAATAGATAAACAACTAGACAATTTTAGTGATGATGAACAAATAATAATTTTCTACACAAAAAATATTTGAATACTTGGCCTACTAATGGGCATAACTAGGTTGATGGGTTAAAGTGAAATTCAATGGGGCCTCAAAATGCAATTCATGAACTTCTGGTGTTGGGTTTGTGGTAAGGGAAGTTCAAAGAGTATAGTGACAATAGGTGCCAAAAAACTTCAAGTTGGAATGAATAACAAAGTTGAGGTGCAAAAAGCATTGCTAAATGTTTACATGGCAAAGAAATTAGTAGTTTGAAAGTTACATTTAGAAGGTGATGCAATGATTATAATCAATGTTTTGATTAAAGGAAAAGCCTTCGCTTGATTTAAAAATAAATACAATAAATTAATTTGTAAACTTTTTAAAAAGTTCAAAGAACTTTAAAATTTGCACATTTTGAGAGAAGGCAATGGGTTGGTGGATATATTATCAAAGGTGGCAGTGACATTTAATGGAGAGGTGACAGAGAATTTATGGACTTTAAATATTTAAGTCTCAATGAATTTGATTTGGCGTACACCGCTAATAGTAGGTAGGCATTATGATGGGATGCGACTAAGCTCCCTACAAAATGCACTATTGACCAAATTTCAAAAATCAGAAAACACAACAGATTGTCATGAAATGTTCAGCATCTGTTCTTTATGATCTACATATTTTGTGGTCGAAAATGACAAAAAAATTATAAAAAATTCACTGTATTTTCATAAATCTGAAAAAAATGTTTTGTTCTTTTTGAATATGTTTTGTAAGGAGCTTAGCCCGTGCCATTATGATGCAACATATATTGTAAGGAGCTTAGCCCGTGCCATTATGATGCGACATATAGATGTGATGGTCCCAGTTTTAATTATTTTCAGGAAACTAAAATTCATTCCCCCAATGCAAGCCGTGAGTCAAGAAGGTAGTGTTTAGGGTTCCGCGAGGTTAGTGAGCTCAATAGAGAATGGTGAAGCTCTGCGTGGTTTGCAGGAATGACAATGGAGGCAGGATTTACACTTCTCACATAGAAGCAACAACTATCCTTCATGGTGAGGATTTCAGACAAGTGTTTGAGAAGTGTTTTCAAAATTGAAGAGCCCATTTTCTTGCAAAATTGTAGAAATGCTGTTGGGAGAAGAATTTATGCAAATGAAGCATAGGTTAAGGGTGAATGTGGACATCGCGTCCATGTTCTTAGCCTAGAGTTTGGAATTGGGAACATATGAGGAGGCAGAGTGGGTAATGAATGAGTGTGTGAGAAAAGAGGTTGTATGGTATGAAACCCCTGTTGGTTACGACACTTCCTGGCATGGAGACTAACTGCAAATTGGTGGCAAAGAGGCATCAATTCACGCGTTCATTATCTGGAGAGCACAAAGCAACATCGAGGAACGGAGAACCGAAGCCCAAATGGGTTGGGAAGCGCTGAAGGATTTCCTCAAGAAGTGGGTAATAACGCGCAGGGCAGAGATAGAGGTCGAGGAGGAAATGAAGGCTCGAAAGTTCAAGCCTAAAGACTATAATCAATCATCCAACGAAGCCTTGAAAAGAGAAGAAAGAGGATCACGCTTGCAGTGCATGGCTCATTTTGTTAATTTTTTTGTAAAGTTTAAATATGGTATTAGTTGCTCGGCCTAGTAAGGTGTCTGTTAGTGTTGGTCATGGTAAATGACAATTTTGTAAATTTCTCAATGCATTATCTATGGTGAAGATGTGCGGATGTGTAAAAGTTATTACAATTGTTATGTTTTGGGGGATATGTTGTGGTGATGCCCAAGTTTTGTTCATGAATACTTGGCCTTTCAAACTGTACTTTTTTATGTTCAGTCTATTGATACAACGAATAGTTGAATGCAGGGTAGGTTCTCAAGTAGTAGGGCATAGTGAGGATTAGACTTTGATAATGTAATTGTCTTTTATGATATTAATACAAATATAAAAATCTTTTTACCAATAAAAAAAAGCTATTGGAATAAGTGAGTTATATATGTTGCAAAAATCATAATAAAAATTAGCAATAAAACAAAAACAAAGTATAAAAGTTTTGAAAATGTCTCTTATTCGTCTTGCGAGCCCAACAACCTTGCCTCCCGTTCATTTTGCTAGCCCAATGACTCCTACATCGTGACCAACTAGTGCTACTGATGAGGTTGTCTTTGAGAGGCATATGGGTAACCCTTCACTGCAAGGGATTTTTGTGCATCCTCTTATTGTCTCTATGGGGCAATGGGGGGCTTCTTTACTTGTCCCCTCACCACTTCTTTTCCTGGGTTGCAGACTTCAACTTATGTTGTCATTCCTAGTGTTGGTGATGGAGGGATCTCTGCCTTGGTAACAAGTTCCTAGCAACCCTTAGTATTTGGCAGCATTGAGTTTTTCCCTTGTGCAAAGGGGTTTTCTATTGATGTGTTTTCTTCCTCTAAAGACTATGATTTTGTGTTGAGCAAGTTTTGGGTTTGGGGGAATCACTCTCTATTGGCTGAACTCATGATAATCTTATTCAAGCCACTTACAAAATTGCTGAGTGTGCCCCATGTGGGTTCATCTCCTTAATCTTCTACTTCATTTTTGAGAAATTTCTTGCTTTGAGGCCATCAAAAACTCTATTGGCCATTTCTTGAAGGTGGTTGAGGCTACGACTTAGTTAGGTCGCTCTATTTTTGCTCACACTTTGGTTGATATGGATATGTTCACACTACTGCTAGGGAGTATGGTGCTCATGATTGGAAACAGGCGTTGGACTCAATCGTTGGATTAGAAGGGCTTCCCCTTCCGATGTCAGCAATGCTTCTCTATTGGTTATCTGGCTACAGATTGTTCTCTTTTGCGTCGTAAAGGTGCTACTAATTGGTGGAAGGATGCAAATTATGATCATTTGATCGTCCAAGCTTTTGCTTCTCCCTTTGGTTCTACCTTTGAAGACTCCTCATAAGCTGATGATAATGATCCCCCAGGGTGATGCTCCTAATGATTTGGTCTCCTCTACTCCGGTGGACTTGACCCCACCTCTCGTTGCTCATGTAGTCTCTTTTGACCGTAGAGACCCTTCTCCAAGTACTGCTCCTGATCTGCTCCAACCTTTAGTAACTAATGCACAATGTTGCTAGCACTTTGTTCCTGGTGCTAGTGGAACCACAATGGTGACTTCCATATCATATGGTGGGGACCTTAGTGATAGTATCACTTAGATAATTGTTTGCTGACAAAGGAAGAATCAAGCTACCTCTCATTCTCCTCCCCCTGTTGTGAGTGAGTTGGCTTCCCAGTCTTGATGTAGGTTACTAGTTGTGTTGTTAATGTGTTGTTAATGGTATGTTCTTGACCTTGTTAATCCCTCATTTGTAATAGCCAACAACTCTATTTATGTGTTGTTGATCTCTTGACACCTATTTGATGTGGTTGTGTAAGGGTCAACCCCTTATCAAGTTGTTGGACTGACGCAATCAAAGATGGTGGATCCAATTAAGAACAGTCCAAACCTTGCAGCTTCAGAACAACACAGCGGAATACTCAACAACACAACAACAAATAATTGTTAAACTTTTTATTTTCATTAACATGCCCGACTATAAGGCCTTCCAGGTTAGGGCCAATTACAATAAAAAATAATTCTGCAAGATCCAATACAATCTCAGCTATTTCAACTCTGAAAACAATCAGAAGCTGATGAAAATTTTAAGGCAAATCTAAACTTGAGCTCGCAAGCCTCCAAACAATCTCCTTGTCTCCAAGTGTGCAAACCACTAGCTCTGCAACTACAAACTATCAGATAACAATTTGATCTACAAGATCTTTTCCACAACTTTGCCAACTCCAGCTTTCAGAACCTTAGATCTGATTCGCTAAACCTTCCAAGTCATGAACTTCTCTCGATCTCCTCATGATCCCCCTAAACATCTACCCAATCATCTTATAAATACTATTCATCAGCCACAAATCGACTGGATGAAACTATTAACTCCCCCAACAAATATTAAATGCAATACAAGTCGGCATCAAAATAGCCTTACAAACATTTAAATCAACATGTCGGCCTACAACAACAGCTACCAACAATAAATGCACCAAGTCGGCCCAACAAATCACACAGAACTCCAGTCGATAAACCAGAACTACCGAACAACAGTGAAATAACCAAACATGTCAAGCATCGTTGAGCACTAGTGTCAACCGAACACCGCAGACATCGCCGAGTAACACTTTCACCGAGCGCCAGAGATTACTGAGTTTCTTCAGCAACCGAGTCTCCTTTGAATGACCGAGACGGTCAGTCAAGGCTACAACCAAGTAACACCGGCCAAACATACACCTCCCATGCAGATTTACCGAGTACCCTAGAATGCCCCTGCATCATGGACTTAATAAAAAACAAAGCATAAAAGAAATCAAATCAAATAGGATGCAAAATGCACAAAAAATAACATTGGATATATAATCTAAAAAATCCTTCCACTAGAAAATTTAAGAGAAAACGCAAGCGCATTGTATTATCAAAATGAACATTCAATAGTAAACATATCTTTTTGCACTAAGCAAATAAATGAAAACCGTGTAATCACACAACCACTCCATGTTCCATGTCATAGCATATGCAACCTCCTCGAGATATTATAATTGCTTTCGCCTGTGGTTGGTTATATAAGTCAAGCCTCCACAAAACCACTAATTGGTATTCCATAAAACCATGTGCTCACTAAGCTATAAACCCAAGTTTTTCCTTGATGTTCCATACAACCCATTAATGCCCAGAGATATTGTGTATCATATCCAAACGTTGTGTGTGCATCCTAAGATGCCATAATGTCATGCAAAGAGTAGAACACAACTTTTCCAATACTCTCAATATTTGTATCCATTGTTAAGGGAGGAAAAAGGTACGGTGCACAATAGATAACCAATGGCGCATTGAGAAGAAAAAAAAATCATTGACGGCCATTTAAAGATGTGTATGTCAATATTGTTATAGGATCCGATGAATTAGCACCCATGACAAAATAATTGCAGCGTAGCTAGTGAGTCCATCAATGGTGGTATGAACGATGACGCAATACAAAAGCCTGCCAAATAACATTAGCACTCGGGTTGTGCTAATCACAGGATCATCCTCATTAGAGCCAAGATCAATGGACCATGAGAGAAAGGAAAAGGGAATAGCCACATGTTGACTTGCACAACCCTTGGCCAATGTTTCAACACAATTTAGTTAGAAAAACTCTTTGCAACGTGCATCCATCCAATTAGAAATAGATTTGATGGATTTGAAATCATTTGCACATTAATCCCGCCATGAAAGAACAAAGAAAACTATCGCTTATAATATGCTTCAGATGTCGCCACAAAGTGCACGCAACACACGAGCATGACTCTGCAAGTCATATGGTATCATAAGTACACTGGCATCACTTTGAGATCGTCTCCTATTCATCTTTTTGAATCTCAAGTTCTTGAGATTATACGTGGGTTGCAATAACTACTACATAGGAACACATCATATACATGGCCATATATGGATAACAGACAATAATAACATGATTTAGCAAAGAGACATAGGAGCACAATAAAATAGTTTAATGGTGCCATTAAACAAGAGAGGAGCACATTGGTTAAATTTGTGTTTTTGTCATGCCCTGTGGCCCCCTCATGTACTTTTCCAGTGGAGTGTGACATCTTTAAGATGCAGTGCGGCACCTACCTATTTCCTATGTTAGTACGTGATGAATGCTCGGGATGCTGAGAATGTATCTCTGAGCTCATGCTACTTGATTTCTTTGAATCTATGGGCTTCCTATCTTTTAAATGTTGTTACTAGTACAGACCGTTACTGAAAACCTGATCCCGATCACAATACATGCCTTACACTATGGCTATTTGTCGTGCTATTTTCTTTGACTAAGCAATTTCAGCTTGCACCAATTTTGGCAAATTTTGCATTATACACATGTAATTCCCATTTAAACTAACTTCAACAATTTACTCATTTAGTGAATGCTAGATCAATCATGCCACTCCCCTCAAAGTTAAAACCAACCTCAAAAATTCCATTCACAGGGTTGTGCATATTTACTGCCACCTCTCACTAACCCTTCGGGTACCTCAGACATTGCACCTTTTAAAACTACTTAATCCACACAGCCAGTCATGATTTATGCTTCAAGAATAATTTATTTGCAATTCCAATCAGCTTCGATATGCACTAACAGGGTATGTGCGATAACAAGGCTGGAACATACCTCTCTGGTTCTCTCAGGATCATTAAATATAGTTGTTCAGGTAATTGAACTGTCACTTCAATTAGGTAACTTACATTCTTTCGTAATATTAATCAGTTTGAATTAAGTTAATTATCCAAGAGTAGGCCTTTCTTTCAAGAATTTTCTGTCAAGCAATTTCATTCGCAATTGCATCCATCTTGATGCTTTGAACCTGTACAAATCATCTCATACACATGATCTTGTGTCTATGGCCCCATAGGAAGAGCAGAATCATATAAAATATAGCCAAGCAACAATCATCATTGGGATTTGCCATCATGAGCAAACAGCTTCTAATTGGGAATATAGCAGAATGTGAGAACAAGAATCACATAAACGCTAAACAATCTCTAACAATTTGATGCTAAAAAACCGACTAACCTCTTTTCTTAATCTTGTTAGGCCTCTAGACTATAACAGAATCTTACAACTGATAATACGTGTACGTATACACAAGTACAACAGTGGGCCATCAGTAATAAATATTCATGACAAAGGAAATATAGCATTGCCAAAAATGTATTAACATCTTACTCTAGCTGGGTGCTGGATTATCTATTAAACGGAGATCATTTATCTGAAATTAACTCTAAAACCCAAGGTACGATAACCAGAGTTGCCTATACATTTATATCCAAGGCACCAAGTCACTAAATCAGTGAAATGATCCAGACGCATCACACATTTGATGAGCCCAACAGTGGTATGCGCATCAATAAAAAGAAGCATAAGTTAAGTATGAGAATTTAATCTACTAGCAAACTAAACTTCAGTAATTAAAGTTTACTCAAGTATTTAAAATTTGGATTCCAGCAAATTTGAACTACAGTAACTGAATGATACTCGACAGTTGTGATACCAGCAGATTCAAACTTCGGTTATTAACGGTTCTGATGTTATAATAGATCGCTAATATAAATTACAAAGTGGTTGATTACTATGAATATTATTTCCTTTAAATTTATCAATATATCAAATGGGACGGATCTGCATCTTTAATCACATGACATCCAAACCAGTTGCAGTTCGGGATATTGAAGAACTTCCACATAACAAATTGAAATTACTTTAAACTCCATTTCAATTTAATATTGTGTCTACATCCTAATATAGCCATAGAAATGATAAACAATGATAAAGTCTACCCCAATAGAGGATGCCCTGAAAAGAACATGAGGCATTTGCAAGAATTTTGACTAAATGCTGAATTTGATAGTGACAATGTCTATGCACAACCTGCAGAAAAAATAGAGTATTTTGCTGGAGGATGAGCATTGATTTTATAGCTTTGAAGGTTTGGGGAAAATGTCTGGTGTAAACTTTTGTGCTGCACTCATGCTCCCTTTAATCTTCATTTTACCCCTGAACAGAATGAGATATCAGCTTATGTAGAATTGTTATGAATTAGAAATACAACCTTAGTAAATCCTTTTAAAGCAAAAAATTTCACACTAAAAGATGTTGCTAGGTTAACTGCCTTTAGAAAGCTCAAAGTGAATGGCATACTGTGCACTGTTTTAACTACCCTGCAAATTAAGACCCTAGAACTACATATAACACAGCTTGCAGAAAGTACAGTCCTGACAGAACAAATACCTCATGAAAGCAATTTGAGGATTCATCTTGCCTGTAACAACTGCAAGGAAATCATTGTCCACAAAGGAAAATGTTGCATCTGGTTTCCCTTCAAATGGGCCTAACAATAATTAAAATAAGAGGTTAATTACAAACAAATAATACAGAACAAACAACTTTTAAGAATTGTAGGACTCTTCAAAACATACATCTTACAGGTCATTACAAAATTAAAAACTTCGGAGATTGCATTAAAATTAGACTTCCTAGATATAAACACAGAGCATCTTATTCCTTTCATATAGCATTGTTATTCTAGGTATGTTTACAACCAGGTGTCTGATTGCTTCACTATGATAACTTTTCTATCCAGTCTCTAGTTTAATCTAATCAACCATTCAATTATCCATGCCTTAAAAGAATACATTCTAATTTCAAAGAACTTTGATTTATAGCAGACGCAAAAATTGAATCAAAGTAATTGACAGCATAGCTTAAAAAGTCGTTGGCACCTTTGGTTACTTGAGAATTCTTCAGGTCCACAACAAACACCTCCTCATCTATCCCAATTTTCTGTTTCAATAGCCAATTGCAAAGAAAGAACATGTGTGAATATAATTAGATCACTATCCAATGTAAAGAATTATTAAAAAGCGCATACACAAAAAGATGGTCTAAATTTATCTCATGTCCTATTTAAATGATGTCAAAAGCTCATTGTGCACACAATATAGACTAGGCCTAAGTACTTTTGCATACTGAAGTTGTTACTAACTTGATTGTGCAAAGAGGAAAGAAACTCCATGCATCAACATACAACTAGCATAGCTCTAACAAATAACAGAGTAGATCATATCAACACATGTACACGGAGACCACAAAAAATCACATTAGCTAAGTAAAAACATCAAAGAGCAAAAAACAACTTTAAATGATTTTAGATCAGTCTGTTCACGTCATATCAATTTGTTCAGATGGATTGTAGATTCAACTGTGAGGATTCCAATAACCTCAAGTTAAGCCCTGAAGACGGAGCCAGTAGAGATGACTCAATCATCAGAAGCTAACCAACCTATGAAGTCAAATTCAGAACATCACTGCAAAAACAATAAATGAACTTCACAGAAAAACCCAGCTCTCACAGTTACTGTAAGAATTTCACAATAACTGTTCCTTCTGAATATAATTATTAGGGTCATGCCACAAGCCCGGCAATGGACAACATACAAAAATTGCAACCAAGAAAAATAATTAATGCATAAAGTTTTATGTCTATGCCAGAGGCAATTTTACTGCGAATTGCTTGTGTTTTTCTTCTAGTATAATCCTATAGCATATAATATGTGCATATGAAAAAGCATCTGCATAATAAGTCAAAACAATGAGAATAAAAAGAGGGCGTAGCAAGGTAATGCTGGCAGTCGGCCAAAGTCCTCTAAGCATAGCAAGGTAATGTTGCCAATTGACCAAAGTCCTGGCAGGGGCAGGGGAGCCGTGTTTAAAGATTTAACACTGAAGTTATGATGTATTATTAATTATTAATCCTCAAGGCCTTTAAATTTATTTACAGCTGCAAATCTCCCATAACAAATCCCCTGAATTTACATGACTGGAACTTAGCACAGACTCGATCCAAGCCAAAGCTGACTTTCGGCAAAGTAACTCATTGCACGAAAGCTCAGCATGAGATGTGGCAACACCTGATGAGTTAATTGATCTGCAAATGAGGTATTCTTTGTATCTCTTATTTAGGTTGGCAGTTTACATTCTGTTATTCAGAGGGCCAAGGAGATTTGATCCTATAACTTAGAGGAGTCTCATATCTATGTTTCAAGATGAAGCCTCGAGTTTAGCAGTTTTCAAGAAAAAAAAAAGGTTGCTACAGTAGTTTTCTAAGAATCAGACATATCCAGCAGAAAAATATAAAATACAGTCCAAGGCGATTTGGTAATTACCTGGTTTACCAGGCCCACTGTCGCTATATGCATAAATCTAAACAGCAACAGCACAACCTAATGACACGGGACACCTACTAAGGCCCAAGGCACATTATTGAAACCTAAGTCTTCCCAACCCAGAACAATTTGTTCGGGGGACTCTGTGACGCAGCGAATTTCAGCTCTTCACAACATGTAATTAAATCCACACAATAACTTCATTACTGAATTTAACACCCTCGGGACCATGTGTACAGAAACCCTGTCAGATCTTGCTATAATTACATCAACCATGAATATCTGCAATAATCAATTTAAGTCATTCAACCATATACCGTTTCGTGTAGCCCTTGAAATCCAAGATAGCGTAAGGAGGATAATCAATTAGATACCCTGTAACTACGTAAACAAAAAAAAAAAGTAGTCACAACTCAATATTTCCCCAGAGCTCTGTTATCTTTGAATCCACTTAGGAATTGTCAAATGAGAAAACCTAGCCTGCTAAAGCTCTAGTATCTTAAATTCAATTAAGAAGTGCCCAATAGGAAAAGCTCGCCTTGTAAATCATCACAGATTTTACAGTGGAGACCTTTGGTCAAATTTTCATCAAACATGTAAACTCTCAAATTTATAAAAACAGAACAGATAAAATAATCGAATTGTAGCATCTAAAGCCTAAGGGCACCAAGTAAACAAAAAACACCAATTCAAAAACAACTCAGGAATTGCAATAGGCAAGCCAGGGAATCTGCTTTCTCGGCAAAATATTCAGAAAGCAAACAGAAGGGGAAAAACCCCATCTTATTCAGATAATCGGAAGAACAAAAAAGAATCCGAATATCGAAAAAGCGAAAGATGAACAACATTGGAGGACAGAGTGGAAGAATCACCTTAGGAGAAATGTTGAGCTGGTAAACAAGACCAATCTTCTTCTTGAGCTCGGTGCCTGCCTCAGTAGCGAGATGCTTCTTGGCCTGGTCCAGCACCGCTGCCGACTTCAGCTTCGACCCCGCGGCCACGCTTTCCTCCGATTCCCCCATCTCTCTCCGAATTCTGAAACAATACAAGAAAAAATTCGACGCCCAATTTAATGAATCGACAGAGGAAAGAGGTGTTAATAAATCAACTACCAGGTCTACTAGTTAGTAGGACGAATTAAATAGGATCCTAATTATAGAAGTTTTTGAAAGAGGGCACACCTAACAACGATGCCGTTACTGCCGATGTCATCTCTTCCTCGTAAAGCAAAGTTAACCCGTGGTTAGGACCTCTACCACTGGTGATGTGAACCGTGGTTTTTAGATTCTAAATTTCATCGCTTCTTCTCAAAAAGCGAGCAATTGCAGTCGGGATTGGAATGTGTCGGAAGAGGAGAACATCGTTTTCTGGTTCGTACAGAGTAATGGCAGTCTTCTGACAGATGATGCGTCACTCTATAGGCTAAGCCTCCTGCTTTATTGAAGTTTGTATTTTCTTAACAAACTGCCTTTATCCAAGATATTTTGAGTGAAAATTTTAGTTGATAGGAGATAATTTGAGACTTTGAGGTTAGGTAAACTATAATTAACTAGCAATCACATATTAGTGTGCAATGAGTACATCATAGAGTAATGGAAGATTATTTAAGTATTTGTTTCTTTTCTTTGCCGCTCTCTTATATCTTATCTATATCTTCTTATCCTTTCATCAATATATCTGACCATCTATATCTCTTTATATCTTTTCCCCTCTATCTTTCCCTCTCTATGACTCCTTCTGTATCTCCCTAGATCTCTTTCTTTCTTTACCTATTGATCTATATCTATCTCTTTATCTATTTTCCTCCCATCCTCTCACTTTATATTCATCTCTATCTCTATCTTCATCTTCCTCTTCCTCCTCCATATCTAGAAATATCTCCCTCTCTCTATCCATCCATCTCTCTCCATCACCCCCTTCCTATACTTTTAAATCTCTACATCTCCATATTTATTCCCTCGTCTCTCCCTCTATCTCTATCTTTATCTCTATCTCGTTATCTCTATATCCCTCTCTATCCCTATATATATCCCCCTTTCTACCTATTTGTCTCTTTTTATATCACTTTCTACCTCTACCTTTATCATTATATCTCCCCCTCTCTCATTCTCTCTTCTTTATATATTTATATCTTCCATCCACACTTTCCCCCCTATCTCTCTCTTTCTCCTCTCCATATCCCCCCTTCTTCTCAATCTCCATCTCCATACCTCTATCTATCTCCTTACTCTCTCTCTCTCTTGCTCTTCTATATATACCTCTTCCTCTTTCTATCCCTATCTCTCCCTATCCCCCCTATTAGGCCATTTTCCTGTCATAGCAAAAATCTTATGAAAATGGTCTATTCTTGTGCAAATCCCAAAATTTGTTTTGCCCTAACTGCAACTCGTTCTAATCTGCGAAGAAGATATATAAGGTTTCATGGCTTGCACCCTTAGCCTTGGTTAGTTCAGGGTGTCATCAAGCTCCAGTCAAAATCGCATAGCCTAATGTGCAAAAATCAATGAGATCTAGTCATTTCAAGGTCTGAGGAACTAGGGTTTACCCATGCAAAGGGTTTTGAAAATTTGTCTAAGGCCAAGAAACCCTAGATTCGTTATATTTCCTCATTACCTTTTCGGGCCACTTAAGTCACCTTTATGCACATGTCTTATTTCCTTGTCTGGGTAGGTTAAGTTATTATTTAGAGATTACGCGACTGCGGTGTTCGCTAGGTCTCCAAGTTCTTGGGCGGTTAGTTATTTCTTTCAGCGATCCAATGAATGCAGTGTTTGCGCATTCTCTTGATCTTGGCGGCTAAGTTCTTAACATTCAGCGGCCTGGCAAGCGGTTATAAGATTCCTTCAGTTGTTAAATCTCTAGATGATCTGGTCAAGTCATGAAACTTTCTGAGATTCAGCGAGGGTTGTAGATGCAGATCATGATCAACGATCGGCGTGCATTCTCCTGATATGACCCAAGGTTAAATTTTTATCTAGCAACTTGGAGAATGCATTTGTTCGCATGATCTCCTGTTTTAATCTTAGGTTGAGAAAATGTCTGGCGACTTCGGGTTTTCTTTGTTCGTTGATTCTCCAAATGGGCTCGGGTTAAGTTAAAGGTTTACTTCTGGTGGTCAAGGTTTTTATTCAACGATCTGACAAATAAAGACTTTCGCTTGTTCGCCTAATGAAACCGTGAGTCAAGAAAAGATTAAGAGATCACGCGAATGCTTTTGTCGCCCAATCTCCAGACCAGACCTAGGTTAAGCAAAAGGTTAAGCGATCAAGCGAAGTCTTCAGTCGCGTGTTCACCAGGTTGAGGATGAGATAAGGTAAAGGACTTGGAGATAATATCTGGACTGTTAATAAATTTTGATCTGACGGTGGTCGCCTGTTCGCTAAATGGAACCTAGAGTTTAAAGAAAGACTCAACAATCATGCAAATGCCTCATTTGCATGATCTCCTAATCAAACTAGGGTTAAGGTTTTTAATCTGAGATCAGGAGATAGCCTTCGGTCGCATGTTCGTTGGATGACTAAGGGTTAAAGGAAAGCTAGCCAAGGTTAAGATAAAGAGATTGCAAGTTCAAGAAGATCCAATGGAGGTCGTGATTCTACAAAGGGAAGATGCATGATAAATATTCATCGCGATGTTGCAACAGTCGTCTGATGGAAAGGCTAATAAGAAGGTGGGTCCTCAATGCCAGGTCGATTCGATGTGCATGTTCCTGATTGGTTGCTAGGTAAATGATGTGGCTGGATAATTTAAAGGGCTTGTTATCATTTAATGAAAGTCACCCAATGTGCCAAGAAAGACTGAGATCAACGACCGTGTTTTAAACATATCTGATTGATCGTTGCTACCAGAGTTTGAATTTTTTAAGGGTTTTTCTCTGAGTTGAGGACTGGTTATTTAATGCTTGGGTAGCCAATCTACCTTATTTGATCTTGTCCACTGTCACAGTATGGTCCAAAGGTGATGATTGTCTACGGAGGATGTCCATGATGTGGAGAAATGGGTGAATCGGTCACGTCATTTATAATGCAGGTAAAGTGAACAAAGGGCTAAAATGATGCAGTTCTAGTTTCTAATGTACCAGTCAGGATTTTAGCCATAAATGAAGATTAGTTTAGGGTCTGATTTGCTCCAGATTGCTTGGCATGTCTTTTCTGTAGTAAATTTATTGATCATCTGGTTGGTAAAATAGTTGAAAACCTTAACCCTAGTTTTGTCCTAGCTATCTGAAGCTTGTTGCATCCTTTCTTGAAGATTTCAAGATAGCTAGTGACTATATATAGTAGTTTGATGTATTTTTCAAAGGATGGTGAAATTGATAACTGAATAGAGAGAGCTTGGATTTAGAGTTTGGTTCTAGCATTTTGTCATTTTCAGTGTATTGATACTGAAATTTTAATGAGAATACACTTGAATTCCAATTTCAAATTTGTGTATGTCTTCTTTTTTATCTTGAATTCTTATATGTTAATGTTACAGAGTAAGTTAATGTATGGTTTACAAAGTAAATTGTGAGATTATCTTTGAGTTCCTTCCAAAGTCAGGATTAAATCCTTAAAGATAGTTTCAGAGAATTCATGGTTGAATGAGAATTTGATATCCAAGTGTGAGAGTGAGAGGAATAATAGGCAAAGCACTTATTCTGGATTTAGGTGTGTTTGAGTTAGGTTTTTAGTTGATATATGTTGTATTTGACTCTTTGCCCTAGGATAAGGCACTGGTATGTTTTCAGGAAGCATTTCTTCATCAATCAACATATAAATGATAAAATATTTAAATCAATGTGTCAAGGACATTAATGCTTAGTATTTGTTGATTCTTTTAAAAAGTGAATCAAAGGTATACCCGCCTAAGCATTGCAGCTCAAAGTGTAGGAGGATCATTCTCTTGATCCTTGTTAATTGGACCTTTTTCTTGTCAGATTTGGAGTGGTGATAGAGTCAATGACATTAGTTTTTCAATCAAATTGTAAATCTCCAAGTAGAAAGAAAAGGAACCAACAAAATGGTGATTTCGTTGGGGAGGCCATAGTATAGAGTCAAATTAAAAAATAAAATTAAATCTTCTCACCAAGTGTGAGTGGCGACTCTGAGTTCTCTATTTGATCAGTGTATTATGTAATATGAAGTTGTAATGTATTATGTGATCCTGACAAGAAATTATCCTGTGAGGTTTTGTTGTGGATGTGAGTTTTGAAGAAGGTTCAGGGTTGAGAAAGGTTCTCAGCTGGTTCATATTTGTCCTCTGCAAAGAGGTGGCGACTCTACCAAAGTCTGAAAGGTGATTTGGAGGAGACTTCAGATCAATATTTTGCAGCAGCCACATCATCTCTAGGTAATCCTATTTTTATCAAGCAAAAACAGTCTCTAAATAGGTGAACAAGTCACTAGAAGAAAGGGAAAAATAATCTTGAAGTTTGGTCATATTTCTAGATAGAAGTTTCAATTTTTGTAATGAGTATTATAAATATGTTGTGGTTTAATAAAGTTGGTGATTGCATGAAGTTGGATAGAAATATTGTCATAAGAACAAGCTGTATTATTTTGTCAATATTTTAAAATGGAATTTCTGGCTTTAATGAGTCAAGATGATGTTTCTAGATCTGAAAGTTATTAGTCAAATCTTGGAAATGTTAATAGAGATAGAGACATGTATTTGATAAGCCAAAAAATCCAACAGACTTGCATAAAGATTTTAAGATGTGCAATATTGGAAAGGGAAGAAGAATCAGCCCATTCATACTATAAGAAATTTCTTGTAGCTTGTGATAAACTTCTTGTGGGTATTGAGCTTCATGAATCCCAATATGCTGAGATGTTTCTAGAGTTAGGTACGTGTACCTGAATCAATCAGTTGGACTGCATCCTTTAGAGATGAAGCACTAGAAAATGTTAAAGAATGGATGGATTCATTTGTAAGTGTTGAATCTAGTTGTGCTAAGGATGCTGAATCTTATGATGTTGGTGCTGATGATAGAACTTATGGTTATCAAGGAGTAGAAGATGAATCTACAACTAATGATAGTTCATGCAGTGATTACTTTGCACAAGATGTTGTGAGACAAGTGTTTTCAGTCCCTATTTTAGAGGGTGAAGATATTTGTAGCACTAGCAGTGAAAACACAGAGATGGAGTGTGAAGTTCAGTGCTTACTAAGTAGTGAGCAAATTTCAGAGCTCTTAGATGTTGAATTTTAGAGCTATACTCCTAAGTGTGTTTCCAAAATCCCATTCCCGATAGATGTAAGTTTTGACAGAGATGATACATGTGATGTCATGATGTGTGAAACATTTACTATTTTCCCTTTTCCTACATTTGAGGTAAATAATATGCAATTCAATAGTACATATCATTATAATGAGTTTGATAATGTTATATTTGATGAATATAACGATGAATGTACTAGTGTGGAGTTAGATTTTCAAGAGCCTGGTGTCAGTGGTTCTTGTTTACTTTTTGATGCTGGAAACTATGAAAAATCTGAATGTGTTTTCTCAGATTTACAAGTGATTGATGAGTTATTAACATAAAATACTTGTTCTTCTTTACAAGTTATTGATATGAGTAGTGATCAACAAGTTGTCCCTGATTTGATGCAATCAGATTTTCATTTTGAGAGGTTCTATGTTAGTTTGCAAAGTGAAGAGATAGAAATGGTTTATTCTTTATTGCAAACTAATTATTAGTATGCTGATGTTTCCAACCATGAGGTTGAGTTGGAGTGTTTCCTTTTTCAACATGACAGTGAATATGAAGAGTGTGATGTTTTAATGTTACAAAATGATTAGCATTCATGGTAGTTTGATGACTTGATCTTGTCAATTGGTGGTGAGTATGATGATCATTTTTTATGTAATATGTTGAAAATGGATCATATTGTTTTTGAAAAACCAGATGAAAGAAATAATTTCAGTTTACCTCTACTATATAGAGATGAAAATCATTTGTTTGATAGAGGTAAAAATTGATTGAAGTTTTGAGGCTTTAGGCTTTTTGTAAATAATGTAAGTCTTGTATAGTTGCTTTCCTCTTTTAGGTGTGGTGTGTTTCTTTTTTGTTTGGTCTTTCCTTTGTCAGTAGGTTTTTGTCCAAGTGCTCTCTGCAATTATTTCTTTTTCAGTAGGTGGTCTGCTCTCGCCATAAATTCTAAATTCTTACAGAGGCGCAAGTTACCCATCATCCCTAGACAGAGCCACTATTAGGCCATTTTCCCGTCATAGCAAAAATCTTATGAAAATGGTCTAGTCTTATGCAAACCCTAGAAGTTGTCTTGCCCTGGCTGCAACTTGTTCTAATTTGTGAAGAAGATCTATAAGGTTTCATGGCTTGCGCCCTTAGCCTTGGTTAGTTCAGGATGTCATCAAGCTCCAATCAAAATTGCATGGCCTAATGTGAAAAAACTAGTGAGATCCATTCATTTCAAGGTTTGAGGAACTAGGGTTGACCCATGCAAAGGGTTTTGAAAATTTGTCTAAGGCCAAGAAACCTTGGCTTGGTTCTATTTCCTCGTTACCTTTTCGGGCCACTTAAGTCCCCTTTATGCACATGTCTTATTTCCTTGCCTAGGTAGGTTAAGTTACTATTTAGAGATTACGTGACTGCGGTGTTCGCTAGGTCTCCTAATCTTGGCAGTTAAGTTCTTAACATTCAGCGACCTGGCGAGCAGTTATGAGATTCCTTTATTCGCTAAATCTCCAGATGATCTGGTCAAGTCATGAAACTTTCTAAGATTTAGCGAGGGTCGTAGATGAAGATCATGATCAATGGTAGGCAGGCATTCTCCTAATATGACCTAAGGTTAAGTTTTTATCTAGCGAGTCGGAGAATGCCTTTGTTTGCATGATCTCCTATTTTAACCTCAGGTCGAGAAAATATCTGGCGACTTCGCATTTTCTTTGTTTGCTAATTCTCTAAATGGGCCTGGGTTAAGTTAAAGGTTTACTTTTGGTGGTTAAGGTTTTTATTCAGCGATCTAGCAAATAAAAAATTTCTCTTGTTCACCTGATGAAACCGTGAGTCAAGAAAAGATTAAGAGATCACACAAATGCTTTTGTCGCCCAATCTCCAGACCAGACCTAGGTTAAGAAAAAGGCTCAGCGATCAAGTGAAGTCTTCAGTCGCGTGTTCATTAGGTTGAGGATGAGTTAAGGTAAAGGACTTGGAGATAAAATTTGGACCGTTAATAAATTTTGATCTGACGGTTGTCCCATGTTCGCTAGATGGAACCCAGAGTTTAAAGAAAGACTTAGCGATCATGCAAATGCCTCATTCGCGTGATCTCTTGATCAGACTAGGGTTAATGTTTTTATTCTCAGATTAGGAGATAGCCTTCGATCGTGTGTTCGCTGGATGACTAAGGGTTAAAGGAAAGCTAGCCGAGGTTAAGATAAAGAGATTACAAGTTCAAGAAGATCCAACAAAGGTCGTGATTCAACAAATGGAAGATGCATGATAAATATTCATTGCGACATTGCAACAATCGTCCGATGGAAAGGCTAATAAGAAGGTGGATCCTTAGTGCCAGGTCGATTTGATGTGCCTGTTCCTAATTGGTTGTTGGGTAAATGATGTGGCCGGATAATTTAAAGGGATAAGTGACTATTATCATTTAATGAAAGCCGCCTGATGTGTTGAGAAAGACTGAGATCAATGGTCATGTTTTAAACATATTTGATTGACCATTGCTACCAGAGTTTGAATTATTTAAGGGTTTTTCTCCGAGTTGAGGACTGGTTATTTAATGCTTGGGCGGCTAATCTACCTGATTTGATCTTATCCACTATCACAGTATGGTCCAGAGGTGATGATTGTCTGTGAAGGATGTCCATGACGTGGAGAAATGGGTGAACCAGTCAGGCCATTTATGATGCAGGTAAAGTGAACAGAGGGCTAAAATGATGCAGTTCCAGTTTCTAATGTACCAGCCAGGATTTTAGCCATAAATGAAGATCCGTTTAGGGCTTGATTTGCTCTAGATTTCTTGGCATGTCTTTTCTGCAATAAATTTCTTGATCATTTGGTTGGTAAAATAGTTGAAAACCCTAATTACCCTAGTTCTGTCCTAGCTATCTAAGCTTGTTGCATCCTTTCTTGAGGATTCCAAGATAGCTAGTGACTATATATAATAGTCTAATGTATTTTTCAAAGGATGGTGAAATTGATAATTGAATAGAGAGAGCTTGGATTTAGTGTTTGGTTCTAGAATTTTGTCATTTTCAGTGTATTGATACTGAAATTTTAATGAGATTACCCTTGATTTTCAATTTCAGATTTGTGTATGTCTTCTTGTTTTGATATTGAATTCTTATATGTTAATGTTACAAAGTAAGTTAATGTATGGTTTACAAAGCAAATTGTGAGATTGTCTTTGAGTTCCTTCCAAAGTCGGGATTAAATCCTTAAAGATAGTTTCAGAGAATTCATGGTTGAATGAGAATTTGATGTCCAAGTGTGAGAGCGAGAGGAATAATAGGCAAAGCACTTATTCTAGATTTAGGTGTGTTTGAGTTAGGTTTTTAGTTGATATATGTTGTATTTGACTCTTTGGCCTAGAATAAGACACTGGTCTATTCTCAGGAAGTAGTTCTTCATCATCAATCAGCATATAAATGATAAAATCTTTAAATCAATGTGTCAAGGACATTAATGCTTAGTATTTGTTAATTTCTTTAAAAAGTGAATCAAAGGTATACCCGCCTGAGCATTGCAGCTAAAAGTGTAGGAGGATCATTCTCTTGATCCTTGTTAATTGACCCTTTTTCTTGTCATATTTGGAGTGGTGATAGAGTCAGTGACATTAGTTTGTCAATCAAATTGTAAATCTGCAAGTAGAAAGAAAAGGAACCAACCTCTCTCTCTCTCTCTCTCTCTCTCTCACACACACACACACACACACACACACACACACACACACAATCTCTCCATATTTCTCTATCCCTATAGCCCTCCCTCTCTTTCTCTCTTTATATATCACTTCCTTCCTCTATCTCTCTACCATCTCTAACTACCCCTTGCTCCTCTCTTTATCTCTCTTTTCTTATCTGTATCCCTCCCTTTTATATCCACTCATATGCTTACCAACCAAACATATGCATTAATTGCACATCCCACTACTACACCATAATATAGGAATAATGGTAGTAAGAATCAACAAATATCAAACTGTAGGCAACTTTCATTTCCTATGAAGTATTAAGGTAAGACTTTTTGTGTAGGCTAAAGAGAAGGAAATTCAAAAAACATAATTAAATGCAATATATAGTTAAGGCCTCATCTCAATAGAAATATAGAGAGAAATCATTTGCAATTTGGACATCCCCTTAGTGCAGAGTGGTGGGCCTGACTTTATAAATGTTGTAATTTGTACTGATTTGTGGGAAGTGTTGAGGAATTTGGATTGTCGAATAGAGATTGATATAATATATATACGAATGCTGATGTGAAGAAGATTACCGTTGTGATTGATCTTTTCACCAGCCATCGATGTGCATATATATCTAATGAATGGTCATGTGTATGAAGAGCCATGACCATACGTGGCTATTTCCATGTAGGGTCATGACCCTTTATAAAGTAACTAATTCATAATACCAATTTGTTAAGCATCGTAACAATAATTATCATGACTATTAAAACAATGTACTTGAGTCAATATTCTGTCATGATACTTATGTATCGTGACTGCTATTAGCAGATGCACAATACATAAGTATCATGACTTCAATATATACAAACCTTAATTCAATGATTAGTCATGAAATTATGTATCGTGGCTGCTATTTAGCAGATGCACAATACATAAGTATCGTGACTGTAATATATAGCACTTGGTTCAGTATTACCAGCACAACATTAATATTATACACCGTCGATCGCAATAGCATTTGATTTATCATTACGATATGCATTGCATATATATATATGTAACTATGACATATCCAAACATAGCTATAACTCAACACTCCCTCTTAGCAAGAGAGGATTTAATCAATAATTTTGAATTCATTATCATGTCCTCTGACACATTTCAAGACAACAACTTAATGTATGATGATAAATCAGGTATCTCAATATCATGATATTTGGCATAGTCCAAGACAACAACTTAATGGATTCAATCATGATATGATTTTTATTACTAGGATCAAGATATCTAACACACTCTGGGACAACAACTTAATGTAGTCAATCTTGATATGACTAAGTAATAACATCACAATGATCAATATATCCGGCACATTCTGGGACAACAACTTAATGTAGTAAGTCTTGATACCAGGTTCAACTATTTTAGAGATCATCACCTCACAATAGTAACCTCACACATATATGAAAGATCGTCACCTTTCAACACAAAAGTAATATTGCAATATTTTAATATTTTAATATTCATGAATATAAAATATATATAACTGAGATTTAATCTCAACAATTACAACTATGGTTTTGTCATACCAAGTTTTTCTCTAAAGTATTCTATTTTCAACCTAGCCAGGGGCTTGGTGAAAATATCAATATTTTGTTCATTAGTCCTGATGTAAACCAATTTGATGACGTTTTTGTCTACCATGTCTCTTATGTAATGGTAATGTATTTCTATATGCTTGGATCGATTATGAAAAATTGGATTCATTGAGAGTTTGATGCAACTTTGATTATTACAATGGATTATGGTAGGAATCAAGGGTTTTCCAAATAATCCAACAAGTAGCTTTCTCAACCATACTACCTCATCAGCTCCCATGGATGCGGCCATGTATTCTTCCTCGGTAGAACTTTGAGCAACTATAGATTGTTTCCTATCGAACTAGGATATCATAGTTGATCCAAGACTAAAACAACATCCTATGGTACTTTTACGATCAATAGAACTGCCTGCCCAATTAGAATCAGAATATCCTTGAAGTTGAATCTCTACATTTTCATATTTTAGACCAATTCCAATGGTACATCGCAAGTATCTTAGAATATGTTTTACAACCATTAAGTGTATCTTCTTCTGTTTGCACGTGAAATGACTTAGAACATTATTAGCATAACAAATATCAGGGCGAGTGTTTACTAGGTACATAAGAGATCCAATGATTTGTCTATAGTAGGTAGGATCTGTTGGTTCTAAATATTTTGCTTCAATCTTGATTTTATGTAGATTTGTTTCTATCAAAGTAGCCATTGGCTTGCACCCCATCATTCCAAATTTAGTCAAGATGTCAGTGATATACTTTTCTTGATTTAGGAAAATATAGTTCTTCTTTTGCCATACTTCCAGTCCTAGAAAATAGTGCATAAGACCTAGATCCTTCATGTCAAATTCAACCACAATATGTTGTTTGCACTTTTCAATAAAATGATCTTCTCCCATTATTTATTAGTCATCAACATAGAGAACTAATATTATCATCTCACCATTAGATATTTTGAAGTAAATATTGGAATCTGCTTCATTTTTGGAGTATCCTAGCTTTGATAGATAACTGCCTATTCTTTCATACCAAGATCTGGGAGCTTACTTAAGGCCATAGAGGGCTTTCTTTAGTTTGCACACATAGTGATTCTTATCATGTGTAGTAAAGCCGTAAGGTTGTTCTACATATACTTCTTCCTCAATTTCACCATTCAAAAAAGTTATCTTTACATCCATTTGATGTATTTTCCATCTTTTTGATGTTGCAATGCCAATAATGGTCCTTACACAAGTATAACGGGAAAATAGTACAAATGTCTCTTCATAATTGATTCTAGCCTTTTGATAAAATCCTCTAGCAACAAATTGGGCTTTGTGTTTTTCAATACTACCATCTGGTGCATACTTGATTTTGAATAACCATTTTGAAGAGACAATTGATTTGTCTTTAGGTCTAGGTACAATATCCCAAACATAATTCATTAATATTGATTGGTATTCCTCAATCATAGCATCTTTCCAAGCTTGACATGATAAAGCCTCTTCAACATTTGATGGTTCTAATTTTGTAAGCTCAGTTAGGAGTGCAACATAGCATTTTTGGTTTCTTGTTCTTTTACTTTCTTTGAAGACTTTGTTAGGTTTCACATTGTTTTCTTCAATCATTTTCCTTTCCCATAGTGGTATTTTCTTGTTTTTAGGAGGGTATGTGTAGGATCATGGTATGCCAAACTAGGTCGTTAAGTGGCAATGAAAATTCAAAAAATCAGGTTTTGACAAGTTGTCATAAAAATTTGAACAAGCTATAAATATTATATCAAAAATATGTAAGAATAGAATCTGTAGAAAATTAAATTTAGTTTTTAAGATACTAGGCCTTTTTTGAAAAACAATTATTCTATATGTTGAAAATTTTAGATTTCAATGTAGTAGTACGAAAATTTCAGGAAAAAAATAAGATGTAGGTGTATTTCTGACCACCTTAAACACAATCAAATGATAATTTTTTTTTACAAGATTCTAGATATAAGTAGTATACTCATGTCCAGATGTGACACATATTGTTTTGTAATTTTTTTGCAAGTAAATAATTAATTATGATTTTTCTTCTACAACTTTTCCAGAATACAAAAATTCTCGTGTCTGACCATGTTAACTTAGTTAAACTTTATCAAATTGAAATTTTATTTTATTTTTCTTGTAGTAGGAAAAGCATAGAATGTGACACATATTTTGGATTTCAAAAATGTTATACAGTTTGAAAGTTATAGCTATTTTTTAATAAGTTTATTAATCAAGACTAGAAAGATAACAAGTAGGTGTATGTCTAACCACATTAAACAAAATCAAATGATAATATTTTTTATAAGATTCTAGATAAAAGTAGTAGACTCATGTCCGAATGTGATATATATATTTTTGTACTTTTTTTCCAAGTAAATAATTAATTATAATTTTTATACTAAATTTTTTTTTGAATAAAAACTCTCATGTCTGACCACCTTAACTTAGTCTAAACTTCATCAAATTGAAAGAATTGTTTATTATTATTGTATTAGGTGAAGCATAGAATGTGATGTATATTTCAGATTTTAAAAATGTTATATTGTTTGAAAGTTATAGTTATTTTTCAAAGAGTCTATCAATCAGGACTTCCTTTTCACATCAACACTTTTTGGCATACCATGATCCTACACATACCTAGGAACTTCAATATTCTCAAAATTAGATGAAGAAGGTTCATCATTTTCTGTGATATTATCCCTCTAATTCTCAATTGTGTGATCTTCATCTAATTATATGAATGAATCATCTTCAGTATCTTTATAATTAGTGTTTTCTTCAAATTTCACATCCATGCTGATTTTAACAGATCTTTGTCCTAGAATATAGACTATGTATCCTTTAGTGTTTTCATTGTAGCCTAAAAACATACCTTTCTTTCTAGAGGGTTCTAGTTTAGCCCTCTTTTCTTTAGGAACATGAATGTATATAGGGCAACCAAATATTATAAGATGACTTGAGTTTGGTTTATTCCCTGAAAATGCTTCTTCTGGTGTTATGTTCTCTAATATAGAGACTATTGTATTTGAGGCTTCAGCCTTGAATGAGATATGTATGTTTTGATCATGCATCATGGCTTTGGCAGCTTCAATGATAGTTCTATTTTTCCTTTTTGCTACTCCATTTTTTTGAGGATTATATGGTACTGAATACTCCCTCTTAATCTCAACAGAAATGCAAAATTATTTAAATTTTTCAAAAGTATATTCACCCCCATTATCTGATCTTAGAGTCTGTATTTTCTTCTTGATTTGATTTTCCACTAATGCTTTAAATTCTTTGAACTTCAATAGGACTTCATTTGATTCCTTTAGTTTTAGAAAATATATCCAAGTTTTCCTAGAGTAATCATCAACAAATATTATGTAGTACAAAAATCCTGCTAGTGAAGGTGTTGACATTTGTCCACATAGATCAGTATGGATAAGTTTTAGTACAACTTTTGATTTATGTTCACAAGGAAATGACCCTTTTGAATTTTTCCCTAGAGCACAACCTTTGTAAATCCCAAAATGTTCAGGTTTTAGATGTGGTAACCTTGTAGTAATTTTCTTTATAGTAGGTAGGGCACTATACCTTAGATGTCCTACTAACCTTTTATGTCATATTTCATTATGGTTTGAAACTTCATGGCTTAGAGAAAGTTTTTTATCATTACAAATTTTATACAGACTTCCATCTCTTGATCCTATAGATACAACATTTTTTATGTTGGATTTCTTAGGCCAAAGAAGAACTTTATCTTCATTGAATGTGATGTGATATCCTTAATCAGCTAGACCTGAAATAGAGACCAAATTTCTTTTAATTGCTGGTACAAATAGAACATCTTTCAACTATAAGGTCAATCTGGTTCTTAATTTTATTGAGCAGGTCCCAATTCCTTTCACATGATACATTGAATTATCACCAATTGTGACCTCTTCATTTGTGTATCCTTCAAGAGTTTCAAATTGATCTCTAAATCCAGTTATGTGTCTTGATGCTTCATTGTCAATTATCCAAGTGCCTTTATTTGAGTTTAGTTCACTAGAAAGGGCTAAGAAGAATATAGAGATTTCCTCTTCTTTGACTTCAACAATGGTTGCATGAGTTTTCTTTCTTTCTGGACAAAACCTCTGAGTGTGTCCAAAATTATCACACTTGTAGCATTGGATTTTGGAGAGATCTTTGTTATTGAAATTTCCTCCTTTTTGTTTGAAATTGTTTTTCCTTTTGTTGTTAGTATTTGCATGCAATGCTTGAATATCTCCCTTTGTAGATGGGCCTATTCCTCTTGAGATTAGTCGAGATTCTTCTTGAATGCAATCATTTCTAAGTTGTTCAAACTTCGGTAGAGGAGGTCGACTGCATATGCATTGGATACAGGATTCCCAAGAAAGTGGTAACCCTCTTAGATCTATTAGAGATAATTCAAGATCATCTACATTGTTTCCAATAGTGAATAGTTGATCTTTCAATTCGAAAATTCTCAAAAAATGGGATGTTATAGTTTCTCCTTTATTCATTTGATACTCATGAGTTGTTGTTTTAATGTAAGAAATATGCTTGTATTATTGATTTCATATGTATTTTGGATAGTTTTGAACACTTCATATGTTGTTGATAATATTGCTATGGATGGAAGAATGTGATCTTTAACAACATCAATGATTACTTTCTTGGCTTTATTATTGCATATTTTCCATGTTTTCTCTGGTTCTTCTTCATGCATTTTTTTATCTTCTTCTATGTATGAATTGTTGTCAAAAAAAATTGTTGTCTAAACAGATTGTCAATGTAAGACTGATGTAGAATGGTGACTTTGAATAGATCTTAGATCAGATTTGATAGTTCACTCTCCTCATATCGCTACTTAATATTTTTCTTGTGTATATATGTTATTCTCTATTAGTTAAGCTCTGATACCATGTTGAGGAATTTGGATCGTCAAATAGAGATTGATATAATATATATACGAATGCTGATGTGAAGAAGGCTACAATTGTGATTGATCTTTTCACCAGCCATCGATGTGCATATATATCTAATGAATGGTCACACATATGAAGAACCATGACCATATGTGGCTATTGCCACGTAGGTTCATGACCCTTTATAAAATAACTGATGCATAATACCACATTGTTAAGCATTGTAACAATAATTATCATGATTGTTAAAACAATGCACTTGAGTCAATATTATGTCACAATACTTGTCTATCGTGACAGCTATTAGCAAATGCACGGTACATAAGTATCATGACTTTAATATCTACAAACCTTAATTCAATGATCAGTCACTATACTTATGTATCGTGACCGCTATTTAGTAGATGCACGATACATAAGTATCATGATTGTAATATATAGCACTCGGTTCGGTATTACCAGCACAACATTAATATTATACACCGTTGATTGTAATAGCATTTGATTTATCATTATGATCTGCATTGTGTGTGTGTGTGTAAAACTTTTGTCATATCCGAACGTAACTATAACTTAACAGGAAGGAATTAGCTCCATAACCTCACTCTAGTGTCGGCCCTGATTTTTCTGTCGATCTAATTACCATTGCCACGATTGTCAAATATGGTACGCAAAATGTTGAATTTGAATTGGGTGAAAAGCTTCAGTTAAATTTGTGAGTGGCCGCTTGGTGGACTAACTCCGGGTAGAAGCGGGTCAGTCCTTCAGGTGCTCTCCAACATCCTGTTGTGTATGTGGTTTGATGCTTTCCTGGGAGAAGATGTCATTACAAGGGTGGACAAGGTAATGAAGGAAATTTTAGGCATAGTGGAGCCCCAAATCCATGACTGTCTTCCCCTTCTGGTGCTATTGTTCTTCAAACGGTGGAAGTGGAGCTATAGTGCACTCAAATAGACAACATTCTTCCACTCGTAAACTATCGTCAGACACTTTAAATTTAGTGGATCGGTGTTCGAGGGGTGTGATGATGCTCACATGTATATCAAATTTTCCATGTGGATAAGAAATTGGTGATGGTGGAGTACGAGCCATCTTATTGATTACTCCTCTCCACGTAGATCGTACAATAGTAAGTGGCAAGTGAAAAGGAGAAAACAAAACTAGCGGTGATGATTAGTTTAATGGTCGCTCAATGGCTCTGAGTAAGACTCCACTGCAAATTAGAAAATTTATCCCGGTCTCTTTTAAATGGAAATGCCTTTGGCGTAATAATTTTTATTTGAGATTTTAGTAGAATGAATGAATGAAAGTTTTTAATAAGGTTTAGGAGGCGAAGCAGTTTATGGGACCCATATATCTCTAGAAAATACACGAGAAAAAAAGTCTAAAGGGCGTCCTTTACTAGATTTCTTTATCCTTCTATAACTTGGATCTTCTCATGTGTATCTTGATCAAGAAATCTGCAGCCTTTATAATCTTTGTTTTCTCAAACAACTTGCTCAAGGTGTCCACATTTAGCATATCAGTGTAATTGGTGCAAATATCCTTGTAGACTGAACGCTCTATGATGTAATGTCATTCTATCTCCACCATGTCTTGATTGCAATAACATCTTCTGTGATGTGAAAAAGTGTTTAATTTTTTTTAAAGGTTAAACGATCAACTCCCATGTTTGGAATATTTATTGTGGTTTTTTTAATCTTGATTTAGAGGATATTCCTAAGAAAATTCATTTCATTAAAGCAGTATAATGTGACGTTTCTAATCAAGTCGGAAGGGGAAGAGGATGCTCAATGCCTATGTTTCAATTATTTTATATTTTACTTACTCAAATTCTTAATTACTAAGTTTAAATAAATCTAAAAAATGATAACTAAAAGTTTATTAATAAATTTCACATGTATCAATACTCATCCAATTGTAGTCCCAATAATATAATTTGTAGACTAAATAATTGAAGGAGTTGCTCAACTATATTAGTACCCGTAGCATAAGACTATTAGGACATTTGTGCATAAGTATTGGTAATTTTTAAGGTGGTTGTAGTGCACAGTTATTGGGGCATCTTTAAGTAGGTATCGAGCAACACTTTGAAATGACCACTTTTTGTCCTTGCGCACATGATGAATCCCACAACATGCAATGTTACTACACATAAGCTAAAATAATAGCTATAAGAAATTAAGTTACAATCAGAGACAACAAAAAAATCATCAAAATCTAATTTTTTATTTAAGATTTGTAGGTGTGTGAAGTTAGCTATAACAACAACAACTAGTACGCTTCCCCTAGCATATTAAAGCTTTTTAAAAAAAAATATTGTATCATCTTAAAATGGAAGCACTTTTATGTTAAGAGCGTTTAGCCCTCCGAGTAAGTGGTTTAGGGTCATGATTGGCATCTTTGCATTCTCCCTTGTCTTCCACTTCTTCTCCGCACTTGATTTCTTCATTCTAGGTGAAATTAGGGTTAAGTTCTTAAGGACTTTCCTGATTTTCCTCTTTCCATGGATCCATTTTCTAGGTAGGGTTCAGAAATGAGACCTCCTAGTCCTTCATCATATTATTCTGAGGATTTTCTATTTGTTCCTGACATTGGGTCCTAATCTGACATCAATTTCCAAGTTTCTAGCATCTCCGGGAACCTTTTCTGCAAATCCTGACAAGTTAGGGTTTGAGGTGAATGTCGACCTCGACCTTGACCAGGTAAGGGTCAACCTCGACCTTGACCTCTTCTTGCCAAAAATTCAAAGTTTCAATTCCTGCTCATTTGGCTTTCAGGAAAGTTATTTCCCGCTTTCGAGTCGGCTGTTTCGGGCTCCGAAACGGTAAATCCTTTAATGGTATTTAATCAAGGTATATTTTCTAAAGGTGAGGACCTAATTGGGATTTAATTCTTCAAGGTGGCCCATCTAGAGGAGTGTGCCCTAGTTCATTATAAAAGGAGGCCTTCCTCTCTCATATCTCATCTCACATTCACATCAAGTTTTCATGCTGAAGCTCTCAAGCTCTCAAGCTCTCAAGGTGATCAAGCAAGCATTCATTCAAGTATTTAAAGTCTTCTTCTCCATCCAAGTTCTCCATTGAAGATCAAGGATTTAAGCATTCAAGCTATTGAAGGGATTTGGCTCAAGCATTCAAGATCTATCATTCAAACCCTAGATCTAGCCACCATGGTGGTGTGATCTTCCATCAAAGATCCTTTGTTCATCTTCAAGATCCATATCATTGTTTCCTTAAGGTGGATTTCAAGAATATAATCATGGAGGTTTGATTATGTTATGTTCAAGCCTTCATATCAATATATTTGATTACATTCCAAATACATTAGCATATCTATTGAATTGCATAGCTTCATTGTTAGATTCATTTCTACTACTTGCTAGCATTCTCCTATTTCAATTTCAATATTAAGGTTGATTCCAAACCGGGGTTTGACCAAGGAAAACCCCCCCAAACAAACAACAAAACCATTTTCTTGCAGGTATAGGTGTGGAATCTCAGATCTAAGAGCGAATTCAGATACCCTTTTCGACAATCTTTCAAGATCTACGAACAAAATTGGAATCAGACTTCAAATAAATAATGTGGTCTTTGACCTTTTAAAAGGTCAAAGTCGACCTGTGTGAATTTGGAGAAAAGATTTCTAGGTTTTGTCCACCTCAGCATTTTCAATCCAAAATAGGTGATGAAATCTTCAGAAAGTTCATACAGAAGCCAGAATTCAGTATTTTCCAGATCTGCCCTAATTCAAGGTTAGTATTTGTACTTCAATTATTTCAGATTTCAAGCTTAATCCAACTATAGGGAAGTATAGGGTTTCTCTCTCTCTTTCATATTCTTCATAGATTGATTCAATTGTGTATTAACCTCTTGGTTGATCAAATTGGATCTCTCCTTTGGGAATTTGGATTTAGGAGTGAATCTTACATTTTCCCCACACGCATACACAAATAGTGGTGATTCCAAATCACAACTATTCATTTTGGTGAACCTGACTAGCTTACCCTCTTTCTTTTTTGGTGTTAGATTTACATTTTTCTCTTGCATCTATACTTCAAAAATTCAAAAAAATCTATATATTGAATAAAATACAAAAAAATATTTCTTGCATTTTTATCATGAAGATTGTTAAGATGTTTTGGTGCATAATCATGTTTGTTATTACTCTTCTTCTAGCATCTATTTATAATGCATATGATGTTTATGAGGGTATTATTCATTTCATAACATTGATGACCCTTCACTTTGCTCTTGCTTATGCTTTTGTGAAGTTGACTGATACTAGTCTACCTACATTTAAAACTTTTCTTATGGATTTATGTGGTAGCCTTATTCATCTTTTGGATTATGTGAAGAATTTGGTAGATGATCCACCATCTCCTAATCTTCCTAATCTTCATCCTACTCCTATTAATCCTACTCCTCATCCTAATATTCCTATTCCGATACCTGATTCTCCATCTGTTAATCCTCGCTCTTCCCATACTTATGATGGGATTCAAGCTATAGTGTAGGATGCAGATGTGCAAGATTTCTTTGATTTACCTCCTCCTCTTGTTTAGGATGATATTCAAGGACAGAATAAAGAAACTTCTTCCAAACCTATTATCCCACCTTATATGACCTTTACTCATGAACATGATAAACAATCACCTCCCGTAGAAGCTTTGCATGATATGTACACTATTGGATATAATATGGTGACTAAACAAGGCTATAAAGGTTTAGGGTTAGGAGTTAATGAACATGGTATTAAATTTCCCATTAATATACCTCCTAAACCGGATATGAGTGGTGTCGAAACTTCTAAATCTCAAGTTAAGTTAAGTGGTGTGGATCTTCATCCTACCCTTAACGTTCATCTCTCTACACCTCTAATGGATAATCCTAACACTCGTCAAGAAATTGCTAAGATAGTATATGTGGAGCTAATGAATTCTAAGAAGGAAAGATTTAGACCTATGCCTATTGATGCTTTGTATAAATTTAAATGTCCTTTCCACTATTGTAATACTCATTTTCTTGCCGATTGTAATAACTTCAAATTATATGTTAGGGATAGGGCTGCACAATGTATTATACCTTTTTCTCGTGCCGTCTTACAACTTCTTCATAATTTTGATATAGGGGATTCCCCTCCATTACAACTCGAATAAATGTTCCTATCCTCTTGTCTCATGACTGGGGGGCAAGAGGCATAATTTTATCCAGTCTTTTTGGATCCATTAGGTCTTTTTATTAAGATTTAATTGGTATTCTTCATGTTTCCTTCTTCCATAATCTTACATGATGTTTTTATCCATTCCTAGGAATTATATTTTCTTCTTAGGAAATCTTTTCTAGGACATGTGATTTGTAAAAATATCTCTTGTCTTTCATCCCTCGGGGGGGCAAGGTTCTTCCTTCTTTCTCTTTTTCTAGGGGAACTTCTTTCCTTAGCTTAGTGGTATTTGTTTATATTGCAATATTATTTCATCATATTGATAGATATTTTGACTATGGATAACCTTCTTACATGAGAAGTTGTTGTCCTAGGTCATCACTTCTTCTCTATGTTGCAAATTATGTTCTTTATAAACTCTCACCCTTGCTTTAGTGTTAGAGTTGTTTCCCTCATTCCAAAGATTCCTCTTGCTCTTCTTCATCGGGGGCTTGGTTATTGAATCTTTGTTCCTGCCTTTTGAAAGATGATATCTTATCTAAACACACTCTTCTTTGATAGAGTTCTTGGTGATAAGATCTTTTTCCTTGAGGATCCTTTTCCATAAGTGACATATCCTTCTCATGATTATTTATACTCTTGGATGTAGGGGTCAGTATCTCTCGCTAAGGATATACTATACATTGTTGTAAGCAAGATATCTCCTTGCTTTGTGAAGTAGGTATCCTCTTCCATCTTTGTTCCTACACTTGGGGGGCAAAGATGCCTTATCCTTCATTTATATCTTCAAACATTCACACATGGAGTCACAAATATGGATTGTAAGTTTGGTAGAAGTACTTTAGCCTTGGGGGCTTGGTATGATTTTCTATCTCATTCACATCTATGCATTGTTATTTCATCTGGTATTCTCTTCTTTTCTAGGGATTCACCTCTTTCCTTGGTTAAGCAGTATCTATATAGTATGTGATATCCAATCATACATGAAAATTATGGTTTGCATTTGCGGACCTATGTCCTTTATGCAAACCTTCTTTGTTGTTTGACATTGGGTTTCCATGATTGATACATCTCTCACCTTGGAAACTGAACAGTGTGCTATCCCTCATTAAGGGTTACTTCCTTTTCACTTCTTGCATGATATCTTTTACATTCATCTCTTCCATGGCCTCATAGGAGCTGTGACCTTCTTGGCTTGGACTGGGTGTTGTCTATGTATATTGTCTTGATGATGAAGAAGACTTTATCCTTGTTCTTTCTTTCCTTAACATGACAAAATAGTATGTTTTTGCCATATTAAGGAGGGGGGCATATATAGGGCCTCCCTTGTACTATAGTTTTTTATTTTTATATGCTAAATATTGGAAGGTAACGCACATAAGTTGCTAAATCCTGAAAAGACACGCATTCATATGCTAAATCTTTTGAAGGTAACACACATAAGTTGCTAAATCCTGAGGAGACACACATTTTTCAAATATTTCAATATGATAAATCCTCTGAAGGTAACACACATAAGTTGCTAAATCCTGAAGGGACACACATTTCCAAATTTCACATATGCTAAATCTTGGAAGGTAATGCACATAAGTTGCTAAATCCTAAAAAGACATGCACCTATATGCTAAATCTTTCGAAGGTAATGCACATAAGTTGCTAAATCCTGAGAAGACACACATTTTATATTCATAGTGATACAAGAAGGTGGATCTATGGGTATTCCAAAAGCCGTCAGAAGATGCATTACAATTGCAAGCACAGTTTATGGGTGAACCTATTGGGCTCTCCCTCTAGGGTGATTCATGGTAAGGTGGGCATCTTACCAGACGAGGTAATCACTTTCTCTTTTCTCTCTTTTCGCTTTCATGCTAGTAGGACTGAATCATGAAGCTATGTTGTCTATAGTGTTGCTCGTCTTTCTTATGTAATCATTTATGCTGTTATGATAGCTTTCCAAATATGATATTGGTATGAGAAATATTTCTTAGCAAGGTTTCTTATGCTAATTGATTTGGGTTGTTTAGTACTAGCCCTTGTTCTTTTGTATACTCTCATGTATGTATGTTGAGTTAGAATCCTTTGTTTGGGGGCTTGTGTCTTTAGCTAAGTGTTATTTTATCTCATTTTGAATCCACTGGGATCTCTTATCTCTTCTCCTTTACCAAGAGTTTTCATTGATTCCATACTCTTGCTAAAGTGGGGGCTTAATGTATCATCTTAAAATGGAAGCACTTCCATGTTAAGAGCATTTAGCCCTCCGAGTAAGTGGTTTAGGGTCATGATTGACATCTTTGCATTCTCCCTTGTCTTCCACTTCTTCTCTGCACTTGATTTCTTCATTCTAGGTGAAATTAGGGTTAAGTTCTTATGGACTTTCTTGATTTTCCTCTTTCCATGGCTCCATTTTCTAGGTAGGGTTTAGAAATGAGACCTCCTAGTCCTTCATCATATTATTATGAGGATTTTTTGCCTATTCCTGACACTGGGTCCTGATCTGACATCAATTTCCAAGTTTCTAGCATCTCCGAGAACCTTTTCTGCAAATCTTGACAAGTTAGGGTTTGAGGTCAATGTCAACCTCTAGTTAGGGTCGACCTTGACCTTGACTAGGTCAGGGTCAACCTTGACCTTGACCTCTTCTTGCCAGAAATTCAAAGTTTCAATTCCTTCTCATTTGGCTTTCGGGAAAGTTATTTCCCGCTTCCGGGTCGGCTATTTCGGGCTCCGAAATGGTAAATCCTTTAATGGTATTTAATCAAGGTATATTTTCTAAAGGTGAGGACCTAATTGGGATTTAATTCTTCAAGGTGGCCCATCTAGAGGAGTGTGCCCTAGTTCACTATAAAAGGAGGCCTTCCTCTCTCATATCTCATCTCACATTCACATCAAGTTTTCATGCTGAAGCTCTCAAGCTCTCAAGGTGATCAAGCAAGCATTCATTCAAGTATTTAAAGTCTTCTTCTCCATCCAAGTTCTCCATTGAAGATCAAGGATTTAAGCATTCAATCTATTGAAGGGATTTGGCTCAAGCATTCAAGATCTATCATTCAAACCCTAGATCTAGCCACCATGGTGGTGTGATCTTCCATCAAAGATCCTTTGTTCATCTTCAAGATCCATATCATTGTTTCCTTAAGGTGGATTTCAAGCATACAATCATGGAGGTTTGATTATGTTATGTTCAAGCCTTCATATCAATATATTTGATTACATTCCAAATACATTAGCATATCTATTGGATTGCATAGCTTCATTGTTAGATTCATTTCTACTACTTGCTAGCATTCTCCTATTTCAATTTCAATATTAAGGTTGATTCCAAATCGGAGTTTGACCAAGGCAAACCCCCCCACACAAACAACAAAACCATTTTTCTTATAGGTACAGGTGTGGAATCTCGAATCTGAGAGTGAATTCCGATACCCTTTTCAACAATCTTTCAGGATCTGCAAATAGAATCAGAATCAGACTTCAAATAAATAATGTGGTCTTTGACCTTTTAAAAGGTCAAAGTCGACATGTGTGAATTTGGAGAAAAGATTTCTGGGTTTTGTCCGCCTCGGCATTTTCAGTCTAGAACAAGTGACAAAATTTTTAGAAAGTTCATAGAGAAGCCATAATTCAACATTTTCCAGATCTACCCTAATTCAAGGTTAGTATTTGTACTTCAATTATTTTAGATTTCAAGCTTAATCCAACTATAGGGAAGTATAGGGTTTCTCTCTCTCTTTCATATTCTTCATAGATTGATTTGATTGTGTATTAACCTCTTGGTTGATCAAATTGGATCTCTCCTTTGGGAATTTGGATGTAGGAGTGAATCTTACATTTTCCCCACACACATACACAAATAGTGGTGATTCCAAATCACAACTATTCAAATATATATTTAGTTTGGTACATGATTCAAAAGAAAAATATTTTTCTCTTAGGTTTATTATAAAATAATCTAATAAAATGGATATAAGAAAGCATGATTAGTGTAAACTAGTATATAATAGTGTGTTTATCTAGTAATTCAAATATTATGATAATTTGTAAAAGTAATTAAAAGTAGAAAGAAATAAATGAAATAAAGGTACTTCATTGTAAAATTAATGACTGAACAAAATCTAATATGATTTTAGATTAGGATTAGTAAGAAATAGTTTATTAATCAACTTGGAACAAAAATATTCTATTGACTTTGTCGAAGGACTAGTTTCTGGACCAAGGAAAAATATATAGCCATGGATCTATCTGTAAACACCTAAAATTGTCCCATGCTTGCGGGTGTTCATTAAATTATAATGTTCCTCTATTAATTGAATAATACTTTAATTATTTAATTAATTGACCTTATTTCTTCTAATTAATGTTCTTTACTCTAATTCCTCATTAAATCTAATTGCTACATTATTTAATCATTTCTCCCTTGTATTAATTAAATAATTAATATTATTTAATTAATCGACCTTTAATTAAGTGGTTTTAATCATTTAATTTAATTTAATTTAATTTTTATAGTCTCACAATTTAAATAACTAGCAGTCACATGCTTTTGTGCATGCAACATTGAGCCGATAGGAGAGTTAATTTTCAAGGGAGTAAAATTAGTTTGTGCAGTGCACAAAGTAGATCACTAATTCTATACATAAGAAATTTGAAACAAAAAATAATAGAAATTATACCCAATAAAAATATACTATTGAAATTAACTAAGATAACTAAATTTATTTATAAATGCTCAAAAATTCTACAAATTAGATTAAAGATGTCAACTATAGACGAGCAGGTACACAACCCTTTCTAGGGTTTGATTCCCCAAGCAATTTTTTATTTGTTGCCACCCACTTGAGTGGAACAAGGAAAAAGCCCTAGACTTAACTGATAACTTGACACCAATTTACCAACTCAAAATAGAGTTTTAGCCCATAGTATCAAGTCATTTCAAGATAAAGATTAACATTGATTCAAATATATGATTACTTATTTAAATTGGTTACTCTTTACAAGAAACAATCTGGTGTAGGAAAATCATTAAATATATACTTGAACACAAGAGAAGGTAAACTAATTTATCTAAATGATGTTAACCTTTTACACTAATAAAGAGTATGGTAAAGACAAGGACAAAATAATATCAATGATGGTAAGCATGGTCCATAAAGTTATATATCATACAATGATCATAGTGAATTATCAAGGTGGATAAGTAAAATAAAGCATCCTAGCAACACATGTAGCATCATGTCTGAATACCATATTTGTTAGAAAGTAAAGTCCACCAATACAACTAAGAGGGGGGGGGGGGGGTGAATCGGTTGTGAGATTAATTAATTTAAATTCAACTCTATCAAATCTTAATCTTGTAATCAATAACAACAATAACCACAAGATAATAGACATGCACAATAACACTAGATTTGTTAACTAGGGAAACCCTTGATCAGAGGGAAAACCACAGCGGGAATGATGCCCACAAGATGATGTGCTAATATAAAAGTTCCTTGCAAAAGGATAGACCTTGTTAGAAGTCTTTTACAATGAAATCAGTACATATGAGTCCCTATGAGGAGACTTTGGATCCCTGCTAAAAGATCTCAACCCTGTGAGGAGTTGAATGAGAAACACAAAGAAGACAACTAAACCCACTGTCCAAATTTCTTCAAGACTGTCTTCACTAAACATTCTTCAGGATAACACATCCAAGGGTGAACTGACTAAAACAATAACTCTCTTTTCTTGTACAATTCCTTTGAAGTCCTCAACATGCCAACAACATCATCTTCTACTATGATCATAAAGATTTTGCATCCAAAGCTCACACAACATCTCATGACCACATGATACTACTTTCATCCAAATAAAGTTCATTTCCTTTATACCAAATCCTAATGATTATTGAGTCATCCAAAAGGATTGAACTCAATTTACAATTAATGATATAGGACATTAATAAGAATTTACAATACATGTTTTATTACATCTAAACACTTTTATAGAATTATTAATGTGTAGTCGGCTCCCAAAGAAGTAACACGCTTCACATCGTCCACAAGTCTTCACGGAATGCAAAGTAGATTCTACTGTGTTTATTCAAGCATCCTGAACATATCTTCAACAACATATCAACCTATTTAAACTATCTTCAACCTCGCTGAAACAATAAATATCGAATAATTGTCACTAGTTCCTAGAAAATCTCATTGTGAACAATCTTCAATAAACTTCTCATAACTCAAACATATATTCATAAATTTTTTTGCACTTACAACCACATCATCAAAACACATTTCTAAATTTTAATAAATCTTCAGAAAACTCAATTCATTATTATAAAACCTCACCAAACAAATCTATGCATGTAACTTTGTTAACTCTGTCCGGAAAGCATATATGTTGACATCAATGACAAAACCAGACATGAATGTAACATATAAGAACCCAATCATCTCTAATCAACATCCAATCTTCCCTACTAACAACAATAATTAACATTCATGCTAACAATCTCCCCCTTTGGCATTGATGGCAACATAGATGAAAAAACCATCTAGTCCCATCTTGTCTCGCATCAATATATTTCTTCCTCATCTACCTGTACTCACTCTCATACTCATATTTCTATCATTCACTCTACTCTTAATATTTTTCATGTATATCTCTCCCCCATTGACATAAATGAAAAAGGTGTCAATACCTCAATTCTCAAAGTTCAATCATCTCCAATACAATCTGCAAGAGTGCCTAAGTATCAAAAGATACTGTAGAAAACTCATGTCTAAGAGTCCGTAATGACTCAACTCAAGAAAAGATACTCCCCCATAGGAGAAGCATCAAGCATCTAGTCCATATAGGTATAGTTCTTTGATCATGTTGGACTGATGCATTCCTGCATCCATTATTCTAAAGAGGGTTGGGGAATAACCCCAAACATACCTCTGAGATACTCAAAATTATCCTTAGCCAAAGGTTTTGTGAATATATCTGTTATCTACTCCTTTGTGCTAATATACTCCAATTTGATTTCTTTTTTTGCAACATTCTCTCTCACAACATGATACTTTATTGCAATATGTTTGGTCTTTGAATGTAATACTGGATTCTTTGACATGCTAACTATACTTGTATTATCACAATATATGATAAAAGGCTTAGTAAATTCAATGTCAATATCTATCAATATTTTCTTCATCCAAGTGATTTGATTACAATTATTTACTGCTGCAACATATTCTTCTTCTGTTGTACTCTGTGATATACAATTCTGTTTCTTTCTCAACAAGGAGACCAATCTTCCTCCCAAGAAGAAAGCTCCACCACTTGTACTCTTTTTTTATTAATGTTTCCTCCCCAATCTACATAAGTGTGTATGCACATATAATAAAATCATGTTATTTGTCATACCATAGCCCATATTCTGATGTACCCTTCAAGTATCTAAAAATCCTTTTTATTGCTGCAACATGTGTCTCTTTAGGCTCTACTTGAAATATAGCTACAATCCCAACTACATTAGCTATATCAAGTATTGTCTAAGTTAAGTACTGTAGTCCTCCAATCATAGATCTATATCTTGTCTATGCCGCACTCGGTGATTCATCCTTGCTTAACAATTTACATCCAGTTACCATGGGGGTTCCAACTGGTTTACAATTCTCCATTCCAAATTTTGTCAATAAGTCCTTAAGATATTTTATTTGTGATATGAAAATATCATCCTTGTTTTGTGTAATCTGCAATCCTAAAAAGTCTTTCATCTCACCAATCATGCTCATTTCAAATTCATCTTTCATTTCATCTACAAATCTCTTACTTGCTTTATCATTGCCTCCAAAGATAATATCATCAAAAAATACTTCAACAATCAGTAATCCATCGTCATTTTTTCTTAAGTACATATTACTATCTACATCACCTTTTGGAATCCTAAACTAATCAAGTGTTTGTATAACCTTGCATATCAAGCTCTAGGTGCCTCATTAACTGATTTGTTTCTCCTTTCTACTATAACGTTCTGTTGTGGTGTCCTAGGTGTTGAAAGTTATCTCTTAATTCCATTGTCTTCACAAAACATGTTAAACTCATTTGAAGTAAACTCTCCTCCTCTATTAGATCTTAGACATTTAATCTTCAAGCCAAATTCATTCTCAACTCTATTCTTCAATAACTTAAGCTTCTCAAATGCTTCAAACTTTTTTTTATGAAATGCTACCCACATCATTCTTGTAAAATCATCAATAAAAATCATGAAGTAACTTTCACTGTAGAATACTTTTTTCCTTGTAGGTCCACATAATTTTGTATGCACAATCTCCAACTTGATTGATGTTGTAAACATTTTACTTGGAAATGAATTCTTTTTCTATTTAGCCATAACACATTCCTTGCAAACCATGTTAATAGGCTTCACAATCTCAGGCAAGTCTCTAACTGCATTAGATGAGTTGATCTTCACATTGTTATCAAAGTTGATATGACAAAATCTTGTATACCATAGCCAATTTTAATCCATTTTAACAATCAAACATGTCATTTCAGTAGGTGTCAACTGAAATACATTACCTTTTGTCTTTATTCATGTTCCAATAAGTTTTCCATCACTATCTTTAATAACTCAAGTCTTCTCCATGAAATATAACTTGTATCCTTTGTCCATAAGTTTTCCAACATGCAAAAGATTATGTTTCAATCCATCAAAAAGTAAACTTCTTCAGTGTTATTCTTTCCATCAAGTGTAATAGATCCTTTTCCCTTAATCTGACATGGTGCATTATTTCCAACTCTAACTCTTCCTCCATCATATCTATTAAGTTCAAAAAATTTATCCACATCTCTAGTCATATGATGACAACGTCCACTATCAATAATCCAATCAAACTTTTTTTGTTCTATTTGTGAAACTAAATCTTTTTCTTCTCTTACCCCTTCTTCATCATAATTTTCATCTTTAATAGAAAAAAATCTTATTTCATCTTCATTTTCATCATCACTTTCTAAAAAAATTACATCTTTAAATACAATTTCTCCTTCTTCATCAACATAACAACAATTTTATGTCTGAGGTTTATAAGGTTTTCTATATCTGATCTTATTTTATCTCTTAGGATATTTAGATGAAAAATGACCAAATTCTTTGCATGGCCAACAAAAAAAAGCTTTCTTACCTTTAGGTTCTCTCCTTGCAATCAGTGTCATTTCATCACCAAACTTTATTTCTTCTTCTTGCTTAGCTTCCCAATCTCTAGCATAATCTCCACTGGTACTTGTACTTCTTGTCAACATAGGTCTATCCTTTTGTAAACTAAAAGTTGTTTCCACTCTAGGTGATCCTTCCTTCTGTTTCAGTCATTGCTCATGTGCCTGTAACTTTCCAAGTAGCAATTCTTTGGTAAAACCAAGTGTAATAATTTCTTCAATGATATGTGGTTTGTATTTATAGGTCAGTGGTAGAGATTTCATTATAATCCATATGACTTCATTATTTGTTTTCCTTCCACCAAAACTTTTAATTCCTACTGTTAGAATAACTGAGAGGGGGGGGGGGGGGGGGAATCAGTTATCCAGTGTCCCAAAACAAAATGTATAATTCAAAACAACTTCTCTTATTTCTGCTCCTTGGTAAACAATAATAACTCTCACTGTCTGTGCTTTTACCGATTACCAGTCAAATACTATAATAGTTACCGATCAAATCTAACATGTAACATGTAAAGAATGATAAAAAACAAATATCACAATCAACACATAACACAAGAGATTTAACATGGAAACCTTGTAAAGGAAAAAACCACCTGGGACCGGCAACCCAAAAATGTTCACTCTTCTGAAGTGAGGTCGGTTAAGACCCAACCCTATTAAAGGTTTACAAACACACTGTCAGGTGTGACCTTGTTAGAGGATTTTAGACTAGAAGTTATCGTCCAACCAACATTCACTATGGGGTTGACAGGATAACAATGTTCATTCTATGAATGATACATCATAAGACTTTTAAAGTCCACTCGGTTAAGAGATTTCAACTATATACAATGGTTACATATGTAACATTAAATAATCTGTGTTAATACAACTTCAATTGCAGATTACAGATCAATATTCAGTCCATACAAATCCTTCTGATCAATATTTCACTTCAGATTCAATACTGTATCAACTTACTGTCTGTCGGTAATTGCTCTCTGTAGCTCGGTAATTGTTTTGCAGCTTGGTTCTTACTAACTAGTATGATAAGAATGCATGAAAACCTTGTTCACATGATATTCCTGCAACTTCTACTTCTTCCTGCATCCTTTCATAAAGAAATTATGTTCTCTTATATAGACAGATAAATCATTTTCTTCTCCACCATCAGATTTTGCCGCTTCAAACTTTCTTGGCACTTGTGTCAATAACACATTTGATTCTCATTCTTTAGATCTTTCCTGAATTTCGTCAGCCGTCAATCTATGTAACAAACATTATCTGTTACCTCGATATTATACTCTTGCTAGCTCATCAATCTTATCGGCCAAACTAATCATTTAATTCATTATGTTCTACTCAGTTAACAAAGAAATGCGTCGGTGAACACTGCTCAGTTAATATTGCGATTAGTATACACTACACTCCATTGGTGTATACTAGAAATGCTTCATTTACCGACAACACTGCTTTGTGTCTTTTAGCTCTATACTTCATCATAGATGAATGCAACATACTAAAGTCAATATCATCAAGTCATAAACTTATCAACAAGTTACTCAATGTGTTCCTTATCCTCATCTGTCATGTACATCTTTCCTCATGTAGATTTCTCTATTCTTCATCTTTTTCACCTTTCTTCAGATGTCTTGGTATAGTAACTTACAAGATAAGTGCTATCAAACTAGTTGACATCAATGACAACATAATACTAATTTAATCATATTACATATCTAATCAGCAACTCCTTAGTGATCTTGTAATCACAGTTTCTTCAATCAGATTCCAAATCAGTTGTAGTCCAACAATCTCTCCCTTTGGCATTGATGGCAACTCAAGTAATATGAAATGTACCATACACATACCAAACATATATTCTACAACTTTGTGAATAAAACATTGTAAGTCAAATAGACTTAATATGTTTAATCACTATGTTACTAAACCAACATTAAATAGTACAACTTTACCATTCTGTAGTTGTGTTCTTTTCAGTTCTCTTGTTCCTGCTTTTGTTCTCTGTAACTGATCTTCAATACTCTGTCTCTTTCAAATTGTCTCTCCCTTAAATAGTTCACATTGGTTCTTGTTCCTTTTCATATTATTTATCTCTCCCTTTGACAACAATGCCAAAGAAACAAATAAACAAACAATTATGTCTTCCTCTGTATCTTTGAATACTGATATTCCAATCGGTTCAAGTTCTCAAACTTAATCACAACCTTGAACATGATTCTAAGTGTGAACTATGCTACATCAAAATGAATGATCTTCTGATATAAGTAGGCTGACACAACAACTAGATCACCTTAGTGACCGATAGATAGGGGACAGACCCCAAGTCTAGTCCTCAAGTATTCAAATGTGTCCTTCGGTAGAGGCTTTGTAAAAATATCTACAAGTTGTTCTTTAGATGTGACAAATTCTAACTTCATTTGCTTCTCTTGCACTTGTTCTCTTAAGTAATGATACTTAATAGATATATGCTTTGTCTTAGAGTGCATCATAGGATTCTTTGAAATATTAATAGCACTAGTGTTGTCACAATATATAATCATCGGGTCAGTGATTACCTCATTCATTCCTTCCAACACTTGTTTGATATATGCAATGTTTGAACAGTTAGTAGTAGAAGCAAAATAATCTGCTTTAGTTGTAGACTAAGAAATACAAGCTTTCTTTTTACTTGTCCAGGTTACAAGTCTTTCACCAAAGAAAAATGCTCCTTCGGTGGTGCTTTTTCTATCATCCACATTTCCAGCCCAATCAGCATCGGTGTAAACTTTCAGTTCAAACTTCCCTTCCTTAGGATACCATAATCCATAATTCTCTATTTTCTTCAGGTATCTTAAGATCCTTTTTGGAGCTATCATGTGTGATTCTCTAGGATTAGCAGAAAATCTTGCAACAATACCCACAACATGTGCTATATATGGTCTACTGTGAACTACGTACATTAACTTACCAATCATGGATCGCTAAAGTGTCTAATTTACCTCTGTAGTTTCATCCTCCTTTGTCAATTTGCATCCAGTAGCCATCGGTGTTCCCACAGGTTTAGCATCTTCCATGCCAAATGTCTTCAGTACTTCCTTTATGTATTTAGATTGTGTGATGAATATTCCATCACTCTTCTGAATCACTTGTAGTCCAAGAAAGAACTTAATCTCTCCGAACATAGACATTTCAAATTCCTTTTGGCATTTCATCAGAAAATGCCTTGCAGACAAGATCTGAGCCTCCAAAAATAATGTCATCAACAAATATTTCAGCAATGATAATAGTATCATCACTATCACCTTTCACATACAAATTGTTGTTTTCACTTGTTCTAACAAATCCAATACCTAACAAGTAAGTATGTAGTCTTTCATACCATGGTCTCAGTGCTTGATTCAATCCATAAAAAGCTTTATGTAATCTACATACCATGTCTTTATTATCGGGATCAACAAATCCTTCAGGTTGTTCAATGTAGACCTCTTCTTCAAGTATACCATTTAAAAATGCTGACTTCACATCCATTTGATAGACTTTGAATTTCTTGTGTGTAGCATATACAAGTAGCATTCTAACTCCTTCTAATTTAGCAACAGGTGCAAATGTTTCACCATAGTCAATGCCTTCTTCCTGTGCATATCCCTTGCATACCAATCTAGCTTTATTTCTTGTGACTTCACCATTTTCATTCAATTTATTCCTGTATATCCACTTAGTACCAATAACATTCTTATCTTTTGGTTGGGGTACTAAGGACTATGTTTTGTTCTTCTCTATTTTCTCTATTTCCTCCTTCATTGCATTAACCCATTCTTCATTCTCTAATGCAACTTTCATAGTTTTAGGTTCAAATTCACAAATTAGACATGTACCTTATCTTGTTTTTCTTCTAGTTTGCATTCCAACATGTCTGTCTCCAATGATTTGTGTTTTAGGATGATGTCTTCTGACAAAACTAGCCAGAACTTGATTTCTCCTTTCTTGTTCATCCTGTTCAGGGTCATTTCCTTGCTCGATAGCTCCATCTTGTTCCTCAGTTTGTGTTGCCTATTGTCTTGCATTGTTTTCCTACTGACCGGTTGTTACAGCTTGCGGTGTCAGTAGATACTCTGGATGTTCAATGTAAGTGAATCTACCATAGTCTTCCAGTTCCTTTGTACTTTCCTTTGTGTACTTGTCATCAAACTCATCAACATGAACATTAGTACTTTTAACTATCTTATTTGTAACCTTATTCAAACATTTATATGCTTTACTTGTAGTGGAATATCCCAGAAATATCCCTTCATCTCCTTTAGAATCAAATTTTTCATTCTTTTCATCTTTCAAAATAAAGCATTTAATCCCAAATTTTTTGAAATAACTTATAGTAGGTTTGTGTCCAAACCATAGTTCATAAGGTGTTCGGTTGGAGTCCTTCAGTTCTACTCGGTTAAGAACATGCACAACTGTACTGATAGCTTCCCTCCAATATGTTTGAGCAACATTCTTCTGTATCATCAATGTTCTAGCACAGTCAATTATAGACCTATTCCTCCTTTTAGCAATGCCATTTTGCTAAGGTGTCCTTGGTACAGATACCTGTCTTTTGATTCCATGCTCATTACAAAAATTAGTAAATTCATCAAAGATAAATTCACCTCCTCTATCAGATCTTAAGCATTTTATTTCCTTTCTGATTTCTTTCTCTACCTTAGCTTTATACCACTTAAACATTTTGAAAGCTTCAGATTTATCTTTTAGGAACATAACAATCATCAGTCTAGTATAGTCATCAACAAAAAGAATAAAATATCTATCACCAAAACAGCTCTGAGTTCTCATAGGACCACATAGATCGGTATGAACCAACTCAAGTATCTTCTTTGTTGAATAGTCTTTGCTTTTAAAACTAGACTTAGTCATCTTACCTTTCTGACATTCATGGCACATGGCATGATCAGGTTTTATCAAGTTAGGCAATCCTCTAACTCTTTTCTTTCTACTAATCTTGATCATGTTGTCAAAGTTCACATGGCATAACCTTCTGTGCCACAACCAAGCATCTTCATATCTTATTAACAAACAAGAAGACTAATCCATATCAAGATAGAATAGATTACCTTTGGATTGTGTACTAGTTTTGACAAGTCTTCCTCTATCATCATAGATCTTCACCTTTTTGCTCTCAAAAGCCAGTCAGTGACTTGAATTGTGTAGTTGAGCCACACTTAACAGATTATAGTTCAATCCATCTACCTAGTATGCATTTTCACATTGTAATCTATCATTGATCATTAGTGAGCCTTTAACTCTTACCATACAAGGTGCATCATTTCCCATTCTCACAGATCCTCCATTATATTCAACAAGATTATCAAACTTCTCTACATCACTGGTCATATGATGTGTACAACCACTGTCTATGATCCATGTATCATTTTTGTTTACTTTAGAGATCAGTGCTATCTCTTCATGTTTCTCTTCTTCCTTTGAGTCATCTTTCATAGCAACAAATACAACTTCTATGTCATTGTCAGAATCAGATTCAGTTTCAATATCTTCGGCTATGTAACATACCTTTTTGCCTTTTTCATCTCGGTTGTCTCTGTTGTTGTGTTGGTAGCCTCTATTGACTCTTCTCCCATAGCTTCCTTCAAATCGGTCTTTGGATCTATCATCATCTTTCTTCTGAGGGCATCTAGCAGCAATGTGACCGACTTCTTTACAATTAAAGCATGCCAAAGGTAGCTTACCTCTATACCTTCCTTTTCCTTTGGGCAATCTTTTGGCCATAAGTGCTTCAAGCTCATCAAGTTCATCATCGGTATTGTCATCACTATCACAATTCTTACCATTCCTGCTAGACTTTCCAATCTTCAAAGAAGACATGAAAGTGGATTCAACAGAAAGAACAACACTGTTATCAAAATTGTTTAATTCAAAGGTTGTAAGTTTACCAATCAGAGTGTCAAGAGTAAGGTTGGATGTAGCTCTTGTTTCATGAATTGCAGAAATCCTGATTGCATAAATTGGTAGCAAAGTTATGAGAATCTTGCTTATCATTGTTTCATCATCAATTACTCCATTAGATGCTCTAATAGCATGTACCACCTCTTTGAGTCTGTTTGAATATTGGACAATGTTCTCACCTTCTTTCATTCTCATATCATCAAATCTGCCTCTCAGACTTTCAGCTCGGGCTCTTTTGACATTCAGATCTCCACTGTATATTTGTGTTAATTTATCCCACATTGATTTGGTAGTCATGCATGTCTTAATATCTTTAAATTCAGCATCGATACAGGCAGCAACAAGTTCCATCATAGTAACATTGTGTTCATGCTTGTCCTTCAGTTGATCAAGAGTTAAGGGACCAGTGGGCAGTTGTATGTAGCCATTCTCCAATAGATCTAGTGCAGAGTTCCCAATTCTAGATATGTGTAGCTTCATTCTACTTTGCCATACTGCGAAGTTCTCTTTGTTTAGTTTTGGTACTTCCCTCTTATACATCTTGAGACCTTAAGTCCTTAAAACTCTATTCCAAGAAACCAATGCTCTGATACCAATTATTAGAATAACTGAGAGGGGGGGAATCAATTATCCAGTGTCCCAAAACAAAATGTATAATTCAAAACAACTTCTCTTATTTCTGCTCCTTGGTAAACAATAATAACTCTCACTATTCGTGCTTTTACCGATTACCAGTCAAATACTATAACAGTTACCGATCAAATCTAACATGTAACATGTAAAGAATGATAACAAACAAATATCACAATCAACACATAACACAAGAGATTTAACATGGAACCCTGTAAAGGGAAAAACCATGTGGGACCAGCAACCCAAAAATGTTCACTCTTCTGAAGTGAGGTCAGTTAAGACCCAACCCTGTTAAAGGTTTATAAACACACTGTCAGGTGTGACCTTGTTAGAGGATTTTAGACTAGAAGTTATCATCCAACCAGCATTCACTATGGGGTTGATAGGATATCAATGTTCATTTTATAAATGATAGATCATAAGACTTTCAAAGTCCACTCGGTTAAGAGATTTCGACTGTATACAATGGTTAAATATGTAATAGTAAATGATCTACGTTAATACAACTTCAATTGCAGATTACAAATCAATATTTAGTCCATACAAATCCTTCTGATCAATATTTCACTTCAGATTCAATACTATATCAACTTACTATCCGTCAGTAATTGCTCTCTATAGCTCGGTAATTGTTCTGTAGCTCGGTTCTTACTAACCGGTATGATCATAATACATGAAAACCTTGTTCATGCGATATTCCTGTAGCTTCTACTTCTTCCGTCATCCTTTCATAAAGAAATTTTGTTCTCTTATATAGACGGATAAATCATTTTCTTCTGCACCATCAGATTTTGCCACTTAACCACATTCATAGATTTTGCCGCTTCAAACTTTCTCGACACTTATGTCAATAACATGTTTGATTCTCATCCTTTAGATCTTTCCTAAATTTTGTCAGCCGTCGATCTGTGTAACAAACATTATCTGTTACCTTGATATTATACTCTTTCCATCTCATCAATCTTATCGGCTAAACTAATCATTTAATTCATTCTGTTCCGCTCGGTTAACAAAGAAATGCATCGGTGAACACTGCATAGTTAATACTATGATCGGTATACACTGCATTCCATCGGTGTATACTAGAAATGCTTCATTTACTGACAACACTGCTTTGTGTCTTTCAGCTCTATACTTCATCATAGATGAATGCAACATAATAAAGTCAATATCATCAAGTCATAGACTCATCAACAAGTTACTCCATGTGTTCCTTATCCTCATCTGTCATGTACATCTTTCCTCATGTAGATTTCTCCGTTGTTCATCTTTTTCACCTTTCTTTAGATGTCTCGGTATAGTAACTTACAAGATAAGTGTTGTCAAACTAGTTGACATCAATGACAACATAATATTGATTTAATCATATTACATATCTAATCAGCAACTCCTCAGTGATCTTGTAATCATAGTTTCTTCAATCAGATTCCAAATTAGTTGTAGTCCAACACTTGCAACAATCTCAGTAATCTTGCTAACGTAGCCTCTTATAGTTTCATCTTCCTACATCTTAGCACTTTCAAACATACTAATATAATTATGAAATTTAGCTTTCTTCAAAGTTTCATCTCTTTCAAAAAGATTTTCCAGTTTAGTCCAAATCTCAATAGCAAGTCTTAGATCTTTAACCTCATTGTATTTTGTATGTGAAAGAGTTGATAAAATAGTCTGTCTAGCTAGCATATTGTACATGTATAGGCTCTTTTCTTCATCTGTACATGAATTGAGTTCATCTTCTTCTACAAATCTCTTCTTCATCTTGATAGCCAACCAATAGTCAATTCCCATGCATATAAAATGTTTCTTCATTCTTTCCTTCCAATTGTCAAAATTAACTCCATCAAACTTCAGACTTTCTTTCCTGAAAAATGTAGTAGCCATGGATCTCCTTAAGCTGTTAAATGTTTCCTTCAAGGACTTGAAGCTTTGATATCAATTTTTAGAAAGTAAAGTCCACCAACACAACTAAGAGGGGGGATGAATTAGTTGTGATCTTAATTAATTTAAATTTAACTATATCAAATCTTAAGCTTGTAATCAATAACAACAATAACCACAAGATAATAGACATACACAATAACACCAGATTAGTTAACTAGGAAAACCCTTGATCAGAGGGAAACCCTAGTGGGAATGATGCTCACAAGATGATGTACAAATATAAAAGTTCCTTGTGAAAGGATAGACCCTTTTAGAAGTCTTTTACAATGCAATCAATACATATGAGTCCCATTGAGGAGACTTTGGATCCCTGCTAAAAGATCCCAACCTTGAGAGGAGTTGAATGAGAAACACAATGAAGACAACTGAACCGAATGTTCAAATTGCTTCAAGACTATCTTCACTAAACAATCTTCAAGATAACACATCCAAGGGTGAACTAACTAAAAAAAACATTCTCTTTGATTGTATAGTTCCTTTGAAGTCCTCAACATGCCAACAACATCATCTTCTGCTTTGATCATAAAGATTTTGCATTCAAAGCTCACATAACATCTCATGACCACATGATACTACTTTCATCCAAATAAACTTCCTTTCCTTTATACCAAGTCCTAATGATTATTGAGTCAGCCAAAAGGATTTCTCAATTTACAATTAATAATATAGGACATCTTGATAAGAATTTATAATACACGTTTCATTACATCTAAACACCTACATAGAATTATTAATTTGTAGTCAGCTTCCAAACAAGTAACACACTTCACATCGTCCACAAGTCTTCACGAAATGAAAAGTAGATTTTGTCATATTTATTCAAGAAACTTGAACATGTCTTCAACAACATATCAACCTCGCTGAACTAGCTTTAACCTCACCAAAATAATAAATCTTCAATAACTGCCATCAGCTCCTAAAAACTCTCACTTGTTATCTCTTTTGAGCATTAAAGGTTGTCATTAGTATCAAATGTTATCTACAATATCAGTCGGTTACTTAAACTAAGCTAGTCGGTAACTAGAAGCAAAATAGACCAGTCGGTTAAGCATATACATTGAGTACTAGCATACACCGACACCGAGCGATAGTAAACACCGAGCACTAGTAGACACCGAGCAGTTTATATAGTGTTTACCGATGATCACAGGAAACAACATAGCAATTAGGAATGGCACATTCTTCTATGCAAATAGTTACACCAGATTAGGAAATGTATCACCAAGATCGAGGAATATCTTTTTGTCAAGATACTCAATAAATGCAATGTATATCTTATGTAATAGTTCGATCTAGGTCATTTTTCTACACCTTAGATCTTAGGTTTTTGTCTAAGGTGTGTAACCTAATTTTGTTAAAGTGGCATAAAGTAGAATGCTATATAAATATTTGTTTGCATCATTTGTGATGTGAACTGTTGTATGAATTAAGGAGCACTTGAAGCACTTGCCTAACTTCAAGTCTATTAGTTGACATAGCAGATTAGTATTTAGAAGTTTATCAGATTAAGCAGAATCAGAGTAGGCTAATCGACCAGTTCATAGCAGAGATTCATCACAAAAAAGGTGATATTTGTTAGTACTTTATAGATCTGTATCAGACAATCAAGTTTTCATTAGTAGATAATTTCCTATTGCTTTCTAACAATTGTAATAAAGTTTTTGGTAAATCTCTTAACAGAGTAGACTTGACAGTCTTATGTAAATCTCTTAATCGAGTGCACACTTCATTAGTGTTGTTAAAATCCTATAACTACGTAGATCTAGCTGATCTAATATGTTACTCCTAACAGGGTAAGATCACCAGAAGTGATCAAAACTTGTAGCCCTAACAGGCAAACCTTTTCTATCTGTAGTAGTGAAGAATTGGTGGGTGTCATCCCCACCATAGTTTTTACCTTCTAACAAGGGTTTATGCATTACCAAAATACTTGTGTTATGTGACTGTTATATTGTTGATTTCATGTTATTTACTTTCATAAGTTGAATGGATGAATGATACATATATTAGATGCAAGGTATTTTGGAAGGTTATCACTATTTGCTATTGTAAATCTGAAAGGTTAATGAGTTAAAGTTTTTTTAGGGCATTGATTCACCCCTCCCTTCTTAGTACCCTATCTCTCCTAATTCCAACAATTGGTATCAGAGATTAATTCTCTTATTTGATAGTTTAACCACTGAAGGGTAAAGATCTAAAGTCATGGAGAGGTATAAGCTAGAAAAGACTATTGAGAATCAGAAGATTCAGATATAGATGTTTATTGAACAGTACAAGCAAGCCAAGGAAAGACTGAAGAAATTAATTTTTGAAAGGAAGAACCTAGCTATTCTGCAAAATGAGATTGGTTATCATGAAGAATCAATTGATGATATATTTGATCATGTTGGATCTAGTTCTGGAAGTATTTCTAATGGATCTAAAAGCATAATCGCTGATTTGTCTGAAAAGAATCAACATTTAACTGAACAAGTGAAAGCACTACAAATCAGTCAAGAATCTCAGATGGTGAGAATGGTAGAGACAATGAAAAATGCTAGACAAGCTGAAAAAGAAAGGAATCTGGCTATTGATGACCAAAGACAAATGATTGAACAACTGCAAGAAAAAGAAAGTGAAATACAAAGACTCATTGATCACCATTTTCAAGTATCTAATCAGATGATGATTGTGAATCAAGAAGTAAACCAAGTAAATGGAGAATTGTCAAGAAATCTTGAAGAAGTTGCAAGACTCAAAGAGGAGAATGAGAAGCTGAGAAATGAAGTGAAAACTCAACAACAACACAATGAAATGAAGAAACTGGCTGAGGATAGTTCTAAGAAGATTGATGACTTTTTGTTTAATCAAAGAAGATTTGGGAGTAAAGTTGGTCTAGGCTCTACCGGCGAAGGAGAATCATCACATCAAGCTAAACAAGTCAACAACAATCAAAGTCAAAGACCTAAAGCATTGACATGTTATCACTGTGGCAAACCAGGACATACATCTAATGTGTGTAGAAGTAAAGCACAAGGTAAACCTCCTGTCACTCCTAAGTTCAATGGATATTGTTATTATTGTGGAAAGTTTGGAAATCAAGCTTATGAGTGTAGAGCTAAATAGAATGATATTGCTAACAATACTACTCTGGAGAAAATATGCTATACTTGTAATAAACATGGACACACTGCATGAGAGTGTAAGGCTAAGATGAAACAAGTATGGACTCCTAAGTAGAAAACACAAGGCAAGCCATATCAACTGAAGATACAAGGTAACTCTTCTACTTGGGATTATAACACATGGGCTAACTGTGTAGCATGTGGTAGATATGGGCACATTGCAGCAAAATGTAACAGGAAAAGATGGGCTGGACAATCAAGAAGCTAGACAAGCACTGGAATGGCATGTATTCATTGTCATAGGGTTGGTCATTTAAGCAAAGACTATAGAGACTGAGCACCAGAGGAAAATCATGTATTTGAGAGTGGAAACACTATTGCAGATATCATGAAGATAAGGAACACTATGTGGAGAAAGGCATCTAATGAGAATGTTGAATCAAGTAATGCTGTCGGTGAAACCTCGTCCACTAGATTGGGTGACATCGGTACCTCCACTTAAGGTGATATAGGTATGTATGGGACTGACATTTCAAAATGATCACATTTTACATACAGTTCCTTATATATGTTAAGCACATATCAAATCTCCATGAATGAAGATGCACTATTGTTTACATGTTTTAAGCTAACTAAGTTATACAGTCAGTAAAAGTTAGACTGAGTGTTGGTTACCCGTCGGTAATCACTATTTAAAGTTAACCGAATATCAGTATGAACCGAGCAAGGAAATCTTGTGTTGACTAAGTAGATAAAAGTTTTCAGTTGTCACCGAGCTGACAACTGTTATGAACTAAAAGGTAGTTCAAGCATTTAATGCATAAAATTTTAAGTGGGAATATCAAAAAGTCTATAAGTACACAAGAAACAGAGTTCATTTTTCACATTGCGATCTCGAAGAGTGAAGATTTCATAGAAAAGAGTTCAAGCTAAAAGGATTTTCAGAAGGATTCAAGGCTATTGTAGATCAAACCAACATCACTCATTGATGATTCTGAGTAAGTATATATGTGATCAAACACTTTATTTGGCTACTACTTGCCGGAACCCTAAATTGATTTATGGCATCTACATTGTCCGCAAGAAAATCACACAGTGTTGATGAAGAAGTAAATCTGATTGTTAGAGTGAATTTTGATGAACCTATGTACAAAAAACACCCCAAGGTTTCATCATAAATGGATTCAATGGGTGCTTTTTCAAGCATCCTAGATAGGGTTTTATTAACAGAAGATGTACGATCATTTATTCACTGCAAGATTGGAGAAGTAGGAGACTTTGAGAGTATTGTGGCATATCAACAATTATGTGGCATCGATGGAAAATTGAAAAATAGGATATGAATAGATTGAGAAATCAGGGTTATCGTGTGCCATACACTTTCCACAATTATTCAAAATGGACTGGATAAGGATTGTATTAAGTTGGTATCATGATGGGAAATTCTGGCTGGATAAACCAGGAGAGGTCACAAAGAAAATGATCAGTAGGGTTACTGGCTATCCTACAACTAACAAGGCAAAGGCTTTCCGAAGATCTTCCCAACTTGATGTTGAGAAGAACACTGGAGCTGCATGAGATGGTCGAGCATTAAAGATTTCATCAATTAAAGACCCAATAGTAAAATTTGTGTCACATGTGATTGGGTACAAAATATTTCAATTGAGTAGACTAAAAAATGTACCCTACAGTGTAGTAGACATGGCATACAAAATTGTGAAGAAAGATCACCAGATTGATCTTGCAGAGATACTGCTGAACCAATTACAGGAAAACATGAAGACTATAAGGGCAAAGAAGTCAAACACATGTAAGTTTGGTTCACTCCTTGTTTTTATATTTTTCTATACATAGAATTATCTCCTTGGCTATGGTAAAATAAATTGGACAATAGATAAACTAATAACTGTACAGATTACAGAGAAGATGAACAAGTTTGGAGATGGTTTGAATAAACATTTCAATGAGTACTTTAAAGAATTTCAGACCAAGATGAATCAACGACCTAGAATTCGATGAGAATTAGTTGAGAAATTTAAGATGGATATATGTTTTCTAGTAGACATAGATCACTCCATGATAAGAGCAGTTGAACCTAGAACCAAATGGCTAGCACCTATGGGCTATGAAATGAACTATGATTTCGCATTGAAATCTATTGAAGCACTGCTAGCACTACCAATAGACCCCAAGGTGACTAGGTTTGGAACCTATGAAGAAGCTAAGTCAAGAATTTCGACAGGATTGGCCATTAATAAAATGTCTAGGAAGGCTAAGAAGATGAAAAAGTTTTTAACTGAGAACTTTGAGAAGGATACTGACTCATCTGTGGAGTCATTGGTTGAACAGGCAACCAAAGGTCAGTTAATGTTGGATGATAAGGCATATGACAGTGAGGAAATCAAATCTGATGAAGAACAAGAAGCTACACCGGTTCCTCCTCCTAAAGCTTCAAAGAAGAGGCAGTTACTAGTACAGATAGGTGCATGGACAAGATCATCAACTGCAGCTTTACCACTCGAGAAGAAGGAAGAAGAGAAGGTAATAAAATGAAAACCAGCTACACTGACAAAGACCTATGCAAAGAAAGGATCCAAGGTTGAAGTTGAGGCACCAAAGAAAAGGAGAAGACTGATAAGAGGTAAAGAAGACCTTGAGGATAGTTAAAATGAAGATGACATCAGTCAATTCAAAGTGGTCAGCAACAAGGTAAGGTCAATAGATGGAATCATTGAAGATATAATTGAGAATGGAGACCTTGCTAATCCAGAACTTAGTAGATTTGATAATGTCAAATGAGGACCAAACAAAGATTGAGGAGGCAGTCATCCAAATGATGATAAAGTTTAAAAGAGTTCCATTAGAATTTGCACTAACATTACCAAAGGAGTTGGATGATAGAATAAATAAAAAATGGGCTTATGCACTAGACACCGAGAAGAGAAAGAGAGAAAGATCTCTAGTTCAAGCTGCTCCACATCTAAGCCTAGCAGAAATTGATGAACTCATGGTTAATCATCAAGCAATATTTTCTATAAAGAACTGAGCCATGATGATACTGGATGAGAACATGGTGGATGTAGAAGAAATTAGTGATTCCCTATGGAGATCAATTTTTAAAGCCAAAGAACAAGCTGAGAAAAATGCATACTTAAATTTGTCTAAAAAGAGACAAAATTCCAAAGGAAAAGGTATCTATATTGATGATACTACAACAAAGAAGTCAAAGGACTCTGGTATATCAATTATTGAGGTAATTGATATCACTGAAGAAAAAGAAGACATAAATATTTCATAGCATGCACCGGATCTAGTAGAGATCTGACTAAAGAAGAAGACTGATGATGATGTACTCATTAAGGACATCACAAATGGTGATCCTAATGACAAGAATGATGAGGATGTAAATATTGCACCAGAAAACACTCAAGATGAAGCTCAAGTCACTGATTGTGCATTTACATCATTATTGGGTGAGCTTCCTATACTTGCAGAAGTAGTAGAAACTATTTCATAGTAACAACCCGACAGCTCAGACCCTGAGCAACATAAAGACACCACAAGGGAACAAGACATTGAAACACCTATAGAGACACATAAGTCTAAAGGAATAGAGACAACTACTACAGAGACAAAGGCACAAGATGAGCCTAAGGAAACTGAGGTGACCACACCTGACACCACATCCAAGGCTACCGATACACAGGTTACCGAGGAACAGAGGAAGGAAGAGAGTGTGTCAACTAGGAAAGATACTCTAAAGGAAAAAGATAAATTTATTGTCACCATTGTGAAGAAATCACCCCTTGCACCAGAGAAGAAGAAGAAAAAGAAAGCAAAAGGGCCGGTCACTCTAAATGAAGTTATAATAATACTTGAGTGTGACCCAAGGACCCTTAGCCCTGAGGAATTAAGCAAATATGGGGAACTATGTACAAGAAAGGCTGCACAAGAAAAGTTGAAGCAAGAAACCAAACACAGAAATATTAACCGATGTTAGGGATATCTTACAATAGGTCGTAACTAAAGTGAGCATTGATGAATATACTCCTATTATAGATCAACTTGCTATACTTATCAAGAAGATAAATGCCCCAGACATTGATGCTGAAAAATAAATTGAAGAAAGGGCAGAATCTAAGATTCAAGACAAACTGGCAGAAAGAATCAGCCAAGAAGTGGCAATCAACAAGGTCAAATTATTTGAGGTAATAACCGAAATCAAATCTATAACCTAGTTAATTTGTCAATTCTTACTGAAGCTATGCACTGTGGAAACCTTCACTATTGAGATCAGTGAAAAGATCAAAGGTCTGGAAGATGAAATCAAGACTAGTGCAAATGTAGCTATAATCGAGCCACAAGCTTTTTCAAAGAAAATTCACTGAGTTTAGGAACTCTGGCAGTTGATAGAAGATCTCAAGAAACAAGAAGAGAAGATCACCGATCAGGTCACAGAGTTACAGACAGAACTCCTTCCATACCTGAAGATTTTTGAGAAACATATTGTCAAAGTGGAACAACTTGTTGCAACACCAGAGATTTCGGTGTTGGATAACATCTTTGACATGCATGCACAAGTCGGTCTTGAGCATATTGCTCTCACCAACTTGAAAGAGGAATGGGAAAACCTCTTGGAGTCACTTAAGAAAACCCATCAGAACTTTTTTAACACGATGTGATCCAGTTTAATTTTTGTATTTGGCATTACTATCAAAAAGGGGGAAATCAATGTATATGTCAATATGCCAAATATGTACATAGATGTTACATATACTACATATTACTGGGAACATGCACCGAGGGGGAGTAAATAGAAATTTTTATAAATATATATGTATATGGCGGAGATATAAGTTATATGTAGAAAATTTTGTTTATATACATTCAAGTCTTGATACTAATGCCAAAGGGGGAGATTGTTATCTCTTTTGAGCATTAAAGGTTGTCATTAGTATCAAAGGTTATCTACAATATCAGTTGGTCACTTAAACTAAGCTAGTCGGTAACTAGAAGCAAAACAGACCAGTCCGTTAAGCATATACACCGAGCACCATCAGACACCAACACCAAGTGATAGTAAACACCGAGCACCAGTATACACCAAGTAGTTTATACAGTGTTTACCGATGATCATAGGAAATGACATAGTAACCAGGAATGACACATTCTTCTATGCAAACAGTTACACCAGATCAAGAAATGTATCACCAAGATCGAGGAATATCTTTTTGTCAAGATACTCAGTAAATGCAATGTATATCTTATGTAATAGTTCGATCTAGGTCATTTTTCTACACTGTAGATCTTAGGTTTTTGTCTAAGGTGTGTAACCTAATTTTGTTAAAGCGGCATAAAGCAGAATGCTATATAAATATTTGTTTGCATCATTTGTGATGTGAACTGATGTATGAATTAAGGAGCACTTGAAGCACTTGCCTAACTTCAAGTCTATCAGTTGACAGAGCAGATTAGTATTCCAAAGTTTATCAGATTAAGCAGAATCAAAGCAGGCTAACCGAGCAGTTTAGAGCAAAGATTCATCACAGCAAAGGTGATATTTTGTTAGTACTTTATAGATATGTATCAGACAATCAAGTTTTCATTAGTAGATAATTGCCTATTGCTTTCTAACAATTGTAATAAAGTTTTTGGTAAATCTCTTAACAGAGTAGACTTGACAGTCTTATGTAAATCTCTTAACCGAGTGCACACTTCATTAGTGTTGTTAAAATCCTATAACTAGGTAGATCTAGTTGATCTCATATGTTACTCCTAATAGGGTAAGATCACCAGAAGTGATCAAAACTTGTAGCCCTAACATGCAAACCTTTTCTATCTGCAGTAGTGAAGAATTTGTGGGTGTCATCCCCACTGTAGTTTTTACCTTCTAACAAGGGTTTATGCATTACCAAAATACTTGTGTTATGTGACTGTTATATTGTTGATTTCATGTTATTTACTTTCATAAGTTGAATGGATGAATGATACATATATTAGATGCAAGGTATTTTGGAAGGTTATCACTGTTTGCTGTTGTAGATCTAAAAGTTAATGAGTTAAAGTTTTTTGTGGGCACCGATTAACCCCTCCCCTCTCAGTACCCTATCTCTCCTAATTTCAACATCACTGTGGACAGTCTTCAGTAAACTTCGCATAACTCAAACATATCTTCATAACTTTTTCTGTGCTTGCAACCACATCATCAGAACACATTCCTGAATTCTAATAAATCTTTGCAAAACTCAATTCATCAGTATAAAACCTCACCAAACAAACCTATGCTTGTAACTCTGTTAACTCTATCCAAAAAGTGTATATGTTGACATCAATGACAAACCTAGTCATGAATGTAACATATAAGAAATCAATCATCTCTAATCAACATCCAATCTGCCCTGCTAACAATAATCATTAACATTCATGCTAACAATTATAGCAACACAAATAATAGGCTCATACATTGTGAATTAGTGTTATCAAAACTTTGAGGTACAAAAAAAATAGGAGACAAATCAACTATTAAATGATGATAACAAAAATAGACAATCTAATAAGAATGGTTTTAATTCAACCATGTTCTTAGATCATCTTACCTTCTAATAACTCTAAATTTTAATTTTATCTATGTTAAGATATAGAATAATTTAATTAATAATATTGCAGTTTAAAATTTTAGGAGTAAACTAAGTTTTGTTACTTATTTTATTAATCATGAAATGACAACTCACAAGTTTGATTTAAAAAAAAAATAATCTAACGTGACCATTTAATATTACCTTTTTCACTTAATAAAAAATTAGACCAATACTAAAATTACCAAATTTATAACACTATATAATAACAACATAATATTTAATTCTCCTCCTTATTAGCTTCATAGCTTAAAATTATTCTTCCAGATTCTCAAATTAGAAAAAAGTAACCTTATTAGGTCTACTAATTATATTAGCCTTTTATTGATTTGAGATTTAATAAAATAAATAGGAATACCTAATGAAATGAAAAGAAAACATATTAAAATATTAGAATAATTTAATTACCATTTTCCTACTATTTGATATGATAGAATAAAAGAGCCATTCATTTTATTTATATAACATAAAATTACATTTTATCATGAAAATAATTTGTATTATCACTTTCTAAATGTTTTATAAGATATAATGTAGAAATTTTTACTCTATATTCTTTAAAAAAAATACAATTTAAACAAAAAAGTTTCATTATTATTTCCTACCATTTTAAATAATAAAATATCTAAACTTTCATTATATATTCTATAACACAAATTTACATTATAATATGAAAATAATTTTTCTAAAATATAATAAAGAAACTTTCTTAGCTGATAATAAACATTCCCCAAAAAAATACAAAAATAAAGGCATATCTTAAGTTTAACAGAAAGAGATATAATCAAATTTCTCTCTAATATGGTTTGATTCATTTTTAAAAAAATCAGATTTACTTACTATTTTAAACACTCATCATTCTATGAGGAGTTAGTTTCTTTTTAAGACCCAACATCGCACATCAAGTATTCATATAAAACTAAAAACATACATGATAGCACAAGGAAATGAAAATAGGTGTCTCTTACATTCTATGCATTCTCTATCTTTCTCAATATATTCTCCTCATGCACCATCACATATTAAAAAATCAAACGATAGAATGCTAGAATGAAGCGAAGCTATCAGTATTGTCATTTTATAAAAAATAATTAGATAAAAGAGGAGCAACATGCAAAACCACATAACAAACCAACAAGAAAATCATCACCATATGCAATGCAAGCCACAAAATGCTAGTGCGAGAACAAACACACATGCTGCAACCATACACATTGAGCAAGTGTTTAAACCAAACATCCAAATCAATTTTTGACCAAAGGAATACATAAGGGGAAAACAAAATAATTTGAGGACCGGTACACCAAAAGAAGGGCAAGTTATATAATGCCCCACCAGATTTCAGCATTCACGGAAGAAATATGAAGAATACAACACAAAACATGGAGTTTAATCAAATCTCCAAACATTTTTAGGATGAAAATGATCCAAGAAACAAAAAGTAAATAGAGAAACCACAAATCAATAACAAACAACACAAATAAAGATCTTATCATTTGCAATTAAGAAGATTAGAATCAATGAAGGTTTAAATAATACCCCCAATCAAAGCATGGACAAAAGCAAGAGACTAAATAGAAATTACCTTTCAACAAAATAGTTATCTCTTGCATAATAAGAAAACATGTCATTTCACTTATTAATTCTATTAATTAGTATAAAAAGCAACGTTAAATATCGTAGCATTATTAAATGATATCATAATTGAATATTTCTATTAATTAGTATAAAAAGAAAATGACCAAAAAAATATAGGTGAAGAGGCTGACAATTTTTCGGCATAAAATTTATTTTCAGGGAGCAAAGCTCCCACAAATAGCCCCTGTTGGCTAAATTATGCCAAATTAGTTAAATTGACTAATTAATTCTTCTAATTAAATTAATTTCTAAAAACTAATTTATTTTCATCTCATTTCTAATTTCAATTTAATTTCATCCTAGTTTAATTTCTCTCCAAATTTAATTTTTTTAATTGAATTTAATTCGAAAATGCAAAAATCAAGATTCTATTTTGAATTTATTTCATTTGAAAATTTGAAAATGCCAAAATCATTCTTCAAAAAATGGAATAAAACCCAAAATTGCTTTTAAATTCAAAAATTGCTTTTATCTCAAATTTGCAAATTCGGAAGGCAATATCTTCAAAATCTTGAAAATCTTCTAATTCGTATCATCTCATCTTTTTCCCTATTCAACTCACTACTTTTTGAGTTCGAAATGGAAATAAATCTCCTTATCTCAAGAAATTTCCCAAAATCAATCAGTGTCCATTTTTTCTCCACGATTGATCTTGGTTTTCTCAAATTAATTTCAACCATTCATCTAATTTCAAAAATCTTTATAAACCTACCTTTAAACCCATTTGAAGGATCCATTTTATGTAGGTTATCTATATTATCAAGCTTTTTTAATGGTATCAAGTAATCACATTCTCAAATCTTTGAGTTAGGACGTTGTAGAAATCAACTTTGAGTACCATATATCCGAGTCCTAACAGAGTCCATAGAAGTGATAAGAGAAGATAAGCTAGATTAAGGATTTGTGTTTGATTCATTTCTTCTAGTTTCTTTATCTATGCTTACATTTTATCATTTGTAGGTTATTAACATTGATTAGTATTCTAGTTTCTTTGATAATCTAGTGCTACTGATCTTCTCTCTGAGCTCGTGTAGATTTTCCATACGACATTTGGTGAACTCGATGTGAATCAAACTACTCGATAGCGCTTGAAGAAACCTAAATCTTCATTCTTGGTCTTGTTTGTATGATCAAGACTTTCCTTTTTTGTATTTTATTTATAATTTTATAATTGCTAATCAATTTTTGCATCTGTACGTTCATTTTTGTAATTGCTAACTATTTTTCACATCTGCAAGTTCAGATTCACAATTGCTAACTAATTTTTGCATCTGCGGGTTTAATTTCACAATTTCCATTTAATTTTTGCATCTACAGGTTTATTTTTACATTTGATAATCAATTTTTTGCATCTACAGGTTTATTTTCACAATTGCTAATCAATTTTTGCATCTATAGGTTTATTTTTGCAATTACAATTTTATTTTCACATTTGAAGGTTTATTTTCGCAATTGTTTTTGTTGCTAACATTTGGATTTTGGATTAACTCTGACATTTTTAGGGGTAAGATTATATGCTCAAAGAAAAAATAAAATTAAAATATAACATTTAAGTATAAGTCACATATTTTCTTTCTCGTACTTTAAGTTATATTTTAAATGTATACTTTCAAGATGTTTGAGATTGGTTTCATATCTCTAGGAGTTACCATGTTTGTCTATCACATTTCCATTGGTGCTTAAAAATGAATGTGTCTTATGTGATTGGCACACTTGTGCTCGTAGAGTGAACCTACTACTAACCAACACTATCCTCTCCCTTGGCTTTTGTGGTCTTGGGTGCAAGAGAAAAGTGTTAGCAATGCTCGAGTTTCTATTTTTAGAGTGCTTACCTCCCGAGTGCTTTAACATAGTCAGTGAGAGGGATTGACCCAAGTGATAATGGGTTAAAGCCAAGCCACTCTTTGTCTCTATATAAAATGAGTGGAGCTAAAATGCCTCACTGTGGGTGCTAATTGCCTACCCATGCTAACTTCCCTAGTACTTGTGTTCTACAAGAATGAAGCCTCTTGGTAATAGGGAGAGAGCATGCATGAATTCTCAAAAGAGAGTCCCATATTAAAGAGCCAAATATTTTTAGTTTTCCAAGATCCTTCTATTTGATGACTCAGGGGGCCATCCATGCCTCTAAAGACATCCCACACTCTCACAATTCTTAGTAGAGACAGAAATTCCTTAGGAAGTGATGCCCCTTGGAATTCAGAGTCATTTGTGCTTGAGAAGTGAGTGCACTATAAGGAGGATAATATGCCTCTACACTTCTAAGCTATCTTCTCTAATTAAGTGTAGTTTATATTTATCCATAGTGGAAATTCGGTGAATACTATCTTAGCCTACCATAGGATTTTACTTGTCTTCTGTATAACGTAGCATAAATCAAACTATGTGTCTACTATGTTTGGTATGTTTTCAAAACTATAGACCTTACATTCAACAAACACAAATAATTTCTTATTAAAATGTCCTTGTGTCTATAAGTAGTCAAGTCAACAACCTAACTAGTCAAAAAACTCAAATTGAGATCTGTCAAATTGTCATTTGAAATTAGAAAACAAGCAACTTATTCCACACATTTTGCAATTCTCTTGGTACCAAGGTCATCTTTAGAATCCAAACAGGATTATACCAAAATATGCAACATTAAGAAACCTCTCCTTGAATTCACACTTCATCTAAAGAAAGACTCCAATCAAATCAATATCAAACCAATTCAACTTTGAGATCAAGAGAAATTAAATTTTGTCCCTAAGATTCTCATTTCTCAATAGGAACCAAAACCTATTAGAAGAGGTATCACCTTTTGTCTAGACACATCAACAATCACATTATATCATGTTATCAAGATATTTTCATGATGTCACTCCCACCATACCCTTTTGGTTGGAGACCGGTAACCCAATCTCAAACAATGAATAACCCATATGAATTGTGCATCAATCCATTTCCCTCATACGAAGAGGAATAAAATTGTAACTACTATGATAACACAAACCCTTTTGTCTATTCATAAAGTTTCCTCGAGATGAAAAAACCACCTGTCAATCCCTTTGTGCTTCACAATCCCCAACCCCGATATCAACGATCACAAAATCTTAATATCTTATGTTTTCAACAAATACCATAGTCTAGAGCTCAATATCAAACATACAACAAATCGTACATGCCTACATCACAATCCCAATGTCAAAGGCCAACTAACGTATTTTCTACTAGGCAATATATACCACGATCTAATGTTAGAAACATGCCACCATCTCAAATTGATATCCTCAAGCAAAAAGTTCAAGACATACAAACTTGATTGTAAGATCTTCAAATTCAAAGTTGACCAAAGTTTTACACTATAGAGGACTTATATCCCTACCCTTTTGATCTATCAATCTATATGCCTTCGATCACAACACATGTCAATGAACATCCTCTTATTTCCTCAAATCTAGCACCAAGGATTTCCCAAACAAATAGAATTGCAAATATGCCATCCTTTGGACATCAATCAAGAATAATAAATAAGCAACCTATTGTACAACATGTTCAGTCAACAAATAAATTACAATATGTAAACATCATTGTGATATCACCAACAAGATCACCCAAGTAACAAAAATACCAATCTAAAGCTTTCAAGAGTTTTCTTCAAAAATTGGTTCACACACATGAACATATTGTTGAGTAGAATCAAAATCATCAACCCATGTCTAGCAATGACACATTCCAAAACAATCACACAAATGACACATCCCCTTCCCATAAAGGAGTTGTCCCTCAAGAAGCCTCCATATTTCCCACCAATCCTTCATCTCTTGAAGTGTCACAAGACCAATCTTCACCATTTTTATCGAATGATATATCCAGTGATGAGATCTCCCAAGGGCTCTACACAATGGGTTTCTAAGTTAATTGCTTTCATGATACAAGTCACTTCTACAACTTAGCTATCCTAGATCCAATGCCACCCTATTCTCCATTCCTAGACAAACCTAATCAAGTCAGTCCTACTCAAAGTCCATTCCTACGATTCCAAAGCATTAAAAACTTCCAAGAATTCACCATACCCCATGTTAAGAGGGAAATCCAAAGTATAAAGAAACAAGTCCTAAAATGCATCAAGATCAAGATATCAAGAACATCCAATTCCATCCAATTTTTGACCAAGAACCCATCTTTCTAGAGTCTCATGAAGATTCCACTATCCTTGTCTATCTTATCCAAGATGATCCTCTTCCATCTCAAGCATAAAATATCCTTCCAATTCTTATTGACCTTCTACTTCCTAAGAAAGATCATGTCACCCCTTCCATTATTCCCAATGATTCTATTCACAGTCAAGAGAAAACCACCCTTAAAATGGATTTTGATTGTCCTCTTCCAAGTCAAGATCAAAATATCCCTATCCCTTCATATCCCTTAAAAGATTCCTCTATCCTTTTAGATCCTCCTCAAAATTTCCCCATACCTTAACATCCATGTCCTAATATGTTAGACTCTCCATAAGATTTTATCCTAGCAAATGATATCACCTTTGCTCCTATACCACCTTAGGATTCTATTATCCTTTCTAATCTACTGCATGATCCTAGCACACTTATGCAAGTTGTTCTTGAACCTTCTATATATCAAATGGGCTCCTCCACTTCCATCTAGTCCGGTCCTCTCCATGATCCTAATTGTCCCCCAAAATATCTCATCACCTCTACAAAGGCTAATAATGAGCAACTTGCATATAAACTTGGTTCATCCATTTTCATTGGGGTTGACATACTTCATGATCCTATCACGTCTTACATACCTCCTCCACCTCAAAATGGAATTGGATCTTGCTATAAAAGTAACAAGTATTTCTTTGCGAAGGTCTTCCGAACCATGCAGTATCAAGGAAAAGGGTTGGGAATCCATGAACACGGCATATTGGAACCCCCCTCATATAATATAAAACCCCAAAAATCATGGCCTTGGCTACATGGCTCACACTCAAGATGTTGGTACCATTCATAGATCCTACATTCCTCCATCTAAACCTAGGCATAAATTAAATCCTGCAAACCTTCCATCTATATTGGGTCCTTATATCCCTCCATCACATATCCATGTCACTTCTTGCTCACCATCCACCTATTCTACCCCAAATCAAGATCAACAAAGGCACACATTTTTGAAAACTTTTCCACCACATATCTGCATGAACCCTCCATATCATCCTTGTCCATCCATGAATTCTAATACCTTTGGAAGCAATTTGGAGGCCAAGCATAAAGTTTGTAATCCAAAAACCCACATCCATCAAATAATCAACATGTGGATACAAAGAAAAAAACAATATCCAAAAGGCCACAAAGGCCCATCAAAGAAAAATAAAAATTAAAAGTTATGTGGATTCCAAAATCTATTGATGAAGGGTTGCATTCTAAAGCACAAGAAAAAGAAAAAGAAAATCTACGAGGATTCCAAAAGCTCTTGCTAAAGAGCTGCAATTCAAAGAACAAGGTAAAGAAAAAGTAAAAGCTATTTGGATTCCCAAGTCGCTTGTACAAGACTTGCATACTAAAGAAAAATCAAAGTTGCATTTAAGTTTCTTAATCCAGTGGATTCCTCTAATCCTCCATCTACAAATTTTCCATCATCCCCTTATTTTATTTTGGGTCCTCATATCCCAAAATTCACTTTCACTTCTCCATCAAAATCTAAAGCTTCCAAATCCACTTTTCCTCCATTGCTCCACCACCCTTCAAGGTGTGTGTGCCAACGTTGACCTTGTCACCCTTTCCTAATCTTATACAAGTCTTCCAATACCATATTGTATTCGAATCATATGTTATATCCTTCCATATCCCTTATCCAATCCTTTGCATAAAGCCTTACCATCTATCACATCCATTGTTTCATATCCCTTTATCATCACCCTATCAATATCTTTAAGAACACCTCAAATGTTCATGGTTTACTATATCAGATATTTCAAGAGCATTATCTAAAGAACAAGATGCTTGAGTTCTTCATTTAATATCATGTATCTATTATCTTCTGGAAAAGTAAAAAAAAAAGTCAAAAAAATCATCACCTTGATGAAAACTTGGCAAATAGGCATCTTGTGTGACACAAAAAAATTAAAAAAAATAGAAATAAAGAGAAATAATTTGTCCTATAGTGAAAACCACTTCTTGTGGCACCTTGGGAAAGTACCGTGATAAAAACCTGGCAAATAGGCATTATGCATAATGCGTTATCCTTTTGCACTCTATATTAGGGGCAAATTTCAGACAATCCCTCATTCACCATTATCCCTCATTTATCCTATCTACATCCATATCCCCTTTTCCACCTTTGATCTTAACAAGGTTGAGGATATTATTGACTATCACACATCCTATATGTTTATCCTTTCCCACACCCTTGGTCCCTATCCCTTATCTTATTCTTTCCTTCCCCCATCATCCATTATCTCCTTTGATCTTTCCTATCCTATCCATATCCTACCCAAACCCATCCCTTGATCTTGATTAACACTATGAACAATATCAAAATGCAAAACATGTTTCAAAAGACTCTTGACATGTCCATTACTTTGGACCATGCATGAATTTCATTGTGTCATGTCATTACCCTGCATGCTTATATTCAAATGCACCGTGTCATTAGCCTACATTTCCACATCCAATCCCTTAACTTGGAAAATATGTTATCATGAGATAGTCCTTGAGGACCGCATACACTTCCTCCATCATTCACTTATATGTTTCTTGCCTATCATTTCACTCATCCCCCTCATAATACCTTATGCCATACTAGACATCAGGGGCAAAAAAAATGCAATCTTGGTTGAGAATCAATGGTAAAATTAATTGTTGAAAAAACACCAAAAAGTCAAATAATGGCATAAAAGATCCAAAAATATTCAAATAATGACCTGAAGAAAGACAAAAAAAATCATAAAATGTCTTAAAAAAGACCAATAAACATCGCAAAATGTCTTGAAGAAAAAATGACCAAAAAATTGTAAAACGTCCTAAAATAACCAAAAAATATAAAAAATATTTGTAATAAAAATGAGCAAAAAATGATATCAAACATCAAAACTCATATCAAAATAATGAGCTTCATAAATCAATAATAAAATCATAAGGCTTGTCTTTTCAACAATCAAATATGTCATCAAACAAATCAATCTAACAAATGTCTTATGCAATGATGGATACACTCAAAACTAGACAAAACAGTCTTATACGAGTAGTCCATTTTTGGAACCAAATACATCCACATCAACATCTATCAATCCAAAAAATGATCAGTAAGACTATTGACCAAGTCAATCAAGTTAGTTTGTTGTCAATTTATCTTTCACGATTGTGTTCCTATGCTCCTCAAGGATACCACTGAGTGGTGAGATTGGTCAAGATGGATCATATTCTTGTTGTCTTTGTTTATTGTTTGTGGATTGTTTTGATGAAGTTCTGGGGAATTTATGTTTGGGGTGTATGTGATAGGTCTTGTCATTTATGTGGAAACCACACATACCTTGACTCCAAACATACGAACCTTAGGATGGAGTGGAACATTCCTTTTCTGCTATCTACTTGTTGTTCAAATAGAGATCATAAAAGTGTTTAGATGGTCAATATCTAGATACTTTAGTATCTCTTTTTCAAATAAGGCACAATGATGAGATTGTTGTAAATATTATGTATAGACTTAAATTCATCACTTTTGATACTCGAATCCTAGTTCACAACTAACTAACTCTTCACTTCTTACTAACTCATTATTCTCACTAACTTTATTCATTCAGTCCAAGGGTCTTGTTCTCAAACATATCATTAATCTTTCATCTAGGTTTCATAAATCACTAATATTGCATGAAGAAAAACACAAAAACATAGGAAATTTGTAGTTATCATCATCGTGTCATAATTATAGTCATACAAAAATCATGTCATAGTCGCATGCATATAGAAATCAAATCATCATTGCATACATCATCATCATAGATAAATAGAATGTTGTCGACAAATTGATGCTCATTTTTTACAATTTCACTCAATTTATTGTGGGGGCATAAAATTCACCTGTTATTGTTGGGGCAAGCTAGGGCATAACTTGAACCAAACATTCTTTGACACAACTCTCCATATCACATTGTATTAAAGAGGGACAAAATGTAGACACCTAAAATTATTCCATGTTTGTGAGTGTTCATTAAATACTAATCTTCCTCTATTAATTGAATAATTATTTAATTATTTAATTAATTGACTTTAGTTCTTCTAATTAATGTTATTTATTCTAAGTCCTCGTTAAATCTGTTCATTACATTATTTAATCATCCCCCCTTGTATTAATTAATATTATTTAATTAAGTGGTCTTTATCATTTAATTAAATTTAATTTTTTTAATTGAATTAAATTTGAAAATGCAAAAATCAAACTTTAAGTTGAACTTATTTCATTTTAAATTTTGAAAAATACAAAAATCATTCTTTAAAAAATGGAATAAGACTCAAAATTGCTTTTAAACTTAAAAATTGATTTGATCTCAAATTGCAATTTTGGAAATCAATATCTTCAAAATCTTCTAATTCCTATCATCTCACCTTTTTCCAAATTCAACTCACTTCTTTTTGAGTTCAAAATGTAAATAAATCTCATTATCTCAAGAAATTTCCCAAAATCAACCAGTCTCCATTTTTCTTTAACCACTGATCTTGATTTTCTCAAATTAATCTCAGCTGCTCATCTAATTTCAAAAATATATATAAACCCCTTCAAACTCATTTGAAGGATCCATGTTATGCAAGTTATTTAGAATATCAAGCATTTTTTAGTACTATCAAGTAGTCACATTCTTGAATCTCTAGGTTAGGATGCTGCAGAAATCAAAAGGCGCGCCATGATATCATATTGTAACAAAAGGTGTGCCATGGTGTTGTGAACACTTTTTTGTGCTGGTCCTCCTCTTCTCTACAAATCTGATTGTATCTAGTGAAGCCTTCCATGAGTGACAACATCTTGTGACCAACTATGAGATCAAAAATCATGTCTATGTCTGGCAGGGGAAAATCATCCTTTGGGAATGCTTTGTTGAGGTCTCTAAAATCTATGTAGATCTTGATTTCTCCTGATGGCTTAGTGACTAGCACCATGTTAGAGATCCACTCTGAATAGTCAATATCTCAGATGATATTTTCTTCTATGAGCTTCTCAAGTTCTTCTTTGACTAACAGGGCTACCTTGGCTACATCTGAGTCCCAACAATGTGCAGAGAAGTGATAGAAGAAGATAAGCTAGATTAAGGATTTGTGTTTGATTCATTTCTTTCAATTTTTTTATTTATGCTTAGTATGGTATTAACATTGATTAGTATTATGGTTTATTTGATAATCTAATGCGACTAATCTTCTCTCTAAGCCTATGCAGATTTCCCCTACGACAATATCATATATCTATAAAGTCATACAATGTAATATATAGACTTTTGTTCTTTACAACTACTAATTGTCTAGAATTCTTATGTACGCGATATCTATTTGTAGGTAATATTTGTAAATAGCTTTATAAAGTTGTTATTATGTTGCAAAGGGACATGTTCTCTTATGTCTACCCTTAGAAATGTGCAAGAATGATATATAATAAATAATATTTAGTCATGCATATGCTTTTACAATGTATGTGCAAGTTAGATTCCTTTTAGTACACCAATTGGTGTGTAAAGAAAATGATAATTGCATAATTCTCCTAAATCCTAAATGATAAAAATGAATGCATTCAATGTTTTTAAATGTAAAGATATAGCTACACATATGCAAAAAATTTTTTATCAACCCTACATGGGAAGGGTGAATGAAACACTCATCCCAATTTAAATTTTAAATTATAAAAGTGGGCAAGTTGATATACAACTATAAGGGAAACTTTGTAATCATGAACTAGTCCTATAATATGAGATGGACTTAATTCATAGTACATAACATGTGCATGGTCAAAGTATATGCATGCATGGGTGTGATAAATAAATGGATAGGGAAAATGAATAGAGGTGTAATGTTGGGAATGAATTCCACTTTCACAAAAAAATCAACTTATTATGTAGTCAAAGTGATAGGAACTCAAACAACATAAAAAATACATTTCTATTATACATCACATCTAGAGTAGAGAAACTTCAAGAAACACGGTAAATAATGTGACAACACATCTATTCTACAACTCAATCATACAAAATAAAATGCCACCTTTTTTCCATGCAATCTTAAATCCTAATTAGCAGAGACTCCCTGCACTTTTGATCAAATTTTTCAAGAATATACATTCACACATTCTCCAATGGGTCAACTTTGAATTTTATTACAAAAATATGCAGCCACCAAACTTATTGGTTCATCATTCCACTTCCTACACAACTTTTCAAACTTTAGTAAAAATAAACTCCCTTTCCTTCAACATAGCACTTTCACCTCTTGTGGTTGACATCTTTTTGTTTTTAGGTCCACACTCGAAGCCCCTCTATAGATTGGACCCAACCACCCTCTATTCTCTATATAGTCTCTTTTTATTGACCTTTGTCCTACCTTCTTTCCATTAATGATTTTCAAAATGAATTGTTTCCATCATTTTTAAAAACCTCCACTTGCTACAATTTGTGAAGTTTGCCAATACCATTTGGTTAAAGGTTTCTTTAGCCTATTAGTAAAAAACTAAGGTGCATTGTTTATATTTCTACATTTTCAACCATTTCTCAAAAGAATAGGAAAGATAATAATGTCAACTAAAATAAATAGTTTTCCATAGATTTGAGGACATATTACTTGATAGGGCGGATGTGGATATTAAGTTCCACATCAGCATCCACAAGGTTACACCATAAATGAATGAGCATCATATTTAATATAATCAAAGGGCGGTAGCTATCTTTATTAGAATCATTAGAACAAAGAGACTCGCAAAATTAATCAACATTGAAACAAACATAATGAAAAATATTTTTGGTTGATGTCAATTGTCGATTTACCTAGGATGCTCTTGCATTAGACTCCCCAAGTAGGAAAGAATTGTGAAAATTCCTCATAAATGGAGTTAGGTAGTAGGAATACACTTTTAGGTTTCAATGACCTAATTTTGATCTAGATGGTGATAGTTTCTTCTTTTGCCTCTTCCAACACTTCATTGAGATTCTTTTTGTCATCCTCCACCAAGTTTTTTTTCTTTTCCTCTTCCTTCTTTTGGAATCCATACCACTATAGTCCGATCTCCTCCTCCAATAGTTCTCTTGTCTTCTCCTCAAAATACCCTCTACTCTCCTCTCCCTCACAGAATCTTGTATTGCAACTCGCCCACCTCCACCAATTCCCTGCAACATTCTCCACGTACTCTATATGAAACCAGATAACTCCTACAAGAAAATCTACAACTATATCTTCTCCTACCTTAAACAAGGATAAAATAAACTCAATATCATAAAATTCATTAGGATTTACCTCATGCTCTTTTTCTACCCCAATATCCTTTTCATTCACATCTTTATCATCTGAAATATTCATTTTTGCCTCCTTTGTTGTCTCATATCCCTTCATACCTTCAATCTTTCCCAACCACTCTAGTTCTATTACAAAATATTGTGTCCACAAATCTTCCTCCTTGGTACTATTTGCTTCTCCAACATTTGCCTCTTTGTTTCCTACTACTCCTTTCCCTTTCCATTCAATTATCTAGTTACTGCTACTACAACTTCCTTTGTTATTGCACTATACATGTACTCAATCCTCTTGATCTTTTCGTCAAGTTCAAATCTTTCTTTTCAATAGGTTCCTCATCAAACACTGGTCCATTATGCATCCCTTTACACTCTTCCTCAAACTTATGGCAATCTTTTGCATCTATATCCTCCAAAGGACATTATTCTACTATTTCAAATTATTCCTATTCTCATTTTCTATTTTATGTCCTCCAAGACCTCCCATGCCTCTTGTATCAACTTCTACACTTCACTCTCAATTGTAATCATCCATCTCTTCTTTCTCCCTTTCTTCAACATAGGAATCATCAAAACCCTACCAATCACAAACCCTCGCTTTTTTTTCCTTCTTTTCTCCATCAACAAATTCGATTATTTTCCTCTCAAAATTTCACCTTCTTTCCCACAAATCTCACTACTATCCTACACCCAATAGGATTTTGGAAGATGCACCCTTCCAAGATGTCTTCTACCCACTTCCTCATAGTGGAAAAAGTTTGCACACCTTCTATCTAGAATCACCTCTATTGGAGGATAGCCAACATGATTCCCACATAACCAAATGTTTCTCACCACTTCTTCCTTCTTCACAAACCTTCACCTACAAGTACTAGTGAAAATACCTCTCTCCGATGAATTTGCTTACACACTTAGACACCAAGTCTGATACCAATTGATGGGGGACAAATTCCACATTCACATTCAAATGCAACTTATTCTATCCTTAAAGTGATAGGAACTCAAACAACATAAAAAATATATTTCTATAACAACACATCTAGAGAATAGAAAATTAAAGAAACACAGTAAATAATGTAACAACATAATATTTATTCCATCATCAATTCAAATGATATCTATTCTACAACTTAGTCATACAAAATACAATGCTACCTTTCTGCATTACAATCTTAAATCCTAAGTAGCAGACTCTCTGCACTTTTGATCACACTCTTAAAGAATATACATTCACACAGTCTCCAATGGATCAATTTTAAATTTCAGTAAAAAAATATGCAGCAACTAAACTTCTTAGTTTGTCCTTCCATCTCCTACGCAACTCCTCTATCATCTTGTAACTTTTCAAACTTTACTAAAAATAAACTCCATGTCTCTTAGTGCAACAATTTCACCTCTTTTGGTTGACATCTTTTGTTTGTAGTCCCACACTTGAATCCCCTCTCTAGCATGGCCTTGAACACCCTCTATTCTTTGTGTAGTTTCTTTTTATTGACCTTTGTCACACCTTCTTTCTGTTGACAATTTCTAGAATCAATCATTTCCATTAGTTTTAAAAACCTCCACTTGCTACAATTTGTGAAGTCTACCAATACCATTTGGTTAAAGGTTTTTGTAGGATTTGAGCAATACAAATCCACAAAACCCGAAGATCACCTACATACAAAAACCTGTTACGAGGAAGTAGAGACAAGAAGAGGGCAAGGGTTTGACTCAAAAATATGAAGAAGAAAATATCCTCAATTAATGAATGAATTAAATGCACAATGGATCATCCTTATAAAGGAGATCGAAAGCCTTGAAAGGCAAACCTTATTGCATGTAATAATTACTTTAATTATTGCATGACTAATGCATGCAAGTTTATATTTAAAACAACTAGTGCATAAGTTTAAATCAACTAGTGCATGTGTGTTTAAATATAAAAAACTAAAGCAAATGAGTTGACATCTTAAGAAGGAGTAAAGTTAATTTAATTAACATAATTAAATTAATACTTTACTCTAACACCCCCCTTAAGATGAGCAACAATGCAGCTACAAATAATGCAAGAAGAAAGTAAAGGAAACTACAGTGCTGAAAGCAAAAAATGGGTCGTGACAACATGGCCTGATGAGGTACCCATGTACAAAAGAGAGTCTCTATAAAGTGGAGAAATAGAAAAAACCACATGGGAAAAACTCTACTCCAAAAAGAGACAAAGACTAGTCTGAAGGACTAAAGAAGCCTCCAAAACTAGGGATGTTCCAGAAAATAGGAAAAAAAATGAACATGTAGAACATCACTGAAGCAAGAAGATGCAAACTCTATTAAGAAGTAATTGATGATTTGAAGATCCTCCACTGAAATAGAGCATGACCAGGTAGAGAAGACTGTAATCTGTATGAGTGCCCTCAAATGACACTACTTGAATCAGGAGGCAAACAACTAAACTCGAAGATATAGATGGTATAAAACACCAAAGCCTGGAGAGATGATCAATCAAAGATGGAAGAGTGCCTCTAAAAATAGGAAAGAAAGAGTGTCTATATGGTAAATGATCCATCTCACCGAAATGCATAGGTACCCAGCCACTGCATCCGCCTAGTACATAGGAACAAATACTGAATACATAGCTCACACTATTGAACCAAGGAAGTAGAATAAAAATTAGTAGAAACCCCCCCATAATGTTGACAAGGGAGAGGTGATAGGTACAGTGAAAATAGTGCCAATAAGAATTGCATCGTGAAGAACCAAGAACATCGAAGGTGCAGTGAAAGTACAAAACAAAAATAAAGATACCCTGAAGCTAATGTCGTGGAAGGAACACTCACTTGACAAATGTATATGGAAAACAAAGGCAAACATCAAACCCCCCCATGGCACTTTATAATGGAGTGCGAGTACAACGAGCACAAACATGTGCAAGATCTCATATATGCAATAAAATGGCACTTTATCTCAGTGCATGTGCATAAAAGAATGCTACAAAAGTGAAGTATACACTACTCAAATAAGAGAGAAGACTGTTGAAACAAAAGAATAGCCTAAGAAGAGCCATCCCCTAAAGGGAAGAGATCCTAGGACCTGTAACATCCAAGATATCCACCAAAGTGCAAAAATGCAAAAAAATGAATAAAATATACCTGGAGCAGAATCTAGGAAAATGACTCATAGCACTAGAAATCTCTCAGAACAAGCTTTCCAACGATATCTCGCTTTCCCAAAATGGAGTCTAGATGCATAATATAGAGCTTCCGGAGTGCAAAAATGAACATCTAGCTTTGACAGTAAAAAAACATCAAAAAAGAAAAATCATAAATTCAAACCTCTAGATTCGGATAGAGCTCAGAACCAGCTTTTCGATGATATCTTGTTTTCCTAATTTTGACACCATATGCTCAAGTTATGAGCAAAAAACCACCAAGTGCTCTGGAGGGCCCAAAATGGTGTCTAGATGTGCTGACGTCAGCACTTCACAGGCTTAAAATTGACAACCAAATGGTCGTTGCAGCATATAAGGCCTCTGCGGCTAAAATTCTAGGCCCGTGGTCGCCATATGACCAGGGGCTAAAACTGCATCCACCTGGCTTAAATTTGATGACCAAAAAAAAAACAAAGAAATTTTTTTTTCAAAATCCATGCGCACCTTGGGATCTGTGCCACACCTTTTGATTTTTTGCCTCAATTTGTGCGCTAATATTTTTGTCTTAATTTGCATGCTAGATAGCAAAATTTTTGTCTCGATTTGCATGCCAAAATAGAGAATTTTACCTTGGGAAGCATGTCAATCTATACAAATTCTACCTCGGGAAGCATGCTAAGCTGTCTGGTACCAAAAAATGCCCCAAAATCCAAAGTTGTCCAAATTTGACATATTTTATATTGAAATAGGGGTTTTTGGGTGTTGCGAGTTCACCAATGAGGTCTGTTTGAGCTCAAAGTGCACCAAAATTTAGGGACCCCCTAATTTTAATAATAAAAAAAAAACCCCTAATCTGAAACATATGAATTTCTAATTGAATCCTTCAAACTCGAACAAGCTGTAGTAGACTAGGCTCTAATACCATGTAGGATTTGAGCAATACAAATCCACAAAACCCAAAGATCACCTACATACAAAAACCTGTTACAAGGAAGTAGAGACAAGAAGAGGGCAAGGGTTTGACTCAAAAACATGAAGAAGAAAATATCCTCAATTAATGAATGAATTAAATGCACAATGGATCATCCTTATAAAGGAGATTGAAAGCCTTGAAAGGCAAACCCTAGTGCATGTAATAATTAGTTTAATTATTGCATGAGTAACGTAGGCAAGTTTATATTTAAAACAACTAGTGCATAAATTTAAATCAACTAGTGCATGTGTGTTTAAATATAAACAACTAAAGAAAATGAGTTGACATCTTAAGAAGGGAGTAAAGTTAATTTAATTAACATAATTAAATTAATACTTTAGTCTAACAGTTTCTTTAGCCTAGCAGTAAAAAAATAAGGTGTGTTGTCCAGATTTCCACATTTGCAACTGGTTTTCTAAAGGACAAGAAAGAGAATCATATGAATTGGAACAAATAATCTTCCATGTATTTGAGGAACTATTACTTGATAGGGTAGATGTGGATATTAAGGTCCATATCAACATCCACATGAGTATGTCATAGCTACAAGAGTATCATATGTAATATCATCAAGGGGAGCTAGCTATCTTTATCAAAGTCATTAGAATATAGAGACTCCCAAAATAAACATATATTGATGCAAACATAATGGAAAATACTTTTGGTTGATGTTGATTGCCAATTCATCTAGGATGCTCTTGAATCATGTAAATATATCAAATATGGTAATAGGTAGTAAGTGAAGGAATATGTGCAATGGTTATATGGATAGCATAGGGCAAATGACTTGAATTTTCATAGAATTACACCATTTGTCAATATATTTATATATCAAAACATTCTCCTTAAAAATAGGCATAAAACTAAATGAGAAATGGAATGGGTTTAAAAATTTCACCATTTCATTTTGTCCCCACTTTAAGGTGCATGTGAATCCTAAAAATTAAGAATCACTAACAAGCATGCATGTAAACTAAATATTCAAAGTAGTATATAGGGAAATGATATCCTATGCCTATCAATGCAAACTAAAATCTCAAATTCTCTTCCATAACATTGGAGCACAAATAGGCTTAGTTGTAGTCCTTGGATGAGCACTAAAGTTTTATTCTTTTCTTGCAAAAGAAATGGGGTTGTGAAGAGTGTGAATGAGATAGAGGGTTAATGATGGAAAAATGATTATTTTTGGCAATAAACAATAGACACAAAAGGAACAATAGAAAAAATAAACTAGACCTAGAACAAAGATACAAAAGAAATATACTTCTGAAATTTGTAGAAAACAATGTTAGATAGGGGTGCTAGGCACCCTAGTATGAAGATGTCTAAAATTAAATAAGATGAGTAGGAATGCAATCAGGAGGTTTTAAACATTGTCTCTCAAAAATCCAAACTAGAATAGTGTGACAATGACACCCAATGAAATAGTTTGGTTTTTTTTGCATGTTCATAGTCTGTCACAACCTCTAAGTATCTACCATTGACTCTTGTAACACATTTGCTAGATTGGGTTTGAATATGCGCACATGAAAACTAGGAAAAGTGTTGTATTGTATAGGAGCTTGTTAAAGTTGAACCCTGTGTTGGTGTTCCTACCTCCACAATAGCTATAAAAATGAAAAAGAGTGTGTCCTTGCAAGGATAGAGGCTAAACTAGAAATAAAATGTTGAATTGACCATTATTACCTCAAGTATGAAACCCTTTGTTGGATTCTCACCCAAGGCTTGATATTATTATTCATAAGTTAAGCTCTAATTGTTTAGACATTGACACCTATCACCCTAGTCTTAGATGAACAAGACATACAAGAGGTCATGAATAGGAGAGTGAACCAAGTTTAGATAAATAATCCCAAAACTGAGCACAATCAAACATAAATTGGGCATATCCATCAAAGTAGGTCCAAAACTAGTGTCAAATTGTTAAGGTATACAAATTATGAAATTACATTTAGCACCCACTTTAGCAAGAGTATGAACTTATTCTAAGACTCACGGTGAAGTATGGTGAAGCCAAAGATTCTTTCATCAAGACATTGACGAGACAAGACATTTACATGCTCAAGAAGGTAGTAGTTCCCAAGATTTAAGGTCTTATAAATCTATAATATATAGATAAAAGGAAAGCACAAAGTGAGTAATCTGACCAAAATTTGAAGCATACATGGAGCATGCAAAACACAAAATATGGCTTCTAGGACTAGTAAGATCCATAGATTCACACTAGGAGCCATTTCCACATGGATAATGTATGACATATAGGACTAGTAAGATCCTCAAATACTTACTATAATTCATGTTACAAACACACAAATAATATCCTCTAGGGCTAGAAAGATCCTAAAATACTTACTAGGATCCATGTCCACAAAGGGGTCATAAATCACAAAGAGAGAAAGTTGTATTATGCTAGGTGGCTCAACAAGTGAAGACCTTGTAGGATAGTAAAATCCTGAGATATAGTAGGTGACCTTCATGTCAATGATATCACATATTACACAAACTAAAAAAAAATTATGTTTTTGGGTATTATCTTGATGGAATGTTGCAAAAAGGATGTTGTGATAGCATAGACAAGTTCATGGTGTGCAGTCAAAATGAACAACCAATTTCAAGGTCTGTGCACAAAGTGAAATGTATAGACGAATGTATTCCCCCACTTTAAAGTAAATGTCTACTCCAATAGAAATAAATTTATTTTAATGTAGCATATATTCAAAGAGAACCACATTACAACTATGGAATGTCCCCAATATAGTAAAATGGAGTTCTCACATATAAACAAGAGCATGCAAGATCACATAAGGGATTATAATATGTGGGATCGATAAGTAAATAAGGTAAATAATGTATATCAATATGCTTGATTTGAATTGACCTTATTCCCCAAATATAGTGGAACTATGGGTACAAAGGAGGAAGACCACATAATAAGAAACAAAATACTTTTGGCTCGACATGTAAGAGACCTAAACTATCTCAACTCTTTGCATCATATAATAGAAGAATGGAGAGATAAATAGAATAATGTCACAACAATATTAGTCCTTTGTATCATTGTGACAATGAAGTCTTAAGGGTCATCCAAAGAGAGCTTAACAAAAACAAAGTTACACCAAGCAATGCATCACAAGGAATCACATTATATCCAAGCAAACATAAGAAAAACAAAGGGTACTACACTTACGAAAAAATGTATAGAAAATCATCTACCTCCCAATGTTGTTCCATTATAAAGAGATGATAGAAAACATTTTAACGGAGCTATGACTAGTATAGTACAAGGAGTTATAGTCAATTCCCTTAAAAATGATCACTATGTATGGTTTTAGGAGATAGGTTCAATGTTTTAGAAAATATTAAGGATAACTCAGGATCATTCCCTATAGTTTTCACCATGTCATTTGAATCACCATCCATGTTTATCACAAGCAGAGTAGAAGAATCCATTGACATCACCAAGAACTTTATCAACCACAATAGGAGTAGAAGAATCTATTAGAATTGATGACTTAATATTTCAACTAGGTTGGGAAAGGTAAGTATTAATCTTAGTAGTAGGTGAAGGGAAGGCAGGTTAAAGAGGCAAGGACAAACCAAAATCAAATTGCTTAGGGTGAAACTCACTTCTTGCAACAAGATCATGAACCATAACATGACATCTTTTGTGGTGTTCTCTTGCACTACAATTTTTTCAATTACAATTAAGAAATTCTACACAAGGAAGTGGGATATCACTCAACATTAATTCCTTTTCTCTATGAACAAAAGGAGGAACATAAAGAATCTATAGTGGTTACAAGATAAGAGGAGGTCCAAATGATCATGGATATTTTCCTCATTGCCCTTTATAAGATGGTGGATGTGGAACCATGACATACACACTACACACTTTAGGAAGGGGACAAATTCATGATCTAATATGTGGTTCACTTGCTACTTGTCGGGTAGGAGGAGTTACTTTCGTATTCATAGGTGTTGTAGGATCCTTAGGGGTAGCAGTTGAAGGAGGACCCAATGAACTACTTAAAGATAACTCAATTGTCCTTTTGGATTTAAACTTTTGGTAGTAAAAGAACAAAGATTATTCACAAGATTGAATGAGTTGAGGCTAAAAAGAAGCTAAGTGTAATGTTTCCACATCTAGGAAAGAGCTAGAACCTAATATGAAATATACTATGTGTTTGTCTTTAAATGAACATTTTAAATGCTTATAAACTATGGAAGGGACTATTTTCATGAAGGTGAACCAAGGATGATCCAACCTCACACAATATTGGTACAAGGTAGGGATTGTGATAAAGGGAGCATCTAAGCTTTTAGGTCCAATTTGAATGCTTCGGGTTATGGAACCAATAGTGGGACAAGAGAAACCATCATGCATCTTTATCAAAATTTAGACTTATCACGTATCTTGATACAATTCATATTTGTAATTAGAACACAAGAAATGGGGATCACCACAATATAGGGAAGTGAGAGTGTTGATCCTATTTTTTTGTCACATTCGGAAGGAACATGATCCACTAGGCTCAAGAAGGCTTAAGAATTGAATAGGTACAGTGATCCTTCACTTATTGGAAATTGAAAATAGGATATCCTTAACATTTAGGTGCAAATGGAGTAAAAATTTGACTTTTTTTATGCACATATTGACAAAGATATGAAAGACGAGTTCTACTACCAAAAATGGAACCTAGAAACTATAAATAACTTGTAGATTCAATTTGATGTTGATCTGGAGGGACTAGGTTGACCTATTCCCCACACTATTTGATGAGTTGCAGACTGTAGCTGACATCCCAAACTTTCTAGATTCAATCACAAAATTGGCACCATTTGTTCCTGCACACAAAAAAGAGGTAAATTATTGTGTAGAGAGGGGTTTGTCTCAACCAAACCCTAGTTGAGGTGTAAGGTATGCAAATCCACATAGGAATAAATTTTTGAAAATGACTCAATATTTTATAGTCAAAAGTAAGTAATAATATAGCAAGATAATTAAATTATCCTCATAATAGAGATAATAATCATAAATTTCTTCCAACCTATCAATATATCAAAGATAGATACAATAGGTAAGCAATAGGTCAAATTCATCAAACATATGATGAAGTGATATTGTAATCATTCCTCTTCCTTTAGCCATGGATTTCTCTCCATCTTCTAAGCTCAAGGATGAGAATGGGGTCTAGACAGTTTTTCCTCCCAACCATGGAGTGTTTAGCTCGCCTGGAGCACAACATGAAAGGTTGAGTTCCCAACCTTGCATGAGGAACCTAGAAAATCAAAATTAGTGGGTTAGGTGGAACTTGGTGCATAATTGTGATCTATCTATATTTCACCTATGACAATGTAGCATCTACATAATAATGTGGTAGGGAGAAAGTACAAAATGCATACACAATATCAAAATATGCAACATCGCTTTGGCCAAAGCATAATTTGTACTAGTTACCTGACATATAGGCTTATATAAAAAGAAACCCAATACCTATCCTTCCTTGGTATTCCACATTCAACACCCATCCATAAAACACATCACACTTGAAATAGAAAGAAACATAACACATCTCACCCATGTTTTCTATTTTAAAAGAAAGAAACTGCCTCTCTTTCTAATGTTAAATTTCAAGAATGCCTACTAAAGCATAGAGCATAAAAAATAACATAAATGCATGCACATTGAAAATGCAAGCATGGATATACAAAAAGATGTAAGAGCATACAATTTCAGTAATCTAGGCATATCCATATGTCAACAAAAGCACTAATACAAAAGCATCTATCTATGCATCACCACTTGATGATAAGGTAAACAAATATGCTTACACTCATGCATAATCCTTGTCTTTAAAAGTGAAGACAAGCATAAGTCAAAACACAATCCATGAGCTCTTTTATAAACAATTCAATTAAAAGTAATTCGAGGGATTTCTACACAATTTTCCTAGAAATCAACATAGCATTATCAACTACCTTTTGTGATTTTTCACTTTTCTATTTATCCACTTTTGAATACATCCTATCATATTTATTCTAGAATTATATCTATCCAACATTTGTAAAAATTACTTGACACAACACGATTTTTCCTTTAGAGAAAAATAATACTAGCCATCTAGATTAAATAATTTGGAGGAAGTTGTTTGCTTTTTGAAATGAAGTATTCAACACTTACAAATCTTAACAATTCAATTAATTTGAAAGTTGAGGAAATTCCACTCCCTTTAAACTCACCAAGTGATAGAATAAATTAATTCATTATACTTTTGAACAAAAATCATGACATGATGTGAAGGAAATAACTTAGAAGTGTGATTTTTTTCAACATTTCACTTAACCTTATATTTTTTGTATCTATTATTATGGGATTACTAAAAATGAGTCTTTCCCTATTAAGGAATCTCTTGTACAAAATATGTTTTCCCTATAATTACAGGATTTATAAAAATAAGTCTTTCCCTATCATTAAGGAATCTCTCCTACAAAATAGGGTTTTCCCTATAAATAAGGGGTCTCCATTAAGAAAGTTTTTTTTTTGTTCATTAAAATACTCAATTGCCCTAATTTAACTATACATGGACCAATTAAAGTAGATTTACACTCTAATAATGAAATTAAATAAAATTGCTTCATTGATAAAGTAATTAATTTTCTAATTCTAATATGAATAATAATGACTTCTAAAGTTATAATTGAACACTCTTTTCTTAATTTTCACATTAGCTTATTTGTTAATGAAAAGTAATTTATTATTATATTTTTTAAAAAATAGGTAAAAATACATTAAATTTTAACCTTGGCATCTTGTTTTCACATGCGTGAAAAGAGAGAATTTATATTTCATTTTTTTAAGAGAATAAAACCACTTCTACAACCTACAATACTTTATGCTTGTGCCAATTTAAAATCACTTTAATAAGTGTAACTTTCTCCTTTGTAATAAATCAAAAGGAAATCATGTGAGGATATTAATTTATTCAATCAAACCTATAACTATTTCAATTTAATCTGATAAAAATTTAAAACACCTCAACTAAATGTGGCATAATGTAAAGCCATCATTGCAAATTTTGTTTGAAAAAAGAGAGTTTCAAATCACCATTATTGTGTGAGCATAATGATCATGGAAGCAATACAAATTATTTGTTAAATCGAATGCTCCACTAAATGTGGCATACAAGTGGTTGAAGCAAACACATGGTGCTCAAATTGGAAATTTCATCATTGATCCTTTGCGGTTGATTGCAATTTTTCAATAGATACCTTTATGTATATGTTTATGAAATTTAGTTTTCTATACTTTCTAAAGTAGTTAATGAGATTATATTCTATAATTTTATACCTGATTACATAGGAGGAAGATTTATTCACTATGGCATTTGGCTTGGTGTTAAAGAAAGAAGGTGGTGAGAAGTGTTTGTCTATGTTGAATGCAGTAGAAGAGATATTGTCTCAACAATTGTGTGCTTGTAAAAAAATTGTGTCAAAAAAGTTGATAGAAGGTATTGATTATGTATTATGTTTTCACGTATCATTACACATGTATGGCTTCTTATTTTCAACTTATAGTTTCTAATATGTTTTTCAGTTGTTTCTCTTTTTAGTGCACTGTAAAAGTTGTATAAACATATATATGTTCCCTATGATGAGTGCATTCAAGGTCAAGTCAGTGATAACAAATGTAATATTACAATTGGTAATACTTGAGAATTTATTGTACGTTATAAAATTCATATGTCTTTGTAGCATAAGAAATGTTAGGATTAACAAGGCAAAAATAACAATTATGTGCAAATATAACTAATATCAGAAAACAATAAGCCACACAGAAGAGAACACAAGACACAAAGATTTAACACGGTTCACCCTATCCCTGGGCTACGTCCACCAACAACGAGTCCAATATTATTATTATCCAGTGATTACAACCTGATTACAATCCGTAATCCATTACAGCTTAATTTTGCCGCAAGTACTAAAATCATACATACGAATAAACCCTAACCTTAAGCCATATTATACAATATTTTTGCCGCTTTAGGGTTAAAACAAATTACAACATGTCGACCCAAATAATCGAAAAGTAGTCGGCCTCAAAAAAATGTACATTACTTTCCTGGATAGTACTTTCCTGATTAGTCACCACAAGCTAACAATCTCCCACTTGGTGACTGATCAGTATCCACACTATACAAAAAAAACCTCCCAGTTGGAGACTGATCCTGAAGCAATACCACTACCATATGAGGCTCCCACTGGATCGAACCACCCTGGACTCAGCTGTCCCTTTATTTTGTTTAGTGTAGAAGACCAACTGAAGCTGAACATGAGTTCAACTTCTCCCTTGTTACTACCTTTGTAAACATATCTGCTGGATTATCATCAGTATGAATCTTTTCCAGCCTTAACTGCCCATCATCCAAAACTGACCAAATGAAATGGTACCGCAACTGTATGTGTTTTGTCTTTGAGTGCAAAGCAGAATTCTTTGCAAGATGAATGGCACTTTGGCTATCTGCATGTAGAAAATTATCCTTTTGTGGATGTCCCAATTCTTCCATGAAGAATTGAAGCCATATCATCTCCTTGGTTGCCTCTGTAGCAGCAACATACTCTACCTCTGTAGTGGATAAAGCAACCACCTTTTGTAGTCGAGAAATCCAACTCACTGCTGTCCCACCAACAGTAAATATATACCCTGTAGTACTCCTCCTACTATCTATATCTCCTGCCAAATCTGAGTCAACATAGCCTTGTACAGTAGTAGTAGAACCCCCAAAGTGTAAACACTTACTGGATGTACCTCTCAAATATCTGAGAATCCATTTGACTACATTCCAATGCTCAATACCAGGGTTACTCATATATCGGCTAACGACGCCCACTGTGTGTGCAATATCTGGCCTAGTACATACCATAGCATACATTAAGCTCCCTACAGCTGAAGCATAAGGTACCTTAGACATTTTAGTCTCTTCTTCTGGTGTCTTGGGACACATATCCTTAGTCAATTTCAAATGACCAGACAAAGGTGTGATGACAGATTTGGCATGTTCCATAGAGAAACGTTGCAACACCTTCTCAATATAATCAGCCTGAGATAGAGAAAATTTCTTATTTTTCCTATCTCTGCAAATTTTCATACCAAGTATTTGTTTTGCTGCCCCCAAATCCTTCATAGCAAAAGATTTTGCTAACTGTTGTTTCAACCCCTGAATATGATCCATGTTAGACCTAGCTACAAGCATATCATCAACATATAAACATAAAATAATGTAGCTTTCATCATCCAACCTCTTAAAATAAACACAATGGTCAGAATGACACCGACTATATCCATGCTCATTCATAAAAGTGTCAAATTTAATATACCATTGCCGAGGTGCTTGCTTCAAGCCATATAAACTTTTCTGCAATCTGCACACCAAATTCTCCTTACCCTTGACCTCAAATCCTTGTGGCTGAACCATATATATTTCTTCATCCAAATCACCATGAAGAAAAGTTGTTTTAACATCAAGCTGCTCTAAATGCAAATCTTCAGTAGCCACAATACTTAATACAGTATGGATAGAAGTCATTTTAACAACAGGAGAAAATATCTCATCAAAATCAATACCATGTTTCTGTGCAAATCCTTTTACGACTAATCTGGCTTTAAATCTTTTCTTACCTCCATCCTCTTCTTTTATCCTATAAACCCATTTATTCTGTAAAGCCCTTTTACCTGCAGGTAACTTACATAAATCCCATGTTTGATTTTTGAGCAAAGAGTCCATTTCATCTGTCATTGCAGACTCCCACTGAAGCTTTGTATCCACCTGCACAGCTTCATTATAACATTCAGGTTCACCAACATCTGTTAACAAAATAGAATACAAAGATGGAGAAAATCTTTCTAGAGGTCTACTTAGCCTTGTTGACCGTCTAACATTCACTGGTGTGTGTGGTATTTGTTGTTGTTGTTGTTGCGGAGCATAAGGAACTACTGGAACATAAACTTGTGGAGTATCATCCAGTACTAAATAATCATTTTCTTTCTTCTCATGCTATAGCAACAGATCTTTGTACAATACTTTCTCATTGAATATGACATCCCTGCTTCTTACAATTTTATGATTTTCAAAATCCCAAAGCCTATAACCAAATTCATCAATGCCATATCCAACAAATACACATTTCTTTGAGTTAGCTTCCAGCTTGGTTCTGTTTTTAGAATCTATAAGTGCAAAAGCTTCACAACCAAAGGTTTTGAGAAAAGAATAAGTCACCTTCTTACCACTCCATGCTTCCTCTGGAATACCACAGTCCAAAGGAGTAGAGGGGCCTCTATTGATTAAATAAACATCAGTGTTCACAGCCTCTGCCCACATATTTTTGGGTAGCCTAGCATGCAACCTCATACTCCTTGCACGCTCCATTATTGTCCTGTTCATGCGTTCAGCCACTCCATTTTCTTGTGGAGTTCTTGGTACAGTTTTCTATCTACGAATACCAGTAGAGGCACAATAATCTTCAAATTCTTTGCTGCAATACTCACCGCCATTATCAAATCTGAGACATTTTAACTTTTTACCAGTCTCATTCTCAACCAAGCATTTCCATTTCTTAAAAGTTTGAAATACATCAGATTTCTGTCTAAGGAAATAAATCCATACTTTTCTTGTTGCATCATCTATAAATGTAACATAATACTGAGAGCCACCAAGGGAAGATACCCGAGCTGGACCCCATACATCTGTATGCACAAGCTCTAATTTTTCATTTTTCTTTTCCTTCCCACTCTTTACAAAACTGACTCTCTTTTTCTTTCCATACACACAACTTTCATAGAAATCCATATTAACACATTTCAGACCTGGTAATACTTTCTTTGAATGAAGTAATTTCATACCTTTTTCACTCATGTGACCAAGTCTGTTATGCCACAGTGCTGTTTCAAAATCTCCAGCTACTGTCTCTTGTTCTACCTGTTCAATTGCAGCAACTGTTCCTGAACATTCATTTTTCTCTGAAACAATTAAAGTAGACGGAACAGTATGACCTGTACAAAGATATAAGGTGCCTACTTTCACACCTTTTTCTACTACTAAGGAACCTTTTGAAACCTTCCAATTTTTATCATTAAAAGTAACTGTGCAACCCTCATCACCCAGTTGCCCTGCTGAAATTAAATTTCTACTCAGTCTTGGAATATGTCTTACCTCTTGTAGTAGCCAATGATTCCCATTCTGCAACTTAATCTTGACTTTTCCTTTTCCAACAATTTGACAGGGTTCATTATCTCCCAAATAAACTAGCCCAAAATCCCCTTGGACATAATCAACAAAATAACCTCTATGGGGTGTAGCATGAAATGAAGCCCCCGAATCTAACACCCATGAATCATCAACATTTTCTAAAGACAAAAGAAAAGCATCCTCTTCGGATTTGTTACTTACCACATTTGCTTCCTTGTTTCCATCATTTTTGTCTTTTTGATCTTTCTTCCGAGACCAACAATCTTTCTTCTTATGACCTGGTTTTCCACAGTACTAGCAATCATTTGGCCCTTTGGATTCAGACCTTTTTCTCTTTGATTTTCCTCTTGATTTCCCATGATTTCCAGAGTTGTTTCCTCTATCTCTTGTTCTACCTCTGCTTTCTGCGTTCAATGCACTACCCGATGTGGATGTCGCTGAGCTTTTCCTACGAATTTCCTCACTCAATATAACACCAACAACATCATCAAAATTTAGGGTATTTGAACCAGAAACAGAATTACTAACAGCCATTCCAGCTTTCTGGCAAAGAACACAAAATCAAGAGAGCCCTAACCTCATCATCAAAAGTAATTTTAACTGAGGTTAACTGACTTGTAACTATATTAAACTCATTCAAATGATCAGCGACTGATCCACCTTCTACCATTTTCATATTAAATAAACGCTTCATAAGAAATACCTTGTTTGAAGCTGAAGGCTTTTCATACAACTTCGCTAGGGTTTCCATCAAATCTTTAGCTGTCGTTGCTCCAGTAATATTGAATGCCACCGATTGTGCCAGGCATAAACAAATACTCCCCAGTGCCTTCCTATCCAAAATATCCCAATCTTCTTGAGACATTTTAGCCTCTTTCTTGGCTATTCCCTCTAATGGCCACCATAGATCCTTCTGATAGAGATAGTCCTCCATTTGCATCTTCCATAACTGGAAGTTCTGCCCATTAAACTTATCAACCTTTAGCCTACCCTCGTCTGCCATTTCTCCCACTTAATCGAGAGACTCTCCCACTAACTCGTGAGACCTACTTCAGAGAATAGATGAAAGAACAAACGAAATAACCTTGCTCTGATACCACTTGTTAGGATTAACAAGGCAGAAATAACAATTATGTGCAAATATAACTAATATCAGAAAAAAAATAAACCACACAGAAGAGAACACAAGACACAAAGATTTAACGTGGTTCACCCAATCTTTGGGCTACATCCACCAACAGCGAGTCCAATATTATTATTATCTAGTGATTACAACCTGATTACAATCCGTAATCCATTACAGCTCAATTTCGTCGCAAGTACTAAAATCATACATACGAATAAACCCTAACCCTAAGCCATATTATACAATATTTTTGCCGCTTTAGGGTTAAAACGAATTATAACATGTCAGCCCAAATAACCGAAAAGTAGTCAGCCTCAAAAAAATATACAGTACTTTCCTGGATAGTACTTTCCTGATTAGTCACCACAAGCTAACAAGAAACCCTTCTAGAATATAATCATTGAACTTGTATTAAGCTAAAATAGAGATTTTAGCTTAGATAGAAGATGTTATATACTACTTTTGAATATGGGGATCAACAAATAGAATAAAATGAAACAATCACCTTGGCTAAACTTAATAGTAATACATTAATAGTTGAAACTTAGAAAAAGGGTTGTTGTAGCTTACATCAATAGCCATGAATGTAATTTAGCTAGAAGATCATCTAAGGCCAGTTCCAAAATTTATAGAAATACATTCTTAGAAATGGATTATAAAAACTAGTAGCAAGGTACTTACCTCTCCATGCTAGCGTGACTTCTTGAGACGATTCAATCAGTCTTCCTCCTTCCTCTAGTTACCACCTCTATCCGTAAAACTAGAAAGCTAAAATGATGATAAATCCCCCTAAAAATTATTTTCTCCTTTTTTCTCCCAAATCATGTCCCCTCTAGTAGGAGGTTTTTGATAATATAAGTTCATGGTCTCTTTTTCTTGCAACTCTTGTAATTGGCATGAAGGAATATTTCAAATGCTTGTATTGTGAAATGATAAATGAAAATGATGTGAAGGATATTCATAAAGTAAGAAAGGTACGATTTCCTTTTCTTTTATTCATTCATTTATTTAGTTACTTCTTTTCTTTTTATTTCAAAAACAATAATAGAATAAATCACAAGAATATATAATCTGTTAATTTTGCAACCTAATTAAAATATTATATATGTGTATACACATTTATTTTCAAAATGGGAAATGAAAACACGATAAATTTTCCTATTAAATTAATACTTAAAAGACTCAATTATTTTTCTTAACAATATAGAGAATGAAAAAAATGATAATTGTTAGAAAAACACGTACACATATTTAAAACAAACATATATAACTATCTAAGTGAGTGTGTGAGTGTCAAATATCCATCAAATTGACCACTACCAAAATGTTAACCACCTCTACCTCAACCACATTCTCATCTACGATTCCTACCAACCACTTACAACACTCAAGTTTTCATCAGTAGAGTTAGCTCTTAAATCATAATCTCAAATAAAATTATGCATCAAATAATATCAATTAATTCCATATTTGAAAATGTATTTACATCTAATCATAATCCCAAATAAGCTTATTCTTGCATTTTGATATGATCCTATAAATGTCAAAAACATTTCAATCATGTAATTATTAAATCATTAATTTAATTTATACAATGCACATTAATTAGGTGTCAAATAAGTTTAATAAGCAATCAAAGTGATGACTAGGATATACAAGGTCGAGATGTGACATGAGGAATCAACCTTGAAATTGAAATGAAATATGCATAAAAGGAAAGTGTGATGATATAAGCAGATGCTAAATCAAAAACATGAGGTGTCTTATACCTTGATGGTGCAATGCTTCTTTGAATGTGATCACAAGTGTTGATGTAATAGCTTGACTCTACACAAAAAACCTAAAAGGAAATCATGAAAGACATGATGCCTTGCACAATGAGTGTCGTAGTTTGCCATAATTCTTGATATGGAGAAGGAGAATGACTTGAATGCCTTAAAGACTCAAAGGCTTGAATGCTTATGAATATATGATTGTGTTATGATCTTCTTCCTTGGTTGTCGTCTCTGCTAATTGGCCTTCAATGTGGGAGAGAAGCTTGCTACAATAGAGAAGATTCCCTTCGAAATGCCTTAGATGCTTGAAATTTTCCTTGGAATGCTTAAGGTGACAAAGAGTTTAAACTTGGACTTGAGGTTAGGATGTCATGATCAAATGAGGAGAGATAGGTTGCTTATATACCCATCACAAACATTTCAGAGCTCAAAACTCAAAAAAAGTCAATAGGAGTTTGAATTTCCCTCTCAACCGTTAAGACCACCTCTTGTTGCAAATTTTGGAGAAAATATTGGGGAATATGTTTGACTAGATCAACCTATTCCCTAGAATGGTTCAACCAAGTCATCCTATTCCCCCTAATGTGGTCCAAAAATTGGACTGTACGTCCTAATTGTAGTGGGGATGTTGGAATGAACATTAGAATCAAGGCTCGAGTATTGAAAATTAATGCTAGAACTCATAAATGCTAAAATGGGGTTACACTAAATGGGGAATTATGCCACTATGTAACTCTAGGAAGAAACTTTTAGCCCCCACTTTAGAAGGGGTATGAGTCCTATACACATACTCACAGTAAATTAGAAGAAAGAGAGAAAGGTACATGATCATGGGAAAAAATGCGAAGAAATAAGGCATCACTAATTTTAAGGGAACAAGCCCCTAAATGAAGGATCTCAACTCATACAACCATGTGCAAGGGTACACAAAAATAAACAAAGAAAACAAAGAAAAAAAACAACAACAAAAAGGTGTTAATACTAAAAAAAGACTCCAAATCAACTAGTAGAGGAGATCTCAATAGAGAAAAATGTCTCAACTGCTAGCATAATGTTTGGAAATCTATTGCAAAAGCACAAGTGGTCATATGGTAAGAGTGAGAGAATACACCAAAGATAAGACAAGACTCCATGTTCTAACCTATTAGCAAAGCTAAAAGACATGGAATTGAAGAGAACAAAGTCATGAATTCCATGGGCTAGCAAACTATGTTATGCTAGATGATCCATGAGAGAAAGAGGGGGTTGAGAAGAAAATAGTCTAGCAAATTGTGTTATGATAGTCAACTTATCGACTATAATAATGCATAGGGGCAGAAAAGGGAACACATAAAGGAACAAATGAAACACACTGGGAGGCAAAGGGACTACATGGGGGCACAAAAGGGAACACACAGGAGCAGAAAGGAAATGCATTGGGGCTTATAAGGGATGCACATGGGTGCAAATGAATTCCTCATATAATACACAAGGAGGCCGTAGTATGCCCTCCTCCTTAAGATGACAACATAAAGCTATGATGACATCTTAAAGAAAAGAAGAAAAAGGATACCTACTTCCAATAACAAGGAAATATAGTTAAAACAACGTGTGTGTAACCCTTTGCAAAGAGGCACAACTCTTGTTGGCCAAGAAAAGATATTTGATAAAGGATACCTTGCAACAAGTGGTAAGAGACTCTTGGAAGGAAGAGACCTAGATTACAAGAAATCAACTTCCAAGAGGAGTTCTTGAACAAAAATACATCTTCTAGACAAAAAGAGAGGAAGGAGAACACAAATTCACCTTTTCAGTGCCCCTATTGCTAGGTGAAAAATGGATGCTTGATGAAGGATTACACACTTTAAGCCGCCAAGAAAGAGAATTTGTTTATGATGGACATGATTTTGCAAATAAAGAAGAGGTTGAAATCAAGGATACATATATCTTGTATAAGAGAGAATCCCTAATGCAAACAAACAATTCCATGTAAGATTGGAAATCACATAATAAACAAACACTACTCCACCAAGGAAAGTGGATCCTTAGAAAGGATAAAAGAAAAGAAAAGCCTGCTCCGCAAGGATAAAGGCAAGGAAAAATATAACATAATATTCTCTAAGTGATTAGATCATAAGATGTACACCGAAGAATAAATTGGATAACAAAAAAGTCCATACCAATCAACAAAGAGATATGGATTTTTTTATAAGGATATGAAATTAGAGAAAGGGACCTATTATGTTTCTCACAAGGGAAGATTGAAAGGTGAAGCATAACACCGTACAAAACAAAGAGCCCCCAATGAAGCAAGCTACTAAGATCACATGGCATGGAGCAACATAATAGGAAAAGGGAATGCTAAGGCTCTACGTTTATAGTACCAGTGTCAATAAGTTGTTGTACTTGCATGCTGAAATTATGAGATGAGAAAGGAGGAGAAATTTTGTGTTTTTCTTAGATAAGAAATGAGTGATCAAGTTTTGAAAAGGGTTGTGAACGATGTTTTCTTGAGTTGTAAACGTAGTGCCTTGTGGAGGAGGAGGATCTAAACGGACTTGTTCCATTTTTCAAAGATCTTGTCCACTATAGGCTTGTGTAGAAATCATGTCATAGTAATTCTCACAAGATTTTTTTGGTTTGGAAGGTGAAAGGTTTTCATCATGAGGTTTATGAAAAGGTTTTGTGTAGGAATGTATATTAGGAAGATTGATCTCTATAGGGAGATTCTTAATCCCATCAACATTATTCACATCCACTTTAGTAGGTTGATTAGAAGTGTTGTCATCTAGGTCTCTATCTTCACTCAATGGTATGTTAGGATATAGATCATGAATGAAATGCATAACATCATCTTGTCTCCAAAGAGATTGATGGTTATGATAAGATGTGGGAGAGGAACACTAGTACATTTGACCTAGTTTTTCTACCAAAACTTTTGACCAAAAAATTAAAAGGTTTTGCTTGGTCGGATTATAGAAGGAAAACTTTGTTTTTTTTTAAAAATGTATGCCTGTGTTTGTCGAAATATAGACAAATCCCATGGTAGTCGAAATTTTGACAAACACAGTTATAACTTAAAAAAGAAAGGGCATTTCATTTCTCATTTCATTATTCCCGGCCGATGAAATAGAAGGGCAGCACACACTTTTATTTTAACTCCAATGGAAGCCGAATGGTTCTCCAATTGATGGAGAAAAGATTCGCATTATAGGCACGTCGATCTACCAGTCTGGGTTATAGTTGCAAACCCTAATGATATAGTTTCATGAAATAGTATATTCTCTAGTGCTGCCCCCAAATTATTAGATGACAAAAGTATAAATAGACAAGTAAACCCTAGCTCTATAGCTACATTATTGATTATTGATTGACCTTGGGCTATCAGGGTAAGTGGGATTGTGTTTTTCACTACATTGGTAGTTTGGTTTGAGCCAAAATGGTATCGGGATGGATGATTTTTAACGAACTTGTTATCATTTTTTATTTTCCAGTAGCACCAATAATTTAGAATACACAGTTGTTCATGTCTTTAATTTCAATGACGCAGTTTTATATCTATGAGCATCTCTTGATGTAAGGAATACAAGTGAAGCATTGAAGCTTACAAGGGTTTGGCTGTAAAAGAAATGGCTACTCCACTAAGTGGGCTGGTAAAATGAATTGGATGTTGAACTCATAATAACCGAGTCATAGAAGATATGGTAACTCAGGTACTTAGAATTAGTAGTGGACTCACAGAACCTTGCTCATAGAAAAACTGGCAGCTGAGATTGTTGCAAGGTCTTGAGAACTAAATGCATTAAAATGAGTCGAGTAGTGAACTCACAATGAGATTGTTGCAAGGTCTTGAGAACTAAATGCATTAAAATGAGTCAAGTAGTGAAATCACAAGAGTTTAGGGTGAAAATCATAACTTGAGGAATGGATTGTTGAAAGCATGGTTTGAGTCTTAAGCTTGCAAGACATGGGTCATTGAATATAGTTGTAAAGAATGAGATGGTAGAAGAATGAATTAAGTATAAATATGTCACATGGTTTCCAGAAAACTATAGCCAAGAATGAAGTCGGGTTATTTGGCACAAGCCATTGTCGTGACCAAATCATTATTGATTATAGCTACAGACGTAATTGACCAACATTACTGATCAATAAACAAATCAACATAATCTATGTGATAACTAACATCATTAACTGGTCATGTCAATTGATCAGCAAGAGACATAGTATAACTTGTGATTTATCTTTAGTAACTGATCCAAATAAAGAAGAAAATTCATTTACAAGATCACCTTAGTTGTCTAAACCAGAGACAAGGACATCATAGAGATAGGGACATTACAAAGAAGATTTTATTATGAGAAGATTGCAACAATATGATCTTCATGACATCTGCAGATTAGACTTTATAGAAAAACACTGGATTTAATTGAAGTCTATGGTTCAAGAAGATGAGGATATCGGTATTTATTTCACAGAAACAAGAACCTTGCAATTGAAATATAAGAATTGAGTCCCAAATCTCATAAGATCAGAAAAGGGACAATACAGTGGAATATGAATCTCCTATTTGAGGTACTCTATCAAATAGTTGATGTTTATGCTTTGTTCCAAAACTCTCATTTCACAGTTGACCACCATAGAGTAGAAGTGATATTTTAACTTGTTTGTCAAACCACCAAACAAGAACTGAAGAAAATCCAATAAACAAAATAGAAAATGCTTTTGGTTGATGTTGCTCACTGATTCACCAAAGATGCTCTTGCATCAAGTGCTTTGTTGGTTTATTTAATGCAATTTGGTTACAAGCTAGGAAAGTTGACTCAAAGGCAGTTACTAAACTTATTTAAATAATTCTATTTATTAATATTTATTTATGAAACTAGGGCTGGCTGACCCAAAAAATGGGGGACATTACAGTTTTCCCCTCTTTAAGATTGCTTTTCCTCAAGCAATCCACACCTGCATACCCAATCTGAATGCTAGGATCACATATCAGCCTCAAAATCACTGCTCTTCCACTCTTCTTTGTGAGTTTGAGATAAACATCTCTCTTCCAAAATTCATCACTGATCTTATCAATCCTGGACCAAAGGGAATACCTCCATGTAATAGGAGTGCATAATCATGGGACTTCCTTGATAAACCTACAGTTCTTCATGACCCTCAATGTCAAACAAACCAAGCATCTCAACATGAGAACTAATATTTTGCATTATATTGCATGAACCAATCAACCTTATATACTGTGAATCAAACAAAGCCTCTATGCATTGGCACTTGAGCTCATCCCATTTCATTGTTATTATTTTTTGAAAACATTTTTCAAAAAGTCTATTTTTCTCATCAGGGACTATCTTTCTCTAATAGACTCCATTATGATGTCTCGACCTGAGATGAGTCTAGAGCTTTCCTATCCTTCTTGTTTACAGATTGGGAGCTTTCCTCAGTCTTGTGGAGATTTGAACTCAGGGCACCACTTTGAAAACCTCTATGCTTTGGCACTTGAGCCCGTCCTATTCTACTCTTATAATTTTTTCAACACATTTGCAAAAGAGATCTTGGCAACCAAAGCTTGAATGAGCCCAACCAAATACCACAATCTGATACCAATAGAATAATAATGTCGATTCAAACCATGGATCAATGAATAATCACAAACCCAACTTATCACCAGTTGATTTGTAGTCACTGTTTGTTCGTGCCTTGCGGGTCCTCCTGGACCAGGTTCGAGTTCTTTCAACTTGCGGGACTATCTGTAACTGTGTAAGTATTCATTCAAATCTGCATGACACTCTATCTTTCTAATACTGAACCACAAACTGATTCCTTGAACTGGTTATCATGAGATAACATTAACATTTAAAACAATCATTAATACTTTTCCAAACGCATGACCGTGCGTGTCCCATTCCAGACTGTCACAAAATAGATTCCTAAAACAAAACAAACTCTTCAATATTATTTTCCATTAACAGGTAAATATCGATTCAATGGGCTACTAAAATCCTTCAACATGACAGTCACCAATATGGCTCTCGGCTTCCACCTTTTCAATTTTCAAATACCGAATACACACACAAAGGTCTTCACTGTCATTCGATCACCCTGCCAGTCACCTTTTTCCAATAACCATTTTGTAAATTGAAACCAGTACACTAATTCGTATAACGGTTCTTCATTGTCCTTGACTACACTTTACAAATCCGTCTGTGGATCGATTTGTAATCAACATGAATTCATAGGAGAATAGAAATACAACACATTAAAACATTAATTCTCCTCTATCGATTTCTACTATCTTTTGCATATTGGTGATGTGTTCTATCATGAAGATAATACGGTTAACAAACAGTAGTACCAAATGAGAAAACTAAAACAAAAATGACTTGTGAAAACAAGTGAAACCTTTGGAAAAACATAACATTCATAGAGACAATCGGATGCAATTACAAAATAATATTTCATTCATCTTGTTTCATATTACATTGATCATCTCGTTTCCCATTGATTCTCTTGTTTTCTAAATCACTATCAAGCTTTATTATGCAAAGTTTCCTTTACTTATGATTCATATGTCACAATCATGTGATTTTATGGTCTATAATTCTAAATAAACCCCCTCCCCATGTTGGATAATTTAGGCTTTACCCATAGTTGCTAGTCTATAGGAAGACTGGAAGTCAAATTTCTATTGCCCATCACCAAACCTGCAAATTTTTCAACCTTGTTTCAGGACTCTTTCACTAACATCTTTCATAAGAATCATTATTATGTATGTAGATTTTCAAATACCATAAGATCAAGATAAAAAATTGCCAGAGAATTATCAGCTATGCAATAAAGCAATGGGCATATAAAGCAGCAACTCAAACATCCAATCATTGGATTGTTTGTAAGCCTTTCTATGATATCTCATGCTGACTTTGAAGCTTTAGGTTTTTTCCAGCCATTCTTTCACATAACCATATTTGCAAAAAAAAGAAGGGTAGCGCGTGCGCAGGAGATACGTCCCAGCTTGAGCTCAATCTTTACATAAGGTATGTGACCGTTATAGCAAGTTCCAATATTCAAATTCTATCAATCTCTGGTTTGAGCCTGCAACAACGTTCCTTATACATTTGGTTATTTAGATTTGGGTTAAGACCATTTGGCATCGACTGTACTATCTACTAAGATGTCACACTAAATCTTCTCCACAACTATAGCCACTTAGCCTAGCACTGTTGACTGTCACATAGACACTCTAATCTAATTGATCAAGTTAGACTAGGGTCAATCTGGAATGGTCAATTGATGGATTCACATAGTAGGTACAATCGCCAAGGATTCTTCAATGTGCCCGAGACTATCAAATTCAGTCTATGATTCAATTTCAACCTTCCTGTTACTACACTGCTGCAATCTTGTCTTCTTCTTACTAGTTAAATACATGGAAAGTATCTACCCAGGGCATCAAATCTTGAAGCAATATGCCCTCCTTCCATAGTTTGAGCACTTATATTATTAAAGTGCATAACCTTGGCTTTCTTTTCACCCAATGGCATTGGAATCCAATGGGGAAACTGCAAGTCAAGGTTCCACCTTCATGACAGAGCCGACTATAGATTTTCCCGAGCCGGACTGTCAGTGAGGTTGGGTTCTTGCGTAGATCAACACCAAATTTAAAATACAATGTTTGCAAAGTCTAGATAAATCAACTCTAACAAGAACTGTGGATGCGCAAATGAACCTGCAGTGACATTAAAACTCTCTAACCATTACATGATCGGGTTTGCTATGATAGTCAAGCCATGTGTTCAGTTCATAACCGACTGTGTAATGTAACTAAAACTTGAAATCAAACGACAGTCAAAACTAAGATGAATTCGAATAAACAATGAATACAATGAACTTGCAGAATGATCAATCCATCTACCTATTTGCAACAGACAGAGTATGATAACAAAAACATACTCAGAATGTTTTTTGGGTTTCTTTTATTCAACGCTACTTCGAAGATCATCTCCTTGTGTCAATCCCATGATTGGACAAGGTTTAAAAACCACTTCCAAAAAGTCTTCCAACTGATCCAACCAACATGAAATCAATTGTGGTTGTTGGAGAACTAGACTTACAATCTGCCGATAGTGTTGCAAAAAATTAACAACATTTCACAATCTGTGCAACTTTGTCAAAAATGCACTAAAACTCAATAACAACTTCCTAAAAGAACTAAGAGGGTGATCTAAGGTCTAGATCCCTCAAATTCGTTAAAACTAAAGAAAATAAACTAAAACATAGTAAAACTAAGTTTAGCCATTCAGAGCCAACTAGGATCCACATGGACTAAGGGTCTCCTAGGCTCATAGGTATGCCTGAGGAACCCTTGACCATACAAAATCCTCTATCCTTCATGCTTTGATGGATATCTATGCCCTGTTGTAGAGCGGCACCGGCTATGGTGCAACATATTTGCACTCGTAGAAAATTGTGCCCCTATTTCACATGTGATGTTATGCCTCCTCCAATGCATCCTGTTGTACAATTCATATGAAAAATCAATTTATTTTGACAAAATGAATATGAAAATTATATTAATATTAAAATGAAGGGACTTATCTCCTTCGTGCTCGCGCTGCACTTCTTTTTTTTGCAAATAAAATAATGAAATGAGAAATGAAATTCACCTTTTTGTTTTACTTAGCAAGATTATGTATAATCAAGATTATATTTTATACTTAGCAAGATATTGCTAAGCATATTAATATTAAAATCTTGGTAAGTATAAAATATAATATCTTTATATCATCTTTGAAAATTATGTAATAAATACTCTCTGCACATGCACGACACACGGTTTGACTATCGCAAGGTGTATGACATAAACATTGGAGGAGGCATGGCATCCCATGGGACATGGGGGCACAGTTTTCTATGGGTGCAAATTCCTAAGCATTCAGATTTGCCTAAGCAGTACTTTGAGTAGTCCTCCAACACATGTATTATTGTGAAAAACATCACAAGTCCATTTGTTGGAGGGCTACTCATAGTACACATGTTTGGAAGTCTGAAGGAAACAAGAGAATTTGAAGAGTCACGAGTCTTAAGATTGTACTTAATATAACCAAGCTTCATTCAATGGTACATTCAAACATGAAACAAACCATTCTTAAACTAGATTAAACTAGTAAACCAAAGGACATACTGATTATAAGTAAACTAGTAAACCAAAGGACATGCTTTTACTACTGAGTCTCTGTTTGTTGGGCATATTGATTATAAGTACTTGATATATATCACAAATGTTGCTAATTAAGGTTGGCGGGATGATTACGCCTATCCTGAAAAAAGACTATCAAATCATTATGCTTTCAAATCAATTACCTATCGACGTATCCCTTGTGAGGGAGAGAATCCAAACACACAAAGAACATGCACATAAACACAGCAACTGAAAAAATTAAATGGAATACACCAAGAAGTACCAAATGATGAATGCTCAAGTGTTGTAATGGAAAAGCAATATCAGAACCGTCCATTTCTAGAACTTGATTTTTCTAGTCCTAATGATTTTTCTTATTTCTTGTCTGTGCTTGGTGACAATATTTTGAACATTGTTGACATACTTAAATGGAATACACAATACCAAATGATGAATGCTCAATTGTTGTAATGGCAAAGCATCAGAACCGTCCATTTCTAAAATTTGATTTTGTATAGTCTTAATTATTTTTCTATAGTCTTGATGATTTTGAAAATTGTTGACAAAGAGTTTCTTTTTTTGATTATAGTATAAATGATTTTTCTATAGTTGTAATGATTTTTCTTATTTCTTGTCTTTTGTCCCTTTTTGATTTCCTATCTCTGTGCTTCGTGACAGGATTTTGTCACCTTCTTTTGATGGTATATCTCATTCACTCTATGTGGAATACTATTTTGTTCACTATTTTATTTCAACTTGATATTTCTTTCATTTTTCATATACACAGAGACTACACATGCTGATAAAAAATGAGCTATTTGATTTAGGTTTACTTTTCATTATTGTAAATGGTTAATATTTCTGATGGTACTCCTTGGTGTATTTCATATAAAAATAATAAATGTAGTAATGATGGTGCGGTGCATTATTGATATAGGCTCGATGACTCTTGTCAATGTGGTGGTGGGCAGTGTGTGTTGAAGACTTCATGGACACCGAACAACCTTGGATGACAATTTTGGTGCTACTCAAATAGAAAAAAGGTTGCTAATTTGTGTATATATTTAATGTTTCTAATGTAAACACTATTCATTATAATATAAGAACTAATGTAGACTGGGCATCACAAGGAAATAATGGCTACGAATACTTTAGTTGGGTCGATGACAACTCATCTACATCTATCCACCCATCTCCACTCATCCGCGATGAAGGATTTGAGTGCAAAACGTGTCAAGCTAGGGCAAATTCCGAAATTATATTTTTACGATGCCTTCTCTATATTGTAATCGCATATCTTTGTTGTGACCATATGCAGAGATGAACTCAAGAATTAGTTAGTTTAGTATTTTCATATTGTAACTAATATTTTAATATGGATATGATGTAACTTCTCTTTGCCTCAAGTGCGCATATATATGGTTTATATCCTTTTTTAGAGTATTTCTTCATGTTTATGGCTCAGGTGAGCCCCAATCTGCTATCAATCACATGATTTAACGTATAGTGTTTTCTTGGTTATTCCATTTGTTTCTTGACCTTGACTATGGATTGACTATCATTTTGAAGCTTGTGCGAGGCTTCGTACCACACATCGTCTGCAGATTTGTATGCAACGCTGATTTACGAACGTAAATAATGCATTGAACGTAATCTACGAATGCTGCATGGTATGAAGTCTCGCTGAAGTTTGAGCATCCTCCCTTTATTCCAGTGAGGGATTGGAATGAGTTCATTTTGGATGCAAAGGAGAAAGGGGATACTCAAAGAGGAATTACACCAGCAAATGAGAGAAGGTATAAACACGACAGCTGAGAAACATAGATGCGGATTTCACAATAGCTGATAAACATAATTGTAGGCATCATGGTCACAATTTTTTGGAGACAACGTAATTGAGTTGTATACCCAAGCGATGGAGTGCAACTTCTGCACCTCTGATTCCAAGTTGAATACATATGTTGGAGGACCTTGTATTCATGAGCAACAGATGTAGTCAACTTGGAATCGAAGGTGCAGTAGTTGCTCTGCATCATCTGGGTAAACAACTCAATTACATTGTCTCCAAAAAATTGTGACCATGATGCCTACAATTATGTTTCTTAGTTGTTGTGTCCCAGGACCCCTTATAATCCTTTACGAGCATTTACGATCCCTAAGAATACATCTTAGATGTCTTAAAATGTCATAAAGGGTCATAAGAGGATCCTAGGAGGGGCTAGACGAGCTTCCACTTTCACGTGGTTGGCCCTGTTAAGTAGAGAATGTTATACTCTTCTTGAAACAAAGAGAAGCTCAATAATTTAAGGTCTTAGTCCACAGACAAATTAAATTAGACTTACTATCCAAAACACATAAAAAACATGCACATAAAGACAACAACTGAGAAACATAAATGTAGATTTCACAATAGTTGAGAAACATAATTGTAGGCATCATGGTCACAATTTTTTGGAGACAACGTAATTGAGTTGTGTACCCAAGTGATTCAGAGCAACTTATGCACCTTTGATCCAACTTGAATACATCTGTTGGAGGACCTTGTATTCATGAGCAATAGATGTAGTCAACTTGGAATCAGAGGTTCAAGAGTTTGTTTGCATTGTCTAGGTATACAACTCAATTACATTGTCTCCAAAAAATTGTGACCATGATGCCTACAATTATGTTTCTCAGTTGTTGTGTCCCATGACCCCTTATGACCCTTTACGCCCGTTTATGATCCCTAAGAATACATCTTAGAGGTCTTAAAATGTCGTAAAGGGTCATAGGAGGTTCCTAGGAGGGGCCAGATGAGCTTCCACCTTCACATGGTTGGCCATGTTAAGTAGAGAATGTTATACTCTTCTCGAAACAAAGAGAAGCTCAATAATTTAAGGTCTCAGTCCATGGACAAAATAAATTAGACTTACTATCCAAATTGGTACGTTGATGAGAATCAATGATAGGTCGGAATTTTTAGATTCTGAGAAGACGTATATGCAGTGGAGGCTAGAAGGGATTTTTGTGGAGATTTTATAGATGTGGAGATTTGCTAGAGTGGCTATATACATACGAGGGTTTCCAGATTGAGTACTAGTGTAGAGATGATGATTCAGTAACCTACGTCTATAAAACCTTCATAGATATCTTTATCTTAGTTTCAGTAGTATTGAAAAAAATGAGTGGGTTTGACATTAGTGGTGGATCTATTATCTCTTATTTTTGTCTTCCTATCCTTAAAAGGTTGTAATTTCAAAGTAAGTTTGGTGGAACTAAATATGTATTGCATGTAGGATTGAGGAAAGAAGATGTACAGTTGGAAATGGACAAGGAGCTCTACCTTGTCATACACGGTGAGAAGTATCCCCAAGAAATGGGAATGCTAAGGTGGAAATGGCGGGTGGTAGAGAGTGGCAGTCCGAGAAAGCCTTTCCCAAACTCTCCCACAACCCATTCAATCCTCAAAGCATCCCCCTCTTTCTCTAAGTAGCATATCAGCCAGACCAATGCAACAACTTCTAAGGGAAAGGCACCCACTTTTGCCAATAAGATCTCATAAGGCACTGTGGTTTTGATTTTAAGGCTGCCAAAGCACTCTAATAACCCATCTGTAGTTCTGATTTTGGCCTTAACTTGTTCATATAGTCTGTGTATTGTTGTCCTTAGCACCATAGGTATTCCCAGCTCTTCCATTCTTTTCCATAGTTTGTGACAAGGGACAGAGTCAAAGGCTTTTTTGAAGTCAACAAAGCAGCAAAAAACCTTGTCACCCAGAGTGTCCCATATTTTCTCAACTAAGTATCTAAGAGTCGCTCCGTGATCTATGGTGGAGTGTTTCGGTCTAAAACTAGCTTGTCCCTTTGCTCTTTTCTCCTCTGTTTCAACCCATTTACTGATTTTTCGTTCTACCATGCTTCCAAATAACTTGCCGAGAAGGGGATTGATCATGATGGTCTGATAGTTAGAGGGGTTGTTTGTGTCTCCGCTTTTGTAGATCGGGAAAGAACATGTTTGTGTGAAATAAGACATAAAACATGTGATTGTTTGTAAACAGTAAACAACAACGACATAATATTGTTGTGCTTAATTTGATAATATATATATATTTTTAAAAAAATTAAATTAAATTGTCTATCACTTTTTCGACCAACAAAGAATAGACATATCGACGAGAAAGCTACACATTCGACATTTCTTGCGACGATTGTACGTCACAATTTTGACCTACATTGGTTGTAGAGATAACGCTATAGCCGACAATTCTTCCAGGTTGAAGCAATGATTTTGACGTTGTTTCTGTCAATAGTTCAACCACTCTTAATGTCGCAATTGCGATGGCGATTTCAAGTGTGGAATTTTTGACTATAAAAATCCGATGACTGTTGTGGTTGATTATCCGACCAATAGGCGTCTAATAATCGGCTAAAACTCGTCGAAAAACAAGCTAAAATTTACTAGTGGAAGGAGAATGTAGAGGGGTAAAATGCTTAGTCTCTTGCACCAAGGTACCTTTGGGAGAAGAGGGCTCATTACAAATGTTGCATCTCTATTGGGAAGATCATTGATAGGAATATGAACATTGTCCTCATTAACAAAAGATACCCTGGGAGAGATATAAGTGTTATTCATCAACGCTTCATCTATGGAAGATATGTTATGTGGGTGTAGCAAAGATAGTATCCTTAAGAGGGGTAATATCATTCTATTGCTTCAAAATATCATTACGAGTAAGATGATCTTTAGGAGAGAGACAAACATAATTCATTAAGGCCTCATCTATAGAAGGAATGCCAAGTAAATTCATAAAAAGTGGGGTATCATTAGGAGAAATAGCCATGACATCATCCTCTTGCACCAAATGATCCTCATAAGGGAGGTGCATTTTAGGAGAAAGATCATCATTGTTCTTGAAGGCCTCTTTCTTAGGAGGGAGATTCTTAAAAGAAGTGGTCATAATCTCTTCTTGCACCGAAATGTCCTCATGGGTGGGATCAATTTTGGGAGAGGGTATATTATGGATACATGAATGAAATGAAGAACTAAGTTATCATCATATGCATGAAAGGAAACATCTTGAAACTCTTGAAGAGAACTTGAAATTGAACAAGAAAATGAAGATAACAACTCCATCATAGTAATGTCCCCTATTGGGACCTTTCTTAATTTATCCTAAATTTCTCAATTAGGGTTTGGATTAAATGTCCATGATTTAGTTGTCTTCAACACTCATATCCAACCTTATTACTATTTTAACTCCATGAAGGCAAGAGTAGACGTTATCCAAGGTGCGTAGAGACCAACTACAATGGGCTCCCTCAAAGTTTATAGGTCCAAGCCCATATCCTATCTTGGCATTTTCCCTCAAGGTTTCTAGGACACTGACCCTTACTCTATCTTGGGACAAATAGTCATTGCTTGGATTTAGACAAGCCCCGCCTTGGTAACATTACAACCTTCTTTACTTAATCCAAATAGTAAAAGAGATCTTGTATAATATAATTTATATAATTCCTATATATATTAAATAAATTAGAATATATAAAGACCTTTGGTCTTGATAGAATGTAAATATAATATTTTGTTATTATCATTGATTCATAAATACTTTCCATAGTTGCAGTCTTATTCCATCTCCTCTTCCTTTTGAAGAGTATCCATTATTTCCTTAATTAATTCTTCCATTTCCTAATTCTTTTAATATTAAAATATAATTCAGAATAACTAGAACTTTGACATATATTTAATTTAATATATAAATGAAATGGAACTAAATCCCATATATTTCATCTTACTAAGAGGATATACCTTTATTTTTTTGTGTTGGTTTTTTATTCCCTAACACCTCCTTGTTCTTAGGTAATGAATGAAATAAGTTCATTACTTTTGCTAATGTTTCATCTTGCAAGTAAAAGTTTATACTTTATTTTTATATTTTCCTTCGGTGGTCCCAATGTAAGGTATTAATATATTCTTACTTTCCTTTTATACTTTTTTTCTCCCTTGAGTTCCTCCTTTATTTTCTCCTATCTTTTCTCCTTCATTTTCTCCTATATTATTTTCTCCTAAGTTTTCCATATTATTTCTTAATGTTTCTTCCTTTCCCCCCATGATATAATGTCTTTGCCCACTCAATATATATATATATATATATATATATATATATATATATATAAAGATGACCAGTCACGCCATTTGGATTATAGTATTAGTATTAATAATTTGCATTTAATTATTATAAAACTCTTTATTGGTGGTATTAGTATTAATTATAATTCTTCATCGGTGATATTTGTAAATTATAACTTTCCCCCTATTTACAATGTAGGAGACCTTAATATGATTTATTTATTAATTAAGAAATTACATCAATAATTAATATAGGGAATCTAATCATTTATTAATACACTTAATATTAATAAGAGACAATATAAGAGACACATTTAATTATTAATTTAATATTAAAAATACATATAGACTATTGATTTATTTATTTAATTAGTCTAATAATACATTATATTGTTATTTCTAACAATTATATTAATTGTATATCGATTAATATTGATGACACCTATTTAAGATGGCATTTGCATCAATTATACATACACATTAGAAAATAATATATTTGTACATACATTGATCATGGCTCGTGACATTCATACAAACTAAATTGAGATACATGAAACACAACGACAATGAATGAAATGAAATATTTTTTGCATGTTTTTATTGTTTTGCAATGAAATATTGAACTAGTTGTCTAAATGCATGAAATAAAGCAAGGATATTATGAAATACATGCAAATTAGATATAGACATCCAAATTAGATCTAGACGTCCAAATCATAATGGAAATGTTATGAGTTGGGTTCACCAACATGTAACACAAAAAATGGGGATCACCACAATATAAGGAAGAGCGGGTATTGATCCTATTTCTTTTTCCATATTTGGAAGGAAGATGACTCACTAGGCTCAAGAAGGTTCACGTGTTAAATGGGTATAGTGATCCTTCCCTTAATGAAAATTGAAAATGGGATAATGGGTAGGGAGATGCAAGATTTAAGGGAAAATGGAGAAAAAGGTTGAATTTCTATATGCACAAACTGACATATCCAATTGTGCGACCATAAACGAAACCTAGAAAATGTAACTAACTTGCCGATTCAATTTGATGTTGATATGGCGATACTAGGTCGACTGAGTTGGCCTATTCCTAGGACTAGGTTGATGGGGTTAACCTATTCCTTGCACTTTTTGACAATTTTGGCTGCAGACTATAGCCAAGATCCCACACTTTCTAGATCCAATCCAGAAATTGGCCCCATTTGTTCCTACACACAGAAAAGAGGGAAATTGTTGTGTTGAGAGGGGTTTGCCTTAGTCAAACCCTAGTTGAGGAATCAACCTTGAAATTGAAATAAAATATGCATAAAAAGAAAGTGCATGGATACAAAGAAGAGGCTACATTTGAAACATGAAATGTCTACGCCATCCTAAATTGTAAGCATTTATAATCAAATGCTCAATTAGGCCCCATTTTGGTGTTTTCAAGATGTCTCTTCAATATTGCTCAAAGAAAATGTCATCAGAGTAACTTACAATATCGGTCCTATCTCAATTTCTTCTTCTAATAGTCTTGTTCCTCTTATGAGAATCGTCGATAAAACTTATGTTGATCTTATATCATAAAATACCATCAAGGTAACGTATTCATTTGGACCACCTTGAGTTTTTTTCTTCGATGGGCGATGTTACTTCGATAACCCTTCTGCTGCATATTTGGTTTCTTCAATCAGGGTAATACTGATTGTTTTCCTCTTGATAAGGATTTTTACCATGGCAACCATCTTCAATGACCACTTTTGTTCCTGCTGCTCATTTTCTGATTCTTCTAATTGGCGTAAGATGGTCCACTTTCTCTGATATGTTAAAACATGCTACATAGATACCAATGAGATTAGAGGAACCCGCATAATGTTTTCCCGATGGCGGTTATCTCATGCGAATAAGCTATATGAATGGTGAATTCAAGATTCTAATGGTTCAGGGATGCCTCAAGGGTAGTGGTGGAATTACTAATGGGTACATGTGGTTTTTTTTTCAAGAAAACTTCAGTAGCTTCAACTTGTGTAAAGGTCTCTCCCTACTTGTTCAAATACAAAAACTTGGTGATGACCTGTGGAAAATGGTTATGGAAAGTGGCCATTAAGGAGCTTTTTAGTGTCATTTTACTCTTACGAAACACTGAACTTTTTCAAAATTTTAATGTTCCAACATGTACTAAAAAGAATCAATTAAATGCTTGTGATGTTGCTTTGGCTTCTTTTATAGCACCATCTCCCAACTATTCTCTTCCTCATAAGGACATATTACTGCACAAAGATGTTTTTAACCTTTCTCTCAATGTTCTCTCTCTTTGGGAAGAATTGCTGAGGATCAATGTTAACTCTTCTCCTAATATGTGCCTCCACATGAGAATAACTTGGTCAAAGATGATGACTCCCCTCATGATACCTCACCTTTTATTAATTTCAATGACTCCCTCTTTAGGGATGAAGCTTTAGTGAGTTATGAATATATCCCTCGTAATTTTTTCTTTATTCATAGAGATTTTCCTACTCTTGATGATTACCCTATTTGGGATGAACCATTGGACAACAGTGTTGATTATTCTCTCCCCCATGAAAGAAATTCCATAAAACAAGATGATATTGTGGTCAAGGAGACTAGTATAATTGAGATTTCTTCTAATCTTCCTTCTATAGATGAAGCATTAATGATTTGTGTTTGTCCCTCTCTGAAAGTTTGTCTTTTCCATAAAGATACTTTAGAGAAAGAGGATACCATCCTTGATGCTCTCACTCATGAAGAACCTAATCACGTCAATATTGTCAATGTTTTGAGTAGTGAAATGCCTAAGGTCATTGTCCATCTTCATCAAGATATCCCTCAACCTCAAAATAAACTAATCATTGTGGTAAAAGGTGCTCAACAACCTGACTATCATGTGGTTTCTCACACATAAAAAAATAATAATAGACAACTTACCAATTCATTTGTTCCTCCTCATTTTTCTTCTCAACCAATGCTTCCTCTTGTGCCCCATCTTCTTCAAAATGTTGGAAAGGAATATGATTCAGTAGAACAACTCCATGCTACTTGTGCCAAGATATCTATTTGGAAGCTTATTCAAACTTCATTTATATACCATGAAGCATTACCACAAGCCTTAAGAAACATGATTGTTCCATCTCCTATGCAAACTAATATATCTCCCATATTAGAATGTATGCATACAACCAACACTAAAACTCAAATTGTATTTTGTCAAGATGAGTTGTCTTCTAAAGAAATTCAAGAACAAAATGTTTTTCTTATGGTTGATGTCCTTATCAATGGTAATAGTATTTGAAGAACTTCAATTGATAATGGATTTGGTCTTAATGTTTGTAACATTGATTTATTACATAAAGTTAATGTGGATACTTCTTTAATTCAACCAAATTCTATTTCTATCCATGGCTTTGACAATGTCGCTGAAAAAACCTTAGGTATTATAACCTTACCTATTAAGGTAGGCCTTGTTATTTTACCCACACCTACTCATGTCATGCCTGATACTCTCACTTATAATATTCTCTCAGGACAACCATGGCAACATGCCATGCAAGTTGTTCCTTCAACACTTCATCACAAAGTGAAGTTTATTAATAACAACATCATGTATACCCTTGTCACTGATAATAAGTTCCAAAATTGCTTACAAACTAAATCTGATTCTCTATCCACTCCTACACTATTTCAACAAAACATATCTTCTCATCCTAAAGATATTCTTTCTCCTATTTAAGTGTCCTTTTAGGAGATGATTGGGACTCATTGTAATTTACACCATCTTTTGTGTGAGAATACAAAGTTCCTAAGTTTAACATGTGACCCTATAAAGGGCCTAGTGTGTCATTTGTCCAACTTGATTCTCCTAACTTTTCAACTCATAATTTTCAACATGGTATACGACGTGTCCAACAAAGCAACAAGACTCATGCGAATTTAGAAACCTACATCACACTTGCCTATGGAGGGATTCACTCTCAAACCCCATCTTTGTCCACATTCCTTTCCTTATCATCTAACACTTATTCTATGCCTAGCTTTAATCAAGAAGTCATTTTTCCTAACCTTCTTCAAATGAAAGAAGTATATGCAAAATCTTGTGAATCTTCCTATTTGCATGTAGCATCGATAGCATGAGCACTTTACTAATGAATGTTAAGATTTGCATTACAAAATTCAAAAACTCATTGATTATGACATCATTCACATAATATGTCACAATGAGTTAATTTTCAATTATGATTACTTTGAATACCATTTAAGATCCTATTATGTTTCTCCACACTATGTGACAGTGTTAGTCTCTCCATTGGGGGCTCATTGTCATTCATGGTGGTACAATTTTAAGTGCATTCATACTTTGCAAGAAACACAATAGTCCCCCTCATTCTTATTCTTGTCTCTACACTTGTGGGGCAAGAATAGTATTTCAATTTCTTATCCTACCTAAGGATCCATTTTTCCTGGGTTCAATGGTATTTGTTTATCAAGTGATGTCTTTACTTACATGAAATTGTTTATTTTGATTAGGGATTCTCTCTTAGGCAAGAGGTGTGTATCCTTTATCATAACCTCTTCCTTGTTCGCAATTATATGTCCAAATAAACACATCCCTTACTTGGGTGCTAAAAGTGTGTCATCCTTGTTCTCCTTCTCCTTCAATTAATGATATTATTTTTGTTCAAGATTTCTTCTTCCTCTTTTCAACATGATTCAAAAGGATCCCTTTACATTTGTTGCATGGTATCTCTTTGCATTTGTCCCTTCCTTGACCTCATAGGAGTTGTGACCTCTTTGGCTTGGTCTGGGTGTTACTTATGGGATACCCCCTAGTGTTAAAGGAGATTTATTATTGTTCTTATTTTCCTTAAGATACCCAAGTAGCTGTATTTTGTCATCTTAAGGGGGATATATGGCCTCCTTATTACAAATATTTCAATTACTTTAAACATTTCAAATAGAGTACACTAGCATAATACAATATGCTAGGGCTAGATGAGTCTCATTTACACACATTTTTAGGATTGGTTGACTAGCACAAGACAATTTTCTAGACCATTTGACCTCTCCTTAGCATACATTTTCAAGATTGGTTGACTAGCTTGCTAGACCATCCACTTAGTTGATAAAAGAACTCTCTCATGTATCACCTAACACAACAAAAATGACTAGTCTGTGTCATCCATGGTTCTCTTTTTCTCTTATCCATGATTCCATAGCATAACACTCTTTGCTAGTAGATTGGATCATGGAGTCTTGTCTTATCTTTGATGTGTGCTCTTTCCCTTTCCATGTGACCACTTGTGCTTTTGCAATAGCTTTTTGAGTGTGACACTATTTGTTAAGACATCTCTGTGATCAAGGTCTCTTCAACTAGTTGACTTGGAATCTTAGAAAGATTTAGGCTTTTGTTTTTTTGTTTTTGTTTTATGTGTCCTTCCACATAGTTGTATGAGTTAAGATCCTTGGTTTGGGAGCTTGTGTCACTAAACTTAATGATGTCTTATTTCTTTGTAGTTTTCCCATGATCTTCATCTTTATCTCTCTCTTTCTTCTACTTTACCATGAGCATGAAGTGGGCTCATACTCACGCTAAAGTGGGGGCTAAATCTATTGTCCTAAATTGTAAGCACCTATAATTAGATGTTCAATTTAGCCCCATTTTAGCATGTATAGATTCCTACATTGATTTCACACTCTCCTAGCACCCATTGGATCTTTATTAATTTAAATTAATATTATGAGTTTCTCTTAATTGACTCTCACCAAAAAATCAATGTGAGAATCAATTAAGAGAAGACTCATAATATTAATTTAAATTAATAAAGATCCAATGGGTGCTAGGAGAGTGTAAATCAATGTGAGCCCTAATTTCTAGGTGCGCTCCTTTATTATTTCTCCAATTCAATAATTTATTAATCAACATGGATCCTATGTCACCATTTGTGGCCTTTCTACTTCTTCTCGAACCCGTAATTAGCTATACCTTAGAATTTGACGTCCCTTCATTATGTGGGACCTATGATTATGCTTTCAAGCAGGACTAGTGGGAAAAGAACACCCAACACGTCCTCTTATTGCGAAGAGGATGCCTTCCCCAATGTTTTTCCTAAAATTTGAAGCAAGGGGTCATCTTGTGGATTTAGCAAGATTTCTAAATTTGTGTTGGCCTCCTTCAAGTTTTGAGCTCCAAAATCCTGTGAGAGGTATAAAAGAAACCCATATCTTCTCATTTTGGTAACCATGATTAAACATTCATAAGCCAATCAAGATTTCAAAAGCTCTTTGACATCCAAGCATTCTCAAGAAAGATTTCAAGCATTCTAAGGTGTTGTCAAGGCAATCTTCTCTATGGGTCAAGCTTCTTTCCCATATTGAAGGTCAAGTAAAGGAGTCCACCATCAAGGAAGATCATAGCACAAGCATCCACCTATATACATTCAAGTCTTCAACTCTTCAATTAATTCTTTCCTCTCTCAATCAAGCATTGTGGAAAACTACAACATCCATTACACAAGGTTTTGTGTTGCGTGATTTTCTTTTGGGTTTTTGTGTAAAGTCAAAGCTATTGCATTAACAAACTTGATCAAATTAAAATAAGCATTTGCATTGCCACGGTATGATATACTTCATTTTTTTAGATCTAGCCTCTACTATATGACCGTGCACGCTTTCATTTACTTTATTTCATTTCAAGGTTGATTCCAAACTAGGGTTTGACTGAGGCAAACCCCTCCAGACAACCGTCTTCCCCATTTTTCTATGTACACGAATAGGTGGTGAATGTGTTGAGACTAAATCTAGAAAGTATAGTATCTAATAGATAGTCTGCAACTAAGTTCGTTTAGTTAAAAGTGTTGGGAATACGACAACTCAGGTGACCTCTTCTTGGGAACAGGATGTTTTAGGCGACTTCTTCCCTACAAAATCAGCCTCAAACTAAAATCACAAGTCAATATTGCTATTTGGTTGTTGTTTTTGGTACAAGTGTAGGAAGCTATCTATTTTTTGTTAGACAGTGTATTCTGTAACTTGTCATTTTTGTCTATCTTGCATCATTCCATCATATCCCCTAATCAAACTTTCATATTAGTCAAGGATTAGAGATACCCATTAAGAACTCGATCTTATTCAAGCCTAGTGGGTCATTCACCTTCCTTATGTGCAATAGGAGATATGAATGATCCCCCTTGATCCCCATTTCTTATTGTATAGTCTCAAACTTAGGCCACCCCATTCCATTCTATTCCATAACCATTAGTTAAAATGCCTCTTGTAACTTAAATATCATCTTCTTTGAGAAGGTCCAAAAGTGTGCATGCAAAATGTGGTGGTGGTTGATAAACATTAGCATATCTCTAGCATCGCCAACAACTATTTTGATTCAACCAAAAAATTTAGTGTCTTTGAGTGCATTATACATGGCATGCACACAACAAGGAGTCCACCAATATGTCCACAAGGTGTTTCCATTAATTTTCCCACAACTTTGCATACATAGGCCACATCTTTCACTAATTTGACAAAAAAATGGACTTCAAAAATTGATCATTATTGATTTGTAAAACTAAAATAATGAATTGAAATTGAAATTTGCAAAAATGTATATTGTAAACCCTTAAATTAATTATTAAATTTGCCAACTAAAATTCATAATTGCTAATTAGTTACTAGTATAAACATTGTTTGCTAAAGAAAGAAGTTATGAAGGAAGTCTCACTTAAGGCTTCAATAATGCTTTGAGGCCTTTGATTCAATGATAAATGATGTCACTCTTTCTCCTACCCTTCCTTTCACTATTCCTCGATGCTACTTCCTTCTCTTGTAATTTTTCTTTCAATGAAGCTTGTTGTTGAAACTTGAAAGTTAGTTGAAATGATGCTTAAATCCCTATTTGCAAGTTTTTGAGTGTTTAGAGTTTGGGTGGTGGAGCCCACAGGCTATTAGAATTAAGGGTTATGACACATTAATTTTTTTTTTATAATAGAGAACTTTGTAGCTATCTGTCATATTTTTTAGATGCTTGGAAGTCTTTTCTTCACATTTGAGAGTCTCCAAGAAGTCCCTTGGACATCTCAAAGTTCCTCAAAATTACCCCCCAAAAGGGAACGCCCTAGAAATGTCCCCTCATGAGACGAACATCTTGGAAATGTCCCCAAGTCTCGAGTGGTAGTGGTGAGATAACGAGGGGATATCCACTCTAAGTCCCTTTGTCCTAGAGATGTCTCTGTCCTAGAAATGTAAAAGGATTTTTTATTTTTTATTTTATTTTATTTATTTATTTATTTATTTTTTTGGGGGGGGCACCTATATAGAACACTAATCATACATCCTTTGGGCATGACTTGGATAAACATATTTAGTTTGCAATATTTTTTATATTGGAGGTCTGAAGCTTATCATTGACCTTAACTCATCCATTTACTGACTTCCTTTTTTAATCTCCTAATCTTAAACATTTTCCTAGCCCTTACTATACCATCTTGATTACAAACTTCAACAAAGATATTTGATAATAATATGTAACACTTAAAGATTTTTGAAAAAAAATATTATGCAACAAATTCTCTAATAGATTGAATCCTCTCATACAACAATAAATTGATTTTACTTCCTCTTACTTTTCTTCTCACCATATCTCAATCTTAATGTTTTCACTTGCAATATTTCTCACTTGTAGAACTTGCTATTACAACTTTCAACTTTCAACTTTATTGTTAGAAACTTTGAATTGTAATGAGGCTTAGACACTTATTTATAAGGTTTTTGTGAATGCCTAAGATTTGGGAGGGACCCATAAGCCATTAGGGTTTAAGGCTTATAACACACATTTCAAATTACTTTTTGATTAAACAAACTATAACATTTGCAACTACGACGCTTAGACGTCTTTGGGACATTTGAAGTCCATTGGACATCTCTAGTGCCATCCCCTACACATCCACACATCCTTGTCCCAAAAAGTATTAAGATATTTGGCACAGGTACATCATGGAACTTGTTTGTTTAAGTTATGACACACATTTCAAAAAAAATTGGTTTTTTAGTTGGTTGGTTAAATGAACTATTATTAAGCTGATAGGCCTTTTTATTGTGGGCACTGCCCACCCCAAAAGTGTATGATAGGGAAAAAATTACAGGTGAAAATTACGGGTGAGACTTTTTCTGGCAGTCAGCAACAACAAGTCTGTTTTTTGCATGTTCATAAAATTTTCTCTCCACCAAATTTTTTCGATCAGGAATCTGATGCCGGCAAAAGGGGAACATTTCTAATCATCGCTTTGAGATGTTGGTGAACCAGCGTATTGAGATGGAGATGAAATGGGTAAGATAGGCTTCAAGATGAAATCGCAGGCGCCTATAAAAAAATGTGAGTTTAGATAGTGATTAGATTTGTTATTGTTGAGCGACTGGTGCCATCATCTCCCCATGAAATATGGCATTCCTCGTGGTCGATCTCCCACATTTTGCGGCATATTGGACTGCTTCGTACGCCGCCTTCAATTGCCAACATAAGTTTTGATAAATACTACATGCAGGTACTAATTCGTTAAAATTTTCGTGTGCACTCTTCAAAACCTTGCCTTGCATCTCCGTTGTTTGCATTGGTTCAGTAGGGCATACAATTACCTTCTTCTTCTTCGTCTTCATGGTTGGTATACAATTATCTTGCTCAAATGACCCAGTAAAAACAGAGCCCGAGAGAGAAGGCTTATTTTGCATTTGATAAGGATTCTGTGCAAAAGTCGACGGTGGTGGAATTTGAACCGTGGGTGCTTCGGCTCTGATCCTGGGCACGAAGGCAAGATAAATAAACTTACTTTTTAACGAATTTATGTAGCATCGGGTGCCATAAAAAATGAGCCCTCCACCACCAAGCCCAAGCCCACCACCCCCAAGATCAGTCACAGTGACGGTAGTGTTTGAAGTTTACTATCAGCTGGATGATGGAATGTTTAGCATTGTGGGAAACGCTTCAGAATTGGGAAAAGGGGACCCTTATGAAGCTCTGAATATGACACAGAGTTCTGAAGATTCTTTGCTTTGGTTTCACACTGTGGTATGTTTATTTATTTTATTTAATGGTGTAAGTCTACCAGTTTCCATTTAAATAGGCATGCAGGCCAGGGAGCACATTCCCCACAAAATTACCCGACGGTGGTGGCGGCCGACAACTTTGAACACTTTCAACATCCCAGGGTTTTATCTATGCATGTGCATGTTAGAGATTGCCAAAGGAGATGGGAAACTAAAGACATAGTTTTTGAAACAATTCATAATGGAGAGTTGATAGTTAATTTACAGATTGCCTATAAAAGTTGTATCGATTGTGCAGAAGTACACAAAAGAAAATTCGTTGAAAAAGTTTAGAAACTTCCCAATAGACTCAATTGGCAAGTCTGCGCTCAAGGAACTTTACGATAAGTTCATTACTGCATTGTTTAGTTCATCTGGCTGCCGTGATGTTGAAAAATGGAGTGCTTGCTGCATTTTTATCTTATTTACAGTAAGAAAGCATTAATGTACTCAATAATTTTTACCGATGTTGTGTCAATGAAATTAAGTAGCATCCTTCCTTGCGGTTCAAAAAGGAACTGTTTATTCAAAAAGAAAATCAAGAATCAAGTTTTGTCTGCCTTTTTGTGACTTAACATTTACCTGTGTGGAAGTGCTGTTTTTTTTCTTTGGTTTGTTCAACCCTCAGGCTATCTTGGAAGATCTATTCTATAGGGAATAGAACATCTTGGTAACATAGTGAAATTGGACGGTCTTCATCATTTTCTGCACCATTGATTGGTGGGGCTATTTGTGAGTTTCATGGGACAGTCTACAACAGCCATGGCTCTAAAAATGGATATGCAAACTGAAATCACGTCGAATATAACCATTGAAGTCAATAGGAGGAGCTATTTAATGTGTAAATTAGTTATGCTTCCCATACCTCTGTGTAAATTAATTATGCTTGCCCCAGATTTGGTTTAGTAAATAAGCACATATATACACATATAGCCCCAGATTTTTTTTCTTTGGCAATGTAACTGGATGGATATGCTTTTTTCAATGGTGAAGGGGAAATATTAGAAATGGTTTTGCACACACACATCATATCATAAAAAGTCAGCTTGGTTTGAAGTTGGCAGTATTAAATCCAAGCTTTCCCATATTTCTTATTATTCACTAAGGGGTATGGCTTGACTATGTTAATCATAGTAAATGTGATGGTAAAAATAAATGTAAATCATGCCTGAATGAAATGGAACTCCATTATTGGGTAATAGGGTCAAATGAAATCAAGCTATCCATGTCTAAATATCAGATTAATATTGATTCCAATAAAGGGGCAATGGACGTTTATCTAAGATGCGAGGAAGAAAATGTTGGTGCGTATTTGCACATCTTATAAGATCTCTTTGTCAAGCTTCCCATTCATCTATTGTGGCCTGCTTCTAAGAGATATTGTATTACTGAACTTGTTTTAGGTACCCACTTCATATACCTTGGGTTCCTTATGGTGCTAATATATACGTTAGTTCTAGTATATTTAAATTAACTATCGGCGTGATCATTGCACCTCTTCTAGATGCAAGTGCTAGTAGCTATCCCCTCTGAGGATGCCTCGATGTCTCCATAACATTAGAAGGATGTCTTGGGAACGTCCTAGAATTCCCCAAAAAGAGGACAGCCTACAACATAACCAGGCCTTAGGTGCTAGTAATGAAATGGTAGGGGATCATTCCCACCAAATCCCTGCATCCTGGCCTCCTTTGAGAATCTCCTGATCATATTTATTTCCCCTAGCCCTGCTACACCAGCCCAATTGGTGGCTTCAGGCAAGATGATTGGTAGCAATATGTAATATATAGGAGTTTCTGACACAAAAAGGAATTATACAGAAAATTCTCCGAGCTTTGTATTTGTATGACTTCTGCAGATTCTAAGCAAGGTTCCTTGTATAGCAGTATTAGATTTTAATGCCATCTATTTGATTAAGTGATATGCATCTTTAGATGTCTAGAACGGAAACGAATGCTCACTATACATGTTGCGAGGACTCACTGCATTGCACGATGTGATAGTCTGCTCGTAAATCAAGAGAGTGGAAACTTTATCTACAATGAGTTGCATCGATTCATACACAGAATATTTAACGAATACGATGTAATCTGGCTTCAAACTTTGCTGCTGCACCTAGTCTTCATAATACACATGCATGCTATATCTTGTGATCATTGCATACCACCAGAATCTATTCCTTCGAGGCGTCTAATCGAATATTCATGAATAAGATAATGAGGTTTCCTAGAAAGGTATTTAAAATAAACCGGTTTTCATGTGTTCATGTCTCTCTTCCATGTTCTGAAGTCGCGACATGGCCAAATACTCACAGAAGACTACTAGAAGACACACCATTAAGTTGGATCCAGTTAATTGCATTCTATAGTAGAGTTTCCAAGCTTCAGCAAAACTCTCAGTCTGAACATAACTTGCAATCATTACATTAAGTGAAAATAAACCGTCTTTTCTCATTCTGTCAAACACTAGTCACGAATTCTCTAAAGTCCCACATTTAGGATACAATGCTCCAATGTCATTCTGCAGAATTGCATCTGTCCCACCAAGTTCTGAGCCATGCGGCATAGCCCTTGAAGCGCTAAGTACTGGATGAATGCTTATCAGGGTGATTGCACTGACTTTCAGACATGGCAGCTTCACTCTGATACACCAGCATTAAAGCTTCATCAGAGCTTTCATTCCGCACATAAGCTGCAGTCGTTGCCTTCCACGAAGTTACATTTTGTGGTGGCCTTTCGTCTAACTTTAGGCGGGCATTCTCCACATTCCCGCATTTATAATACATGGATGCAAGGGAAGTAATAACAGTTTCTTGAGAATCATATCCAATTTTTAGAAGAAAACCATGGATTTCTTTTCCCTGTTGCAGAGTAGCACATACCGACAGAGCACTGACGACGGTGTCTAAGTCGGTTTTCTCTGGCACCATTTGCATTTCCCTGAGGAGACTCAAAGCCTCTTCTCCATATCCACTCTGAGCATATCCTGTGATTATAGCATTCCATGCGGCGGCATTGGTTTGAGGCATTTTGTCAAACACATCGCGTGCATCCTCAAGAAAACCACATTTAACATACATATCAACAAGGGCACTCCCAACAAAGACATCGGAATCTAACCCAACATCGACTGCATATTCGTGGATCTCCCTACCCAAATCAAGAGACTTGGTAGAAGCGCAGGCCTTGAGAACAAAAGGGAAAGTGAAACGATTAGGCTCCACATTATCCGTTAGCATTTTGTCATACAGAAGAAGAACCTCGTTATAAAGACCACTCATAGTATTGGCTCTAATCATCATGTTCCAGAAGAAGCGAGTGCGTTTTGGAATTTGATCAAAGAGCAGCCTGGCCTCCACCAGACTGCCGCACACGACATACATGTTTAAGAGCTTGCTACCCAAATAAACATCTTCAGTCAAACCATTTAAGACAATGTAGGTGTGAATTTGTTTACCTTGTTCCAGGGCTTGAAGGTCCGCACAGGTCTGTAACAGACGAGCATACGAGCTCGACTGAACTGGAATGTCTCGCCGCTCCATTGTCTGCAAAATAGCCACCGCTTCCTCCAGCCGCCGCTCACTGCATAAAGTTTTGATGTTTTGATTCATGGTGTTCGGACTGTAGCCCGCTTGTATTAACCTGAATTTGCGTGTTTGCGATGCAGTGGTACTTGAACGCCTACGGAAACCATCAGCAGAGGAGGAGGCGTTTGTGTGATGACTGAATAATCTGTGGGAGCGATAGTTGTGGGTCAGCACCACAAATGGCAATGCCATCTGTATGCGTCTGAGTGCCAATGCTGGGAAAGTTTTTAAAGGGAATTACCATTCCAGGGAAAGGGGTTTGTGCTGGTTCATCCAGTAATGCATTGATCTAGAGGATAAGCTAATCCAGCATAAAATCATGCGCGCAATTTATCGACCATTTTTTTATTAAAAAAGAAAAATTTTGGTTGGGGTTGGGGGTCGCCTCAATGCTTATCCTAATGTATGGGAAAATAGGGTAAGGTCTACTGTTCTATCACGGAGGTGTCTTTGTAAAAGTCTATTGTTATCTTTATGTCACGCTACAAGTTTGGCACATAGAAGTTTTCACTCTTCTACATTTTTGGTATTTTTTTATATGGCCTAGACGTATCAATCCACCAATTTTTATTGGTCTTAAAGGTTTAAGAAGGATCTAATAAGTCTCTAACTTGGATGTTTTATTTTGATTTGACATTTTTTAAGGAGAACTCTTCTTGAAAGTATGTTTTGTGAATGGGTTAACAAGTATTGGGTGTTATATGGGGTTTAGCTTGATGTTGTTCAAAATACGTTGAGGCTAGTTATAGAAAGGTTATTTGTAATCATGTCTCATAGTATATTTGTGTTTTTTTTTTGTTTTTCAACTGTAGACATGCAACTTTGTCAATGCGTATGAAAAGTTGTTTTGTGTGCATGTTTGACTTGAATTTCTAAGGTTTCTTTTGTCCTATTGAAACTTTTTGTTTGTTATTGTTGCTTATCTTGGTAGAGTCATTTGTGTTGAACTTGATCGATCTTTATCAAGCTCATCTATACAAGTGTGTATGTTGAGATAGATCTTTCTAAAGATTTGAAAGAGTTTATGGATATTTCGATTGGATATCTACACCACACCATTAGAGGGAGTGGCATTTTTCCCCTTCTAAATAGGGTTTGAAGACATCTGTAGTTGTACTTGAGCAGTTGAATGGTCACGTGTGAGAGGCCTTTTGTCTTTAGAACCACTAATGTTTGCACATCTATTTTTATAGTTCCCAACTATAGTCCACCTTTCACCAATTTTTGAAGAAGCTTTAATAGGCTAGGCGAATAATTTGTTAGAAGGAATAATAAGAGAACAATCTTTAATAGTATGCTTATAATTTTGATAGCAAAAACAAGTATTGGACAAGAAGTGTTATTTTTTAAAATAAATGAATCTTATTTAATGCATATTTTTGTCATGTATCAACTTGATACCTCATTCCATCTCTAGTAGTCTCTTCTTATCACTCTAAAGAAATATTTATTTCACAGAAACAATGGTCAATCTAGCAATTTGACACCAATGACAAGATCCCTACACTACATACCCTGAAATTGAAAAGGGAAAGGAAAATGAACCTATTAGTAGCATGGTGAGGTTGTTCGGATTGAGAAGGCCTAGTTAGCATTGGACTTGGTTGTAGGGTCTGAGAAAACCTAGTTAGCATTGGCCTTGCAATAAAAAATATGACTGATGGTATTTTTGAGCTTCATTCTAGTCCATTGGTACTTGGATGAAGATTGTGCCACTAACTATGTATGATTTTCATGAAGATCACCACTGAATATGTATGTGAACTCAATTGTCCCTTCAAATCAAATAATTAACTTACAAAAAATATATAATATTTTTGCCATATTTTAGTCCCTCTGTGTAAAATTGGCATTAAAAATTTTAAAGTCTAGTTAAAAGTTCATTTTTACATTTAAGTCTCTAAGTGTTGGGATTTTCAAAGAACTGGTTGCTCTCACATATTCGGGATTTGGGTGCAGTTGGGATTTCAGGAATATGGGCACTCATGTTAGGTCAAGTCTTTCAGTTAGTCTAAGTCCAAAGTTCCAAGTCCCGTAGGAATTTGTTACATTAGTGACAAAAGATAAAGTTTGATAAAAAAAAAATAGGGAGAAAGTGCCAAAGTGTTTCATTGTGGGAAATTGATGTTCGAAGTGCTAAAGGTGGTAGAAATGGAAGCTCGGTGGTAGAATTCTCTAAAGAGATGTTGGGACCCACACTATGTGAAGTCATGGACGAATTGAAAGATGACAAAAGAAGCTAACTCAATAGATTCATGATTGATGAATGATGAAAAGACTTATTACCTTGACAAAACCCCTTTGTTTAGGAAAGGGACGTTTGAAGTACGCATTCATCAGAAAGTGAAGGGGGGAAGTGCAATTCCTGAAATATCGAAAGTGGGAGCTCATGAAGGTTGGTCTCCGACATTTGCGAAGTGGAAGATGGGCTTCAAAAAAAATTCACTGTAGCTGCTCCATCGACGGATTCTAAAAGTGTGTGGTGCAAAGTAATTCAAGGTCACATACTTGTCTATTGGTTGGTAGAGTCATTGGTGATTTCCAAGTGCTTGTTAGATTATCTTAAAGAGCGACATGCTTAATTAAGTTGCCATGAGGTTTACAGAAAGGTATGCAAAATTCCGCCTAACACAAAGAAGAAGAGTCAGGGTCAGCAATGTTGAAGTGCCATCTGTCATGAAACTATTTCAGTTAACTTTCAAGAATTGTTGTTGTAACCATCATGGAAGAAGAAGGGATTTTTTATATCTTTGTTGAACATTTTATTAAGGATCGACAATTTTGGTTTTAGCTCTCCCCCTTTTGTTGTGACAATTGAGTGAGAATCAAGAGTCAAAACTATGGTTTTTACATTCATTTATAGTTGAAACATTTACTATTGAAGGAATGGATGAATGATAGATGAAGTCAGTTAATCTTAGATATTGATCTATGTTCTTAAGATCTATGATTATTAGATGATCTTTGAGTCATTGTTGGTTTTCCTTTATCATATATATTCTATTTAACAAAATCAACACTCCTTTATATGTTTTATGGTGTGTATGACTTTCATAGCTATGGAGGTGATAGTTGGCAAGTGATGTTTTGGGCACTAGGAATCACTTGAGGGTTGTAATTTATGGAAACACTTATGATTGGAGTGATCGCATGTTGAGAAGATTGCCACTGGAGTCACAGTCATGAAAATGACAGTCTAGAATTAGGATAACAGGGTATAGTGCTATAGTTTTGGCCAGCGATGAAGATATATAAGGTATTAGGGCTTGCAAAGTTAACTAAAGGTATTTTTGGATGTATACGTGCTTCAGTTAAGAGCGCAAGAGTTTTGGTTATCAAATCTATGAGATAAAGGTATGTGAAGACAGTAAAACAGTATAACAGGGTATATGAACAGTTGCGAAGATCAAGGAAAGTGTAGTGGATGTGGTAACGTGATAAGATAGATGAATATAGTATATTGCCGACTCTTTGGTAATATAAGATCGCTGACTCCATAATTATCATTTGCATAAGTTATTATTATGTTTTGTATGGTATTTGTGAAGCCGACTTGAAGGTTGATTTTGTATAAGTATAGAGTGCTTTTGTGAAAGAGAAGTGTGGATGTGATTATGATGAAGAATTAAGACTATGAATCTAAGAGAAGAGATCAGATGGGAGATCAGTAAGAAGCCGAGCTATAACTGGAACTATCTAAGAAAGATAAGTTCTTGTATTGTTCACATTTTGGAGAACTCTTTTGAGACAGTTTTTGATTGTAAGAGCAGTGTGCTCACCACCTTTGACCAGGTGTTTTGTATTCCCCTAACAGGGTTTTTTATTCCTCTAATAAGGAAATGTACTATGTAAGTGTCAATTTCTGGATTCAATTGTGTAGCATTTTTTTAACCATCAACGTTTCGGATCATACTACATGATCCATCATTAGGATGCTACTAGAGAGAAAGGAAACATAAAATGATATGTTGCAGATCTGGCATACAATAAAAAGAGAAAGGAGAGAGCAAGAGGGGAGAGAGAAGATAGGTGCACAGAGATCCACAATGACAAGACCTACAACCAATGACAGTTAGAGAAGGGTGGGGAAAAACATCACTCCCAATGAAATAACAAGAAAATAAAAATGATATAGTGCAAAAATGAATTGACATAAAAGAGAAAAATTGATATATAAATATAAATGAGTGTAAAAGTGCAAGCATCATATATATCCAAAAGAATATGTACATATGCATACATGTACAATAAATATATGTGTATGTATTGTACTGAATATATGTACACAAAAGTGTATATATATGTGTATGTATATATATATATATATATTTATGTATTATGTATGGATATATGTACACAAAGGTGTATATATATGCATATATACAAATATATGTATATATGTATATATACAAATATATAATTAATCTTTTGATGATTAAAGAGATTCAACATGAAAAGGATGAAAGAAACAAAGTTGAAGAGTCACTAAAAGAAGTTGATATGGAGATAGGACAAATGAAGATTGAACTTGACCAGTACAAAGATAAATATCAAGAATTGGAAAAATATAATCAGATCGTTAAAGGTGAACTCACTCAAGCCAAATTACAAATTGAGAAGTTGCACATGAGCAATGACAAGATTGATGAACAAAGAGCAAGACAAAAGCCTAAAGGAGATATGATTGGAGTTGGATTCAATGAAGCTGAATGTTCAAAAACCCAAGAATAATCAAATGAAGCAAAGACTGAGGAAATACCTACTCCTACTCATGAAGAACCTAAAGAATAGTTCAAACCCTTCAGAGGTAGATGTTTCAGATGCAACAAAGTTGGACACATGAAAAGAGATTGCAGAAGTAAAGGTAACTCTAAGCCCTTTACTAGTTATTATTTTAATTGCTATGAATATGGACACAAGAAAGTAGGTTGTAGAAAACATGATCAGTCTAGGTATAAGCAAGACTATGTCATAGAAGAATCAACAACCAATATTACATGTAAGAAATGCAATAACTTTGGACATACAACAAGGTATTGTAATTTGCAGACTAATCGAGATAGAAGAAGACCACCTACTTGTTACAAATGAAACAATCTAGGTCACATTGTGAAGTTTTGTAGATATAATGGAGAAGACAAGAGAAGAGGACCAAGAAGACCAAGTGAACCAAAAGGACCACCTCCTATGTTTATAAGGAAGAATATTGGTGACAGTGGTGAGATTCTAAATGACTGCATGAATGAACTTGAGATTCATTTCAAGAAATCAGAGGATGAGAAGATATGACAAGTAAAAGTTCTAAACAAAGCATTGGTTCAGGGATAGACAATTGATGATACTGTGTCTTCGCATGATGAGTTCTTTGAGGCATCGACCTAGAAGGCCGCATGGCCTTATGGGGAGAATTGGATGCAGTAAATAGAAAATATCTAGCCCCTATATATGTGGAGTAAGCTCATGCGAGCTTAGGTATGATGTGTATAGACACTGAGGAGTCTATGGATGAGAGCGCAACACTTGAAGATTCATCTTCTGTGTTCGCGAGTTTTATCGATTAGACATCATGTGAAGTTGAGCTACTTGTGTTTAATACACATACTCAACTTTTGATGGATAAAAGGACTTAAAAGACCTCAAAATCTACACCATTTGTTGATTAGTGCTTAAGGAGAACAGAGTTAAGAAGATTATCAGTCATCTGAAATAGTGATTGCATGATCGCGTGAAGCAAAGCACCAGATTCAAGCGTGTTTAAGGTATTTAGACCTAATCTCTTAGAGAAGTCATGGATGCACCAGTAGTTTATGATGTTGTAGATAAACCTAGGTATAAGTTCAAGAGGCATCCATTCAAATCCTATGAGGATGATCTGGAAGGAGCATTTTCACAAACCCTCGTAGGTGTGTTGCACATAGAAGACATTAGGGCATACATACACCACAAGTATGAGATCATTGGGGAGGTTAACATCTACAATGAAATGGATAGTATGGTAGAAGCTGATGGATCCATGGTAGAAGAATTTAAGCACCTACAAGATCAATCAATCCTTAAGTTAACCCTACTCAATATAGAATTCACAGAAGTTGAATGGTTTAAGATCATTTTTAGCAGAGTTCATGATTAGTTTTTGTGGATTGGTGAAGAACCTATGAAAATATGTGCATAGTTGATTCCTGAGATCACATGCCTTGACAATGAAGGAGCCCTACCTATAGCTGAAAAGAACCTAAGGAAATAGTCATAAACCTTAACCCATTCCAAGTGGGATAAGAGGGCAATGAAAGTAAATGCCATTTATTTGTAGGATGTTAGATTGGTAGCAATGTTGCTAGGCTACAAGTTGTTTTATAGTAGTACACCTAATTCTGTATCTGCTAGAGTCATCATGATGGCATACAAAATGGTGAAAGAAAACAAGAAGTATAATCTTTGTGAAATCCTAGCAGAATAGTTTATTGAGAATATGAAGGCTATAAAGAAGGACAAATCTAAGGCATTTAGGTTTGGATCATTGCTAATCCATATGTATATACATATCATTCACAAGTTTCTTGGCATGCACCCTAGGGCATGGAAGGACAATGTACCCACATGAATTTAGATTTCAAAATACTACAGAAGGTAGGACAAGAATTGGGTTGATGGTGAACTATTTGCCATGACTAAGATATTACAGAGGCAGATGAAAGAGAGGTATAGGATACCAGATAATTTAGTGGAAAAATATGAGGACACCATTTGTTTCATGATTGAAACTGATTGTGTCTACTTTGAGGTAGTTGAGCCAATAATGCAGTGGTGCTATCCTATGAGATATGAGGTAAGTGCTAAAATCCTAACTATGCAAGTGGAGCATGTACTGGCAGTGGAAAAAGACCCTACTCAAGAAAGATGGGGAACATATAGGGAAAAGTATGAAAAAGTTAGAGAAGAGCAAGAGAAGGTAACATGAAAAAGGAAAGTCGGCAAGATTTTGAATACATCACTGCGAAGGTGGGAATAAAAAAAAGGCAGTTGATAGATATGAAAAATAAGATGGAGGCATCTTCTAGCATTGTCATCGATGCACCCATTCCTTCTGAGACAGAAAAGATAGTATCTCTTACTGTTAATATTGTTGATTTTTCAGCCACTCAAGAGGAAGAAACACAAGATGTTGTGCCTGTAGTTATTCCCAGAAGATAAAAAAGGACAGGTAAGTAGGACAGTCCTAAGGAAAAAGAGATAGAAGTGAAGAGGAAGAAGGAAGAAAAGGTAGTTGAGAAAGAGGGAGAGAAAATAGCTCAAAAGAATCCACAAACCTTGTGGAAACTAGACCTTATATCACTACAAAAGAGACTGATTAAAGATAGAAATCTGATAAGAGTGAATAGATACTATGAGAGATATGACTCTAAAGACCAAGCAATCATTGAAGATACTATCATTGAGTATCTACTAGCCTTTAAAAGGAATTTGTTGGAGATTGAATGAAACAATCCCAAAGACCTATATAGTAAACTAGAAATCGGGAAACAGTTAGCACAATCGGAGGATGAGAACATAAGGAAAAAGACAATTGAAGATATGTTACCAGTTGTATCTCTACAGGAGAGAGAGAGAGAATCATAAATGCACTAAAACCCCTACTGAGGACAAAGGCTAGACTAGTCAATTATGGCTAGGAAATATGATGAGGTGATTGAGAACACCCAAAAGGCATTAGACCAAGTTCTAATGTATGACAGGCCAAAGAAGGCTTCACCTCCCAAGGCTTCTAAGCCTATATCTGTGGGTTTAGGAGAAATTTCCAAGGAAGTGGATGAAAGTGTTCAAGATAGCATGCAACCTGATTTCTTTGTCGATGGTGTTCCTGTGGCCCTTGACACTTCACAGGATGTTAATGATCCATTTCTCGATAATGTGGATAGTGTGATGGAAGTTGGAGATCAAGAGAAGATAGAGGAAGAGAAATCAGAAGAGAAACAAGAAGAAAAAGTACAGGAGAAATAAATTCAGTTAAAGGAAAAGAAGGTAGAACAAGTCAAATCAGAAAATGTTGTCGAGGTTAGTTTGGACACCTCTTCATTGTTGGAAAGTATGGCCAAACCAGTAAGTTCTGATGTGGACAACATGGATGAGGATGAGCTGATGAGGCTATCATTTATGGCTTTTTCTAAAGCTAAAGAAAGATTAGTTCAGAAAGGTGACAAGAGAGTTAAGGTAATGGCCATGGTTGTAGAAACAGTGAACAAGCTTCTCTCCTCACTGGTTATCTCAAAGAAAATGATGAAGCTGAGAACCTTGGTACAATATTGGATAGCTTTGACAATAATTTTGATTCATTGCTAAAGACTTTATAAGAAAAGGTTGAAAAGAACTTTTTGGAAAAGAAGTTGAGAGAAGTTTGTAAGTCCATTTCATGGGACTTAAACATTCTCAAGGCTACTACTCTTAAGTCCAAGATTTGTGTAGCACAAGGCAGGAAAATATATAGCTACTACATAAGTCCTTACAGACACATAAATAACATTGAGGAGACCATAGCCAAGGATAGGGCTACCCTTGACAGTCTTATGGACAGTTGTGAATCATCTTCACAAATTGTGGGAGAAATGAATAAAGAGACATCTGGGCTATTGGATAAGATAGGGGTACTGGAAACAAAGAAAGGGAGAGTTATAGATAGATTTGGCTTATTGAGAAGCCTACTGACCCCTAAGCTTACAATGCTTGAGTCACATCTTTTGGAGATGGAAAAGGTTGAAGGCTCAATGACCGTGTCTACACTTACAAAGCTTAAGGAAATAGAGACAACATCATATGCATTGAATGGATTAATCCATGTTAGTGAGCTTCTAATAAATTCATGGGCTGAGGAAGTGAAGACATTGGAAAACTCTTTCCAAGATGTCTTAAATCTGGTGAGTAAGCACTAAATCTTTTGTGCTTAAGTTTTGCAATTTTGAGTAAACCTTTGCCATTGATGTCAAAGGGAGAGGAAGACAAAGAAAAATGAGGAAGAGAAAGAAATATGAGAGAGTAAAATGTAGAGAAGAAAATAGTAAAGAAAAGAGAAAATGTGTAAAACAAAAAAAAGTAGAAAAGAGAAAAAGAAAAGAAGAGAGTTGTATTGTGACACTTAGTCATTTTTTTTCTAAGTGTTGCCATCAATGCCAAAGGGAGAGATTGTTGGAAAGTGATGTTTTGGGCCACTAGGAATCACTTGAGGGTTTTCATTTATGGCAACACTTATGATTGGAGTGATCACATGTTGAGAAGATTGCCACTAGAGTCACAGTCATGAAAATGACTAAGTCCAGAATCAGGATAATAGGGTACAGTGCTACAGTTTTGGTCAGTGATGAATATATATAAGGTATTAGGGCTTGAAAAGTTAACTAAAGGTATTTTGGAATGTATACATGTTTCAGTTAAGAGTGCAGGAGTTTTGTTTATCAGATCTATGAGATACAATGTTCGAAAGGTATGTGAAGATAGTAAAACAGTAAAAAAGGGTATATGAACAGTTGTGAAGATCAAGGAAAGTATAGTGGATGCGGTAAAGTTGCTAAGATAGATGAATAGAGTATATTGCCAACTCTTTTCTAATATAAGATCACCGACTCCATAATTATCATTTTCATAAGTTATTATTATGTTTTTTATGGTATTTGTGAAGCCAACTTGAAGGTTGATTTTGTATAGGTATAGAGTTCTTTTGTGAAAGCGAAGTGTGGATGTGATTATGATGATGAAGTAAGATTGTGAATTTAAGAGAAGAGATCAGATGTGAGATCAGTAAGAAGTTTAGCTATAACTGGAACTATCTAAGCAAGATAAGTGCTTGTATTGTTCATATTTTGGAGAACTCTTTTGAGTTAGTTTTTGATTGTAAGAGTAGTGTGCTCACCACGTTTGACCAAGTATTTTTAATTCCCCTAATAGGGTTTTGTATTCCTCTAACAAGGAAATGTACTATGTAACAATCAGCTCCCAACAGGGCTAGATCTCCTAACATGGATATTATATTTTAGTGCATATTTGTGGGTACCATCCCCACCGGGGTTTTCCCTTGGCTAGGGTTTCCTCGAGAACAAATCATGGTGTCATGAGTAATGTGTTATGCTTATATGTTATTAAATCATTTCTGCATTACTTTGGATTATTTACAATTGTTTAAAGTTTAGATCAAAGTTCTATAATACTGATTCACCCCCCCTCTCAGTATTACCTAATCCTAACAGGTGTACATGCTGAGATCTTCATAGTAGTTTAGTTATGTTTTATTTTCATAGTTGTTGAAAATAATACAATATCTTTTTGTTATCATTTTATATTTATGTGTGGATATAACATGGTGATGTATGTCCATTAGAAGCCTCTAGTTCTACTCTCGGGTTAAGAGCATACCCCCTTTATATTTAGAAACTACAAAACATATTCATTGAATATCTATTTCAAGGAGTTGTACTTGTCAACTTAGAGATTGAGCTAATTGAAAGTCCTTTCAAATGTTTGTTGATAGAGAAGTCTTGTGAGAGTTTGACTCAATATTATTAAAGACCAATCTGTTAACCAACAAAAATTTGGTGAATCTTTTGGGGAAACGAATGATCATTTTAAGATCAACCGATTAAACATGAGGGAATAATGGTGCTACCTCATGAAATCATCTTTCATGCACTTCAACCAAATCTAGGGTTTCAAGAAGACCAGGAAGATATCATCAGTCAGTTGAATACTCTTGCATGGAGATCACAAAGAAGAATTGAAGAGTACAGACGAATGAGTCTAGTCTTGGAAAGAGAAGAAGAATTAGTAGAAAATTTATAGTTGTTTTTGTAGAGACAACAACAAAGACAAGCTTAGAATTTAGCATGAAGTCAAGAGAATTGACCTCAGCAAGAAAGACCAAGATATTAGTAAGTTGTAACAAATATGGACACTCAAAGATATACAAGAAGTGCGAGAGAAAGAGGGGAAGTAGATCTTGTGTTTGAAGAACTTAGTAAAGTGATTTTTTCTCTGATGAAGCCCATTCATCAGAGAAAAATAATTCCTCCTACTCCGAAGAAGAAGAATGTTCCATCTCCCATTTCCCAAGTCCTAACTCTACATAGTTTTGCGGTAACCTCAAGAGCTAGTTTCAATCCTATTCCTTTCTCCTTATTGAGAAGAATGGATCAGTCGGTGCCTTGGGGAACAGTTATTGGACCGCTTAATCTTACTACTCATAATGACCTTTTTCACAGGTCTACGAAGAATTTCCCTAAATTTGTGAGTGATGGAAAGGTTTCTACTGATGAGTACATTGCATCTTTCTTTGTTGTCTGTGGAGTGCTTGTGGTACAACATGAATATGTGGTGGTTTTATTGTTTGTAGAAATACTGCTTGATGGGGTTGCTGATTGGTTCCACCACTTAGCTCCTAGCTATATTACCAATTGGGATACAATGAGAACATAGTTTGAGGTAATATTTAAAAGCGCGGAGGATACGTACTCCTTTCTAGCATAATTAACCTAGATTAAGAAGGAAATCTCTATACCCATGCGAGAATTTTCGACCAAGTTCAACAAAATAGTTAATAAAATTTTGGTTGCTAAAAGACATACTACAGATAATCATAAATATTTATTCTTGAATACCATGCCCCTTGATATCAACTTCCATTTGAGAAGGGAACATGTAGCAAATTTAGCGAATGCTCAAACTACTGTTATTGTGCTAGAAGATGATTTCATCATAGCTCACAAGTGGAAGGAGCTAAAAGCTAGCAACAGTGGTAATAATAACAAATCCATAAAAGCCATGTTGTAGAGACTAATGAATGATATGATAACTCTTAAGAGGTAATTTTTGAAGGCCACTCCCTCACTTCACCAGCCTTACTAGGATTTTTCAAGAAGACAAAATGAGGGGAGATAATTGCAGCTTCCACCTACTCAGCAACGACTATCCATTGAAGCCCCTCCAAATTCTAAAAGGGGAAATATGTTCACCTTCCATTTTACAACTGATCATAGTGGAGAGACCTTCCTTGATATGGCTAGATGTATACTAATGGTCACCAATAATGAAACTCTAGAAGATACCTCTAGAATAGAAACAAACTCCAACTTTAATGGTGACTTTGAAAATTATTACCTAGAGTATGAATCAGATTCTAAGGGAAGAGGTGACTATTTTTCCACCATCGATGGGTCTGAAATGATTGTCTTGACAAGGAATTAGAAGGGGAAATAGTAAGGAGTATCAATACTACAAATAAATAGCACCACTACGCCCTCATTCTCAAAAACACTCGGTCAATCAGTTTCTCCTCATAATTCTATGGCTGCTCCTAGTAAAGATTCTAACCTTTTTGATATTTTTCAATTCTGTAAGGAATCCTACAATCAAATTTCACCCTTTGAGTACTTAAGTCAAATCCCTTCGAGTTGTAATGTCTAGTGGAATAGTGTAAACTTGAAAATGCCAAGGTCAATGCATGCTCAAGTCTAGCCTCAATAGATGAACCGTCCATTTCAGAAGTAACCCAACATGATGCTAGTGTGTTGGCTAAAAAGCCAAGGCCAAAAGCTTGAACCTTTTTATGTTTCTCTCTTCATTAATCAACATAAGCTTAGAAATTGCATTATAGACTTAGGGGCCTCCGATAATGTAATTCCAACACTAGTAGCTAAGGCTCTCAGTTTGTCCCTAATAAAAACCTTCGGGAGATATTATTTAATAGATGCAAAATACGTCCCCAGCCTAGTTGGCCAAATTAAAGATGCATAAGTAGTACTTGCGGCACACCCAACCAAAAGATTGAAACTCACCATCCTAGTGGTGGATATACGGGCTAGTTATGGTATGTTATTGAGTAGGAGCTTTTGCAAAGATATGAGTGGCGAAATAAAATTAGACTGGTCTTATGTGATCATACCTATCAAGAATAGGAAAGTTAAGCTAGAACCCAAAGAAAATGCCAAATTTAGTGTTCTGAAGTCTGATGACCTGAAAGTACAAATTTTGTATGAAGAACAAGAATTAATAAATTACACGTTGTTTACTAAGTATGACTCTTCATGGCTTAGGAATGAAGAAAAATAAGCACACTTATGGACCCTAGAATTTGATGTAAGTTGTGCCTCTTCTAGGTCTAGTGCAGGAGTAGTGCTTATTCCACCTCAAGGCAATGTCATTCATATGGCCTACAAATTGGAATTAAAAAATATGAACAATAGTGTAGAATATGAAGCTTTTCTACTGGGAATTATTGCAACTAAAGATGGAGGAGTCACAATACTGAAGGAAAAAGGAAATGCAAAATTGATAGTGAAATGGGTCAAAGGGATCTTCTCTATTAAAAATCATAGATTAAAAAATTACAAGTACAAGGTATGGGATGAGATAGAGAGCCTTGAGGCATTTTCAATAGAAGTAGTGTCCAAGGAACAAAACTCCCGAGTTGATTCCTTGGTAGTATCAACATCTATCCTACTACCTCACCCATACTTTGAAGACCAGAAATACACAATTGAGCTAGTGCATAGAATGAACGTCCCTGACAATGTAGAGTCCTAGAAAGTATTCAAGGATGATCATCGACTCTGATAGCTCTTGGATAATGTTAAGAAATATCTTTAAGGAGGAGAAAATCATTGTACCAATTTCTCCCCAGACAGTAAAAAGGACCTGGAACAAGGAGTCATGCAATTAAAAGGTAATAAGATCCCCTCATGTATGATATCATTATAAAAAAAATTAATAGACATGATGCATACATTAGAAGAAAGAGGCAAGAAATAGGAAACACCTTCGACAAGTATGAGAGTTTGAATATCGGGGATGGACAAAACCTAAAGATAATAAATGTCAGGAAATGATGTACAGAGGATGAAAAAGAAAAGTTGAGGAAGATGCTTACATCTTATCAAGATGCATTTGCATGGTGCTATGATGATTTGAAAAGCTTCATGGGAGAATGATTCAAGCACCACATTCCCCTAAAACCCGATGATGTTCCTTTCTGCCAGAAGAAGAGAAATTATAACCCCAAAGTATCTGATGCTATCTTTCAAAAAATTGACAAGATTTTGAAGGCCTGAATCATCTATGCTATCCACCATTCAACTTGGATATATAACATAGTCCTAGTTCAAAAAAAGAACGAGGAGATTAGGATCTGTGTAGATTTCAGGAATCTAAACCGAGCATCCCTCAAAGATAATTATTCTTTATCGAACATGGATCATCTGTTGCAAATGGTTGTAGGATCAGAGATGATGTCCATGCTAGATGGGTTTTTAGGCTTTAATCAGATAGAATTTGATGAAAGCAATCAACACAAAACAACTTTCACCACACCATGGGGCATATTTACTTACAACAAAATGCCTTCTGGGTTGAACAATCCAAGTGCTACTTTCCAGCGGGCAATGGACTTATCATTCAGAGATTTGAAGAATAAGATCATAGTTGTGTACCTAGATGACCTTATAGTAGTCTCAAAGAGATGAAGAAACCACTTACAAGATTTAGAGGTGGTCTTGGGAAGGTGCCAAGAACATGAGATTTATTTGAATCCAAAGAAGTTGGTTTTCTATGTGACTAAAGGGAAGTTATTGGGCCATATCGTATCTCAGGAAGGAATCTGCATAGATCCCAAAAGGGTTAGAGCTATCCAAAAAATCATCATTCCTTCAAGTAAGACTAGAGTGAAATCATTCTTTAGTCAAGTCAATTTTCTAAGAAGGTTTGTTCCTAATTTTTTTGAGATCACTAAGCATATAATAGACATGATGAAAGACAATCAGGGATTCAGATAGAGTGATGTGGGGAAAAAAGCTTTTGGGGATATCAAGGATTCCATAGTTAAGGATCCTACACTAGTTCAACCTGACTTTAATATGGAATCTATCATTTCTTGCTATGCTTCAGTACATACTATATTTGCTATTTTGTTCCAAGAAAATGATGAGAGAGTTGAAGCGCCCATAGCCTAATGATCGTTCTGTTGAAGAATCGTTAGTTGAAGTATTCATAGATTGAGAAGCATGCTTTTTCTGTGGTTAAAGCCCTAAAATTTTTAGGTTTTATATCTTACATTTGTTAGAATAACTGAGAGGGGGGTGAATCGGTTAATCACTGTCCCAATACAAAATGTATAATCCAAAAACAAATACTTCAATTTCTGCTACTCGGTAACTTAAAATACTTTTACTATCTATGCTTTTACCGATTATCAGTTTAAAACATATAGTAGTTATTGATCAAATCGAATATGCAACATGTAAATATGACATCAAAACAAACATCACAATCAACACATAACACAAGAGATTTAATGTGGAAACCCTGTGAAGGGAAAAACCACCTAGGACCGGTAACCCAAAATTATTCACTCTTCTAAAGTGAGGTTGGTGAAGACCCAACCTTGTTAAAGGTTAAAAACACACTATTAGGTGTGACCTTGTTAGAGGATTTAAGACCAACCATTATCGTCCAACCAACAGTCACTCTGGGGTTGACAGGATAACAATGCTCATTCTATGAATGATACATAATAAGACTTTCTTATTCCACTTGGTTAAGAGATTTGATTGTCTACAATGGTTAAATATGTAACAGTAGGTGATCTGTCTTAATACAACTTCAATTGCAAATATACATATCAATGTTCAGCTCATACAAATCTTTTTGATCAATGTAACATTTTTTATTCAATAACATATCAACTTACTGTCTGTCGATAATCACTCTCTGTCGCTCGGTAATGCTTTGCAGTAGGGTTCTCCTTAACTAGTATGATCAAAATACATGAAAACTTGTTCACACGATGATTTTGCAATTTCCTATTCTTCCGGCATCACACTCATTGTGAAATATCTAGTCTCTTATATAGACATGTAAACCATTTTCTTCTGCTCCATCAGATTTTGCTGCTTAATCATCTTCGTTGATTTTGCCTCTTAAACATACCTCGACACTTGTGTCAATAACATGTTTGATTCTCATCCTTTAGATCTTTCCTAAATTTCATTAGCCGTCGATCATCATAACAAACTTTATCTGTTACCTCAAAATCATACACGTTCCAGCTCATCAATCTTATTAGCTAAACTGATCATTTAGTTCATTTTGTTCTTCTCGGTTAACAAAGAAATACATCGGTAAACACAAGCTTGGTTTACACTGTGCTCGGTATACACTACACTCCGTCGGTGTATACTAAAATGCTTCAACAACTAACAACACTACTTTGTGTCTTTCAACTCTTTTCCTCATCATAGATGAATGAAACATAATCAAGTCAATAACATAAGGTCATAGATTCATCAACAAGTTACTCAATGTATTCCTTATCCTCATCTGTCATATCCATCTTCTTCATGTAGATATTTCTGTTCTTCATCTCTTTCACTCCTTTTCTATAAATGTTTTAGTATAGTAACTTACAAGATAAGTGTTGTCAAACTAGTTGACATCAATGATAACATAATACTGATTCAATCATATTACATATCTAATCAATTAGCTCGATGATCTTAAATCATAGATTCTTCAATCAGGTTCTAAATTAGTTGTAGTTCATCAATCTCTCCCTTTGGCATTGATGAAAACTTAAGAAATATGAAATATACCATACACATACCAAACATGTATTTTACAACTCTGTGAATAAATTTTGTACAAGCTCTCCCTAGCTTAATATGTTTAATCACTACGTTACTCAACAACATTGCAAATACAACTTTGACATTCTACAAATATGATCTTTTCAGCTCTTGGATTCCTTCTTCTGTTCTCAGTAACTGATCTTCAATGCTCTCCCTTTCTTCAATTTGTCTCTCCCTCAGATAGTTCTCATCGGTGCATATTGTTTCATATTATTTATCTCTCCCTTTGACAACAATGCCAAAGAAACAAATAAACAAACAACTCTTCACTAGCCAAGTAACTCTCTATTGTCTAGTGCATACTCTGTATCTCTATATACTGATATGCCAATCTGTTCCAATTTTCCAACTTTTCACAAACTTAGACATGATCCAAAGTGTGAACTATGCTACATCAACATGAATGATCTTCTGATAAGATTAGGCTAATGCAACATCGGGATCACCTTAGTGACTGGTAGATAGGGGACGGACCCCTATTCTAGTCCTCAAGTACTCAAATGCATCATTCGGTAGAGCTTTTGTAAATATATCTACAAGTTGTTCTTTTGATGTAACAAACTCTTGCTTAACGTTCTTCTCCTGTACTTGTTCTCTCAAGTAGTGATAGTTAATTGATATATGCTTTGTTTTAGAATACATCACTAGATTCTTTGAAATGTTTATTGCACTGGTGTTATCATAGTATATAATCATCAGCTTAGTGATGATCTCATTCATGTATGCACCTTAAAATGGTCGCCTAGACTTTGGGCCCCCATTCATCAATTTATCAAATCCCCGAATCAATATTTTCAAATATCAACAATATCAATTATATCAATTTCCTTGATCAAATCATAATCAATTCAATATTTCTTAAAGTTTGAGCCTTATTTAATTTAAAAGGGAAAAAAATAAAAATAAAAATCTTATTTAATTAAGAGAACATGCTCCTTTTAATTAATTAAAAATCTATTTTAATTAAATAATAAAATCACTTTATCCTAAGTCTTTATTTAATTAAAAGGAATTTTCTCCCCTTTTATTTAAATAAAAAATCCCCACTTTTCTTCTTATCCTATGTTGCACAAATAAAGCATTATTCTTATTTTATAAAATAAAAAAAAAACACTTTTTGTCTTATGTGGGACACAAAAGTCAACTCTTACTTTCTCATTGGAGGATATTTGTGCACAAGGATCAAGCTTCTTTTTTTCTCCACCGTTGATTAAGTCTTTTGCCTCTTAATCTCAATGGTCTATTTTCATCTCATTCTCTATAAAAGAAGAGCTCTCTTCCTCATTTTCATATCTTAAGTTTTTATGCTAATGTTATGCTGCAAGTTTTCTAGGTCATTTTCGAGCTCTTTGAAGATATTCTACATCGAAGTTTTGAAGACTTGTTATTGCATTTCATTGTAGTTGCATATTTCCTTTCTTAATTGTATTATCATGGCATATTAGCTTAGATTTCTTTTTATGCAATAGATTAACTTGCATTGTCATATAGATTTGCATTGCATTGCATCCATATTGATTTCATTGGAGATATTGGCATTGTTTCCCTTGTCTTTGATTTAGAATCTCTCATTGTGTGGTTGATTAGCAAGGTCATGAGTTTATAGCTCTAGCTGAGAGCAATTTTACAAATCTTGCAACTCCATGCATAAAGAGCTATGGATCGATTTGTGAGGGCTCATTTTTGAGTTTTCTTGCATGTAAGGATTCATAGAAGTGTGGTCACATTTTTACCATACATTTTTGGTGCCCACCATGGGGCAACCCACCTCTTGCATGCTAGTTTTGATTATTTTTGGAGCTAACCCTTGTGCAGATTTGTTTGGAGATGAAAAACCCTAGATTTGAAAGATTTGATCATATCTCCCAAACAGCTTGGTGTTTTGGTCTAAATTTTTTTTTGCAAGTTGAAAACATATCAGAGAAGCTCCCAAAAAAATTTCAAAATTTTTGGAGGTGATTTGTAGTTTTTATGATTTTTTCTTAGTTTTTCATAAAAAAATTATTTTTGGCGCAAATCAACATATTTTTTGGAAATTTTTATATTTCTAGGAAGGTCTTGGAATTATACAGGGGGTCTATTAACTGTGTTTTTAATTTAGAGATCATATCATAGCTCATTTGGTCAATTTATAAAAACTGGTCTGTTTTGGTAAAATGGGTCTCTAGGGCACAAATGAAGAGATTTTTTAAAATTTTTTACATTTTTGAAAAGATCTCTATTTTTTGATAGAGGTCTTATTTCTACATTTTGGGTTTAGGGTCTGAATTCATGTGGTAAAAATTAGATCTTGTTGACTAGGTCAAATGCAAAAAAAAAAAATTTTTGTGATGGGTATGCACTTATTTTTCATTGTTTATTGCATGATATGAGTTATCATTTGGATTATTTGTTGGTTATCATTGCTCCTAAAAATTGATTTTTAGATCTAACCCTAGGGTTTGCATAAGTTGGATATACATTGCATATCTTATTTGCTTGTTTTCTTGTCTTGTTTATTTGAAGGTGCTCTTGCTTTCATGAAAAATACTTAAAACAAAGCGTTGGACTTGAGGTACTTTGTTCCATCTCTACAACATTTGGATTTTGGAATTAAAATTGAACCTCTCATGTGTTTGGCTTGAGTGTTTTACATGCTTTCATAGAACACATTTCAATTGATGCTCTTAATGGGAAACAAATGAGCATAGATTTGCTTTCATACAAGTTTGTGTAAGTGAATGCTTGTGTTTAAACTTTAAGTAATTCTTGGTTCCAATATCAAATATCTCATTGAGTGATTGAGGGCATGGATTCATTCCTTGTTTATATAAAGAGTTAAATGCACCACTTTGTGGACTCACTCTATGTTTACTTGGAAAGTTAAATATTCCATTGTTCAACCCTTTTTCATTTGTGAGTAGTATTGATTAGCAATCTTAGATTACTTGTAATTGATCTAGATTGCTATCTTGGGTTATTGGACTCGCTAATCTGCCAGCCCCTCATTTTTGCCCCGTGGTTGCAAGATCATCACCACATTAAAGGGGAGGGGTCTACAGGAAAGAAGCGTTAATTGCTCCACTAGGCAACCCTTTTGTGCTTTTTGGAACTCACTTGTTTTCTAAAGTGTGGACTCACTTTGAGTTGATGTGAGGAGTTAAATGTTCCACTTTTGGGCTCACTTTGAGTTGATGTGAGGAGTTAAATGTTTTACTTTTGGACTCACTTTGAGTTAGTGTGAAGAGTTAAATGTTCCACTTTTGGACTCAATTTGAGTTGGTGTGAAGAGTTAAATGTTCCACTTTTGGACTCACTTTGAGTTTGTGTGAAGGGTTAAGTGTTCCACTTTTTGGACTCACTTCACATTCTCTTGAAGGGTTAAATGTTCTTCTTTTGGACTCACTTCACATTCTCTTGAAGGGTTAAATGTTCCACTTTTGGACTCGCTTCACATTCTCTTGAAGGGTTAAATGTTTCACTTTTGGACTCACTTCACATTATCTTAAAGGGTTAAATGTTCCACTTTTGGACTCGCTTTGCATTCACTTGAAGGGTTAAGTGTCCCACTTTTGGACTCACTTCACATTTACTTGAAGAGTTAAGTGTTCCACCTTTAGTGCTCTAAATACTTTTGATAGTGAATTACTTAGTTTTTATTTCTAGAAGGCTTGCTTGGGGACACACCACCTTAAGGGATGACCTTAACTCCTGTGTTCCTACGGAGTATAAATATCGAGAGGTGAATCCAAAGACACCTCTCTTGAGAATTGAGTTTGATATCACTCTTGGCTAAGCCTCAAAGAACTTTATGCCTTTGAGAAGTGAAGGAGGAGATTTGGGTTACCGTCTCCCCCCGGCTGTGTGATTTTGGATTTTTCTTATCTACGATTTGGGCCTCACGTACCTTGTGTATATTGAGGACTCTTTTTAGAAAGTCATGCATATCCTTGTAGACAACTTGATAAGGTGTTGTTGTATTCTAAGTGCTTGCTAAAATATTGTCAAGAACATACACAAGTAGAACCTTTAAGGAGTAGAAATACTAAGTCACTATACTTGTTCATGTGCAAGGTTGCTTTGCCCCTTGCTCATTGTTTGAAGACAATTGCTTGCTTGAACTCCTTGATTGTTGTCTTGTGTGCTTGATAAAATGCTAGAAATCTATTAATGTGTCTGATTAAACCATAAAACAACTGAATTCCTGAGTTGAAACACCCAACTTTTTTACAGCTTGCTCAATTTTCTATCCTGACATTAGAGACTTGTTTTGACTTTAAATATCTAGTTTTTGCCCTCTAGGAATAGCATCAATTGGTTTACAAGGCCACTTTGGAAATAGTTGTCAGGTTAGAAGGTTATTCTTAGCGAGAAAGCTTATCTCTAGAATTGTTAGCTACATTCTTGGAGAATTTTAGTGCTCTTATTGTCCAAATCACTTTCATTTAATCAATTTCAATTATATTTTGGCCTAGTCCAACCTCCTGATTCAAAAGTGCAAGGATATTCATCCTTTGATTTTAGCACCTCTTTGACAGTGTTGGTAAAGCCCCTTTATTTCTATCTTTTCATTTCATTTTGGACAATAGAGAACTTTGATTATCCTAGTTTGGTGTTGAGACTTTGCGAGGTCACCCTATCATTAAGAATCTCTTTCTTTCATGTCAGTTACAATAAGGTACCAAGTCAATCAAGGGAAGTGACCCCTTGTTGTCTTTAGCCAGTTACCACCAGTTAAGACTCATCAACAGCATAAGGGAAAATGACCCCTTTTTGATCAATCTCCTAAGAGTGAATTTGAGATTTGTTTTAATTTGAAAGGTAATCCTAGTGAAGTGAGTACCTCTCTAGCACCCATTTCATCAAGTATGGACATGAGTTACACCTTCACTCGACAACAAAGAGAAGTAATGAACCATACTCTTGATGACATATTTCAACAGCATAGGGGTAAGATGATGTCTGCTGGGTCTGCATATGCTAGTCCACCTAGATCACCCCCGATCAAAACAAGGTATCTTGATGCTCACCAACAAGTTGATAGACATCACCAACAAACTCACTTAGATTCAGGGTCACAACACGAAGACCAAAGCAACGAGTCTAGTGACCACCACATCAATGCAGCCAACGCAATAAGGCATTCAAGACAACTTTCTCCACTTAACGATACCTCTCGATATGTGAATACGAGGTTGAAAAGCATTGACAGGGAGAAGCAAGCCTATCTAGATGAACAAGCTGCCAAAAAGGAGAAATTTAGACAACTAGAGGAAGAGGAACGTGCATTATTGGACATAAGAAAAAGAGTCACCCAAGAAGAAGAAGATAGGCTCTATGCACAACAACTCCAAAATCAATTTAATGGGAGGGGTACCAATAGTGGGACCAACTCACCCCCATCTACCCCTTCACCAAGTCCTAGAAGAAGGTCAAGGACGCCCTCAAGATCCCCAAGTCCTAGAGGTAGAAAGACTTCAAGATATGATCACCATAGGAGACAATCATCTCCTAGACTTTCAAAAAAACCCTCTCAACGAGCACATCATGGCTCACAACATGGAGGAAGTTATGCCAACTTTGATCATATAGATTTTATGACTATGCAACAAGAACCATCCTTTCAAGCATATGTAGAAAGGTATGTGGAACAAAACAAAGATTAGTTCCTTGAAAGTCTCATCAGCAAAGGTGCTAAGGTCCCATATAATTTTGATGTGGACCAAAAGATCAAGAAGCAAGATCCATCAACTAATGAGGTGATCAAACAACTTCAAAAGGATATAGAAAGGATGAGGGCTCCTAAGAGCACATTTAATTTGGACTCCATATGTCCTAACCCAATTGACAAGAGTGTGGTGTTGGTTGAGTTTCCTAAGAAAGTTGAGTTTCCAACCTATGACAAATATGATGGCGTTGGTGACCCTCACGACCATGTTAGATAGTTCTACATAATAAGCTTTTCTTTTCACCATGAAGACTCCTACTTGATGAGATTATTCCCAAGGAGTCTCAAGGGTCAAGCCATGGAGTGGTTTACTAACCTTACTCCTCTAGTTAAGACATTTAGAGAGCTTGTGGAAATATTTGTTCAACATTTTTCTTACAACTTATCAAGGTCAGTCACCATGCTTGATTTGTGCAAACTCAAACAAAATCAAGGAGAACCTTTTGTTACCTTTCTGCAAAGATGGAGACGGTTGTGCTCAAAGTATCCTAGGACAATTCCTGAGGAGGAAAGAATAGACATTATTGTGAGCAACTTGGTACCAGAATTAAGGTATGAAGTAAGGAAGATCCCATTTAATTCTTTTGATACCATGGTAGAAGTGGCGTGTCGCATAGAGGATGTCCTAAAAGAACAAGGAATTTTGGCCAAAACAACTAATAACAACAATGGCCAAAACAACAATAATAATGGTAATAAGGACAAAAAGAACTCCTATTGGAATAAGAATAAGAAAGTGGTCAATGACAGAGTTGTTGACTCATCACAACCTAAGAATGAAGGAGTTCTTAATCTCTCTAATGCAGTCCAAGCCATGAAGTTGCAAACATCTTCAGCACAACAAGAAAATAAACCCAAGTATCAAGGGAGACCTAAAACAAAAAAGAGACAATTTACCAAACTTGGGGACTCCTATGCAGACATTTTCAAGATGTTAATTGCTCATAATTTGGCACAACCTCAGGATCCTACAAAGTTCTATATACCGGATCCTAAACCTCATTGGTGGGATGAGAAGGCTTTCTGTGTCTTTCACAATGGAATTGGACATGATATAGAAAATTGTTTTAAACTTAAGCATCTTGTCCAAGATCTTATTGAAAGTGGAAGATTACAAGTTGATGGTTTAACCACTAATGTAGATCACAAAGCTTTTAAAGAACCCTTGCCCAAATATGAGAAAGGAGAGAATTCTAACAACAAGAACGACAAGGCTGCTATCAACTACACCTACACAAATGCTAAAAATGTTATTAATATGCTTGAAGTTGTTGATGATAATGTCAACATGATGAGAGGGAAAGACCCTTATGGATATGATGTGGATTCAACTCCTATGCCTGATGAAGGACCTGTTGTGGTACTAAGAGGTCCTCACTCACGAAGGATGTCTCAACTTCTCAATGCAGTCACTAGGAGTCAGTCTCAAGCTCCCATTGTTATTAGAGATCCTAACTCTAGTAAGTCTAAGCAGCCAATGTCAAAAGGTGTTCTTCCTAAATCTGCTATTGGTCCTGAGTTGAATTATAATCTTGTTGACCAATTACAATGTACACCAGTGCAGATTTCAATCTTTGAGCTTTTGGAATTGTCCCCTAAGCATAAGCGTGTCCTTGAGGATGCCTTGCGAGCAGCTAATGTCCCTAATGATATAGATGTAGATCAATTCCAGAATATGGTCAACCACTTGGCTAGCCCTCACTACCTTGCATTCTCAGAAGAAGATGACAAGTCATTAAGCCACCCACACAATTTGGCCCTTCGTATAGAGGTTATGATCCACAAGACCCGTGTCAGGCGCGTGTTGATAGATGGGGGTGCTGGGCTTAATATTTGTTCTTTGAGCTTATTGAAGGCCTTGGGTTATTCAGAAGAAGTCATTGACACAAGGAAGAAGATAACTATCAAGGCTTATGATGAAGCAGAACGTAGTTCTAAAGGATTGGCTGTTCTTCCTATCCGAATTGGTCCTGTAGAGAAAGATATTTTGTTTTAGATTGTTGATGCCGGTCCTTTGGCTAACAATATTTTGTTGGGTAGACCTTGGATACATGAGATGCAAGCAGTCCCATCTACTTATCATCAGTGTGTGAAGTTCCCTTACAATGGAGTAGAAGTTTGCATACTCGGGGATAGCATGTTGTCAATCAACACAATTTCAGCAGGGTCTCACATTCCTTTGAATAGGGAGGCTGACACTTTTGATACTACATTTGAACAATGCAAAGACAAATTCAAAGCCATGGATCTTGGCATGGGGGATTACAAAATTGATTCATTCACAAAATTGCCAATTTGCCCTAGGTCTTATGGCAAACCTTCTCAAGATATGAAACCCTCATCTTCAGCCATGACATTGTTTGACAAGTTTGTAGAATCCTCAGTTCTGATTCAAGAGGAAAAAGAAGAGGTTTCCATTAGGGACTAGATTTACCAAGAGGAGAAATATCGACATAATGAGGATTTTGCACCTTCCCCTCGAGCTTATGGGAGAGGGTATACATTGGTCAAGAATATTGGTTATCCAGGACATGGTCCCCTTAGTCATCGGTTGGATGCCAAAGCTGAACCTCTTAACCATGCCCTTTTTGGACGAAGGAATAAGTCAACAGTTGGCTTAGGTTTTGCAAATAAGAAATAGAAAAGTGTCCCGGTCTTAGTTGCGATGGACAGTGACAATGACTCAGACTACACACCTAATCTCTCTAATCGGCAAGACATGTCTGATGATTGGGTGCCTTCAACAAATATTCTTTGGGGAGATTCAAAAGATTTGACAATTGATAGTCCTACTATCCCAGCTGCGATGAATAGTGACTATATGAATGCTAGATTGACAATGGAAAGTGTTGCTATCCTAGCTACGATAGATAGTAACAATGCTAGTGCTAGAGAAAGGGAAACCTTTCCTAACCTTGAGGCTTCTACATCACGAGGCCCAAATAATGATTCAGAGATAGACTCACATGAGTTCGAATGGGACTCACTTTCAGATGCAACAGTTGATTTGGACATGGATGTTGTCCATACTTATAGTACTCAACTTGATGTGACCAACAAGCCTAGTGTAGGACTAGAGGATTGGACTCCTCGAATTGCCTTAGTGGACGACGCTTTGTTTGGTAGGACAAATCCTGATTCGGGTATCTTAGAAGGAGACTTGATGAATCCCAATTGTATGGTCACCAGAGATAACACCTTCCACATACACAATGTTGAACCAATAATTAACCTACCCCTTGTTCATTTCCACCTAATTGATTGGTCTCAATGTTACCAAGAGCCTCAGCTCTTAAACTTTCAGAATGACTATGAAATTGCCTATTATCTAAATGCTCTTGAACCCGTAGTCTCTTCCACCAGTGAACCAACAACAAGTATGACAGAGCCTGATATTAAGTACCTCAGTCTAAAAATAAAAGAAAAAGAAAAAAAGAAAAAAAGGTCTGATGGCGAAAACCACTTTGTGGCGGTGTCAGAACACAAAATAGTAAAAATAAATGACGTATCCGAGGGTGAAAACCTCTTTGAGGCACCTAAGGATGGGGTACTTAATAACTTGCCAAGTTACTTGCAAGACAGGTCATCAATTCTCATTGAGCCCACACAATCAGTGAATTTGAATACAGAAGAGGCTCCCCAAATAGTGCACCTAGCTCAGTCTCTATCAGTTGAAGAAAAAGAGGCATATACAAAGTTTTTGCAAAAGAAGAAAATCAACTTTGCTTGGACATATTCCGATATGCTAGGGCTTGAAACTGATCTTATTATGCATCATCTATCTATAGCTCCAGGAATAAAACCGATCAAATAAAGGTTGACGAAAATGCACCCTCACATAGCTCTTCTTGTTAAAGCTAAATTAGAAAAGCTCTTACACGCAGGATTCATTCGAGCTATTGACTATGCTGAGTGGATCTCCAATATTGTTCTAGTTTCAAAATATGATGGGTCCATTCACATTTGCACAAACTTCAGAGACCTCAACAAAGCATGCCCAAAGGATGACTTTCCACTTCCAAACATAGACATGATAGTGGATATGACGGTGTGTTATGAGATATACTCCTTAATGGATAGGTTTTCCGGATATAACCAAATAAAAATAGCTCCTAAAGATCAAGAGAAAACAACTTTCACATGTGCATGGGGAACCTATTGTTGGAACGTCATGCCATTTGGCCTAAAGAATGCAGGAGCAACATACCAACGAGCTATGACCACAATTTTTCATGATATGATGCATAAGAACATGGAAGATTATGTGGATGATACCTTGGCTAAATCTAGGAAATGGGATACACACCTCGACGATTTGGAAGTGATTCTAGATCGCATGGAATAGTTTCAACTTAGATTGAATCCAAAAAAGTGTACATTTGGAGTTACCTCAGGTAAACTTCTAGGATTCATAATTTCAGCAAAAGGAATAGAGGTTGATCCTGAAAAGGTCCAAGCTATCTTAGATATGCCACCTCCAAAGAACATAAGTCAAATGAGAAGTCTTCAAGGAGGACTCCAATCTATACGGAGGTTTATTTCACAACTTGTAGATAGAGCACAACCTTTCAATAAAACATTGCATAAGGGAGTCACATGTGTGTGGAATGAGGATTGCCAAAAGAGCCTTGATCAAATAAAATAGTATTTGGCTAATCCTCCAATTTTGATGCCTCCTATTCCAGGGAAACCATTGATTTTGTACATTTCAGCAACAGAGTCTTCCTTGGGGGCATTGTTGGCTCAATTAGATGACACTGGGAAAGAAAGGGCCATATACTATATTAGCCATACTCTAGTATCTTATGGGATCAATTATAATAACATTGAGAAGTCTTGTCTTGCAGTAGTGTTTGCTTCCCAAAAGTTGCGACACTATATGCTTGCTCATACTATACATTTGGTTGCAAAAATTGATCCTCTTAAGTACTTGCTTAGTAAGGCTGCCCTCACGGGTAGACTTGCTAAGTGGATGATGGTTTTATCTGAGTTTGATATAGAGTACACTGAGAGAAAGGCCATAAAAGGGCAAGCTATTGCTGATCAATTAGCTGATTTTCCAATTAAGGATAGTATGCCTATTCAGGTAGAGTTCCCAGATGAACACATTCTATACATGACCACTTGCACTTGGAAGATGTTCTTTGATGGTTCCAACATGCAAAATGGATCAAGTGCGGGAGTATTGTTTGTTTCTCCTCATGGGTATAATATACCAAAATCCTACAAACTTTTATTCCCACGTACAAACAATATTGCAAAATATGAAGCATTAACCAATGGATTGAAACTAGCTATAGAATGGAACATAACAGAGTTGCATGTCTTTGGGGATTCACAATTAATTATCAACCAAGTCAATAAGGAGTATCAAACCAAAGATGATAAATTGATACCTTACAAAAAGATGGTTGATTCATTGAGATGTTACTTTACCTTTGTGACATTTCAACAGATCCCTAGAGAAGAAAACAAAGCTGCAGATGCTATGGCTACATTAGCTTCACTCCTACAGTTGGAACAACATGAATCCAGATTTGAATTCCTGGTGGAAGAGCTATACCACCCCATATTTGATTCATCTAAAAGCAATGTCATTTTTACCCTTGTCACACATGAGTCTTCCCGCTATGGTGCTATCTATTCATATCTACGTGATGGCATCATCCCTAACACTTTCAACCGTTCTGAATGCCGAAACCTCATCCGTAATACCTCTCACCACACCCTTATCTCTGGTGATTTATATAGGAGGGGTTTAGATGGGACACTTCTTAGGTGCTTGGAAAAGGAGGAATCCGACCAAGCATTAGTTGACATTCATGAGGGCATTTGTGGTGGACACTCTAATGGTCTTGCCATGGCTCGAAGGTTGCTTAGGGCAAGGTATTACTGGCCCACAATGCAAACTGATGCAGTAGCTTTCTCTAAATCTTGTGAGAAATGTCAAAAACATGGAAACTTGATTCACGCTCCAGGGAGGGAGCTAATTCCTTCTATTTCTCATTGGCCATTTCAATGCTGGGCCTTTGACCTTGTTGGGAAAATTCACCCCAACTCATCAGGTGGACATAAGTTTATCATCACAGCTACTGATTATTTCATGAAATGGGTAGAGGCAGTCCCTCTTTCTATTGCCTCAGGCAAAATAGTTTCCCTATTTATACTGAATCATATTATTTGTCGATTTGGAGTGCCTTCTGAGATTATTACTGATAATGGAGGTCAATTCAAGAACAAGGACCTAAAGTATTTATGCAAGAAGTTTAAAATTAAGCAACATTGGTCCTCCATCTATTTTCCACAGGGAAACGGATAGGCAGAAGCATCTAATAAAACCATTCTTAAAATCCTTCATAGAATAGTACATAAGAATGGTAGGGATTGGCACTTACAAATCAATCCGACACTATGGGCCTATAGAACTAGCATTCGTACACCTACAGGAGCTACTCCTTTTGCTCTTACCTATGGCACTGAAGTAGTGTTGCCTTTAGAAGTAGAGATACCTTCACTTAGAATCTCTCTCAAAGGTTTGATTACAGATGAGGATTACCATGCCATGAGGTTACAAGAACTAGAACTTCTAGATGGGAAGCGTAAGGCTTCCTTTGATCACATGAGAGTATATCAGAAGTGTATGTCCAAAGCATTCAACAAGAAGGTTCACCCTAGGGAATTTCAGATAGGTGATCTTGTTTTGAGAGAGAACCCTAAGAATCAACATAACAAAGAACAAAAGGGCAAGTTCGAACCTAATTGACTTGGACCATACATTATTACAACAGCTTTTGGTACAGGTCCATATTTACTGTCGAATGAAGATGGAGAACAGCTTCCTGAGCCCATCGACATTTTGCACCTAAAGAAGTTCTATCCTTGATGCTCATTTTGTCTAGGGGCATCCTTTGTACATATCTTATATGATCTTGAAAAAATACCAAAAAAATTGATATATGATGCTGAAAAAATCCTAAAAAGCATAAAAAGTCTTGAAAAAAATACAAAAAAAATTAAAAAATTCAAAAAAAATAGAAAAAGTGCCTTGGTGAAAACTTGGTAATAGGCACCTTGGTAGCAAAAAATGAAAAAAAAAGAAAAAGAGAAAAATTGCAATAAAAATCCAAGTGGTGAAAACCTGGAAACAGGCACTACTTGAGGCCTTTTCACCCCTATTTGTTAGCATGCATCCTCGACAGTTAGCCACTTTCCATCATGCCTTGACCTTATTTGACTTGGTCTGGAATTGGTCTTTATCTTTGTCTAAGGGGCATAACTGTTCGCATAGGTCCTTTTGGTGCGTTTGTCTCTTGGGGCATTTCACAATAGGTGTTTTTCAACACCACCCCAAATAGTGTTTCTCAACACTACCCTTGCCTTGAGCATTTCTTAACACTTATTAGATGTCTTACCCAATAGTCTAAGTATGATGCGACATTGCTCATTTGCAAATGTGATACTCAAAGTTTGACTCGATGACCAACACACACGCACTTAAACAATCAACTCATTGAGATATGTTGACTTTATTTTTCTTTGTGTGCTGTCTATGAGGATTTCTTTGATGAGTGGTCTCTCCCTGAGAAGTTTTTAATTATGCATAGCTAGAAGACTGAGGGTATGATAACATGTTTTATTTCTTTATCTGCTTGTGGGTATATTTTTTTGATCCTAACTGTCATGAGCATTTATGCTGGTCTTACTTGACACTATGGATTGACAAGGTATTATCCTTGACTATTTTGCAAGTGCATGCTTCTAGTTATCCCGACTTTCATGTGTCTTGATACAAGCATAATCTCACCATATCAAATTTAGGTGATCTCACTGCATTAGTCATCTAGACCTACATGTCTTTGATGCCTAGGTGAGATTTCCACATTTCTATTTGATAAAGATCATATTCATATCCACATAGTTATGCTAGTGTGCATTGTATGATCTTATGACGCTATCAATAATGCTCGATGATGATAATTAGATGTCTATAGGCATTGTGACCTTGCAATTAAGTCAACCACTTTCATAGTAGCTTGCATTCTTAGGTTCATCATAGTTTAGTTTCTGCATCTTGCATATGGAGAGAGCTCTCCTTTTTATCATCTACAGACTAGTTGGTCAACTATGCTCATTTTCTGATTCTTCTTGATCATATCTTTCATTTTTGGTCTTTCATATCACATCATTTTCTATCCATTTTCGGATTTGAAATTGAAATCTGAGTCGTGTTTCCAAGATTTCTCATCCTTCTACGTAGTTGACTGACCTTTTGAGGCATAATTCTTTGATCTTTGATGGAATTTCTTCCTTTCCATGTCTTCCAAACTTCTAGTCTTTCATTCACCCCTTTCGCTTTCTCTCTTTGAGGTTTGACTTAATCTTTATCCTATATCTTTTTCAGTCAAACCTCATCAACCTGGGGTATATCTTCACTATTTGATGGTTATCCTATCATGCTCCATCCTTTGATTATGATTTATTGTGACTTGATCAGGTTTATCAATTTGTTGTTCTCCTCTATCTAATTTTGATTTCGATTCCAAGGGGGCAGTACCTATCAGCTTTAATCTTTGATTTAGCTTTATCATTCAGCTCAGCTTGAGATTCTTATTTTTAGACTTGATTATCACCTAGCAGCAACGGTGGTGATTTTGTCTTTTGATTTTTATCTCCTATTTTTCAAACTTGATTATTGCCTAGTAGCGACGATGATAGTTTTGTCTAAGGCTTGATTTGCACCTAGCAGTGACGGTGTTGGTCTTGTCTTTCAGTTGTTGTTTATGCTTGTCTCGATGTGTTCCCATCCATAGAACACACATCTGGGTTGTTTTGTGATCCCAAATCGATCTCACATTTCAATTCTTCTTTGACTGCATGTGTTCCCGAAATGATCACACATTAGTCAAAGAGGGGCAAATGTATGCACCCTAAAATGGTTGCCTATACTTTGGGCCCCCATTCAACAATTTATCAAATCCCTGAATAATAGTTTCAAATATCAACAATATCAATTATATCAATTTCCTTGATCAAATCATAATCAATTCAATATTTCCTAAGGTTTGAGCCTTATTTAATTTAAAAGAGAAAAAAATAAAAATAAAATTTTTATTTAATTAAGAGAACATGCTCCTTTTAATTAATTAAAAATCTCTTTTAATTAAATAATAAAATCACTTTATCCTAAGCCTTTAATTAAAAGGAATTTCCTCCCCTTTTATTTAAATAAAAAATCCCCACTTTTCTTCTTATCCTATGTTGCACAAATAAAGCATTATTCTTATTTTATAAAAAAGGAAAAAGCACTTTTTGTCTTATGTGGGACACAAAAGTCAACTCTTATTTTCTCATTGGAGGATATTTGTGCACAAGGATCAAGCTTCTTTTTTTCTCCACCATTGATTAAGTCTTTTGCCTCTTAATCTCAATGGTCCATTTTCATCTCATTCTCTATAAAAGAAGAGCTCTCTTCCTCATTTTCATATCTTAAGTTTTTATGCTAATGTTATGCTGTAGGTTTTCTAGGTCATTTTCGAGCTCTTTGAAGACATTCTACATCCAAGCTTTGAAGACTTGTTATTGCATTTCATTGTAGTTGCATATTTCCTTTCTTAATTGCATTATCATGGCATATTAGCTTAGATTTCTTTTTATGCAATAGATTAACTTGCATTGTCATATAGGTTTGCATTGCATTGCATCCATATTGATTTCATTGAAGATATTGGCATTGTTGCCCTTGTCTTTGATTTGGAATCTCTCATTGTGTGGTTGACTAGCAAGGTCATGAGTTTATAGCTCTAGCTGAGAGCAATTTTACAAATCTTGCAACTCCATGCATAAAGAGCTATGGATCGATTTGTGAGGGCTCAATCTTGAGTTTTCTTGCATATAAGGATTCATAGAAGTGTGGTCACATTTTCACCATACAATTCATACCTTCCAGAACTTCCTTAATATATGCAATGTTTGAACAGTTTGTAGCAGTAGCAACATACTCTGCTTCGGCTATAGACTGAGAAATGCAAGCCTATTTCTTACTTGTCCATGTAATAAGTCTTTCACCAAAGAAAAATGCTCCTTTGGTGGTACTTTTTCTATCATCCACATTTCTAGCCCAATCAGTGTTGGTATAGACTCTGAGTTCAAACTTGCCTTCCTTAGGATACCATAATCCATAGTCCTTTGTTTTCTTCAGGTATCTTAAGATTCTTTTAGTAGCAATCATGTGTGATTCTTTAAGATTAGCAAAAACTCTAGCAACTATTCCCACAACATGTGCTATGTTTGGTCTACTGTGTACTACATACATTAACTTACCAATCATTGATTAGTACAATGTCTATTTCACCTCTGTAGTTTCATCTTCCTTAGTCAGTTTACATCCAGTAGCCATCGGTGTTCCCACAGGTTTAGCATCTTCCATGCTAAATGTTTTCAATACTTCCTTGATATATTTTGATTGTGAGATGAATATCCCATCACTCTGCTGAATCACTTGTAGTCCTAGAAAGAACTTAATCTCTCCGAAAATAGACATCTCAAATTCATTCCTCATTTCATCAGTAAAAGCTTTACAAATTTGACCTTGACCTCCAAATATAATGTCATCCACAAATATTTCAGCAATAGGAATTGTATCATCAGTATCTCCTTTCATATACAAATTGTTGTTCTCACTTGTTCTTACAAATCCTATACTTAAAAAATAGTATGCAACCTCTCATACCAGGCTCTCAGTGCTTGCTTCAAACCATATAAATCTTTATGTAATCTACATACCATATCTTTCTTTTATGGATCAATGAATCCTTCAGGTTGTTCTATGTAGACTTCTTCTTCAAGTATTCCATTCAGAAATGCTGACTTGACATCCATTTGATAAGCCTTGATTTTCTTGTGTGCAGCATATGCAAGTAGCATTCTGACTCCTTCCAATCTAGCAACAGGTGCAAATGTTTCACCATAATCAATTCCTTCCTCCTATGCATATCCTTTACATACCAATGTAGATTTATTTCTTGTTACTTCTCCATTCTCATTCTGTTTGTTCCTGAATATCCACTTAGTATCGATAACATTCTTATCTTTAGGTCGGGGTACTAAGGTCCAGGTTTTGTTCTTCTCTATCTGTTCTATTTCTTCTTTCATTGCATTAACCCATTTGTCATTCTCTAATGCAACTTTTACATTTTTCGGTTCATAATCACAAACTAGACATGTACCTTGTCTTGCTTTACTCCTTGTTTGTATGCCAGCTTATTTGTCTCCAATAATTTGTGTCTCAGGATGATGTCTTCTGAAAAAAATTGCCAGTATCCTATTTCTTCTTTCTTGTTAATCCTGTGCAGGTTCATTTTCTTGCTCGGTAGGGCCATCCTATTCGTTGGTTTCTCTTTCTTATTGTTCGGTATTATTTTCCTACTAACCGGTTATCACAGGCTGCGGCTTCGGTAGATACTCTGGTTGTTCAGTGTAAGTGAATCTACTGTAGTCTTCAGGTTCCTTTGTACTTTCCTCTATGTTCTTTTCATCAAACTCATCAACTCGAACATTAGTGCTTTCAATCATTTTATTAGTAGTTTTATTCAAACACTTATATGCTTTGCTTTTACTAGAATATCCTAGAAATATCCCTTCATCACCTTTTGAGTCAAATTTACCATTTCTCTCATCTTTTAGAATAAAACATTTTCTTCCAAAAATCCTGAAATAACTTACAATAGGTTTGTGTACAAACCACAACTCATAGGGTGTCTTGTTGGTGTCCTTCAGTTGAACTCGATTAAGTACATAAATAGTTGTACCAAAAGCTTCCCTCCAGTATGTCTGAGCAACATTCTTTTGCAGCATCAATGTCCTAGCACAGTCAACTATTGACCTGTTCCTTCTTTCAACAATTTCATTTTGCTGAGGTGTCCTTAGTGCATAGACCTATCTTTTAATACCATGCTCATTATAGAAATTACTAAATTCATCAGAGATAAATTCACCTCCTCTATCAGATCTTAGGCATTTCAATTCCTTACAAGTCTCTTTTGCTACCTTAGCTTTATACCACTTAAACATCTTAAATGCTTCAAATTTTTCTTTTAAGAACATAACAATCATCAATCTAGTATATTCATCAAAAAAAAGAATAAAGTATTTATCACCATAATAACTCTGAGTTCTCATAGGACCACATAGGTCAGTATGAACTAACTCAAGTATCTTCTTTGTCGAATAATCCTTACTTTTGAAACTAGATTTAGTCATTTTCCCTTTCTGATATTCATGACACATAACATGATCCAATTTTGACAAGTTAGGCAGACCTCTAACTCTTTTCCTTTTAATGATCTTAATCATGTTATCAAAATTCACATGGCATAACCTTTTATGCCATAACCAAGCATCTTCATTTTTCATCATCAAGCAAGAAGACTCATCAGTATCAAGATAAAATAGATTACCTCTTGATTGTGCTCCAATTCCAACTAGTCTTCCTCCATCATCAAAGATTTTCACTTTCTTTCTCTCAAAAGTAACTCGGTGACCTGAATTGTTCAGCTATGCCACACTTAACAAGTTATAGTTTAGTCCATCTACCCAATAAGCATTATCACATTTTATCATATCATTTATCATCAAGGATCCTTTACCTCTTACCATACAGGGTGTGTCATTACCCATCTTAACTGATCCTCCATTGTATTCTTCAAGTAGATAAAATTTATCCTCATCACCAGTCATGTGATGTGTACAACCACTGTCTATGATCCATGTATTATTTTTGTTAACTTTAGAGATCAGTGTTGTTTCTTCATGTTTTTCTTCTTCTTCCTCCGAGTCATCTTTCATAGCAACAAATACAACTTCTACATCATCATCAGAATCAGATTTAGATTTATTATCTTCGGCTATGAAACATACCTTTTCCCTTTTTCATTACTGTCTCAGTTATCTCTGCTGTGTTGGTAGCCTCTGTTGAATCTTCTCCCATAGCTTCCTTTAGATCGGTCTTTGGTTATTTCATCATCTTTCTTATGTGGACATCTAGTAGCGATGTGGCCAACCTCTTTACAGTTAAAGCATGCCAAAGGTAGCTTAACTCTATACCTTCCTTTACCTTTGGGTAATCTTCTGGCCATAAGAGCTTCAAGTTCATCAAGCTCATCATCGGTATTACTATCACTATCACCATTTTTATTATTCCTGCTAGACTTACTAATCTTCAGAGAAGACATGAAAGCAAATTCCACAGACGGAACAAAACTATTATCAAAGTTATTTAACTCAAAGGTTGTAATTTTACCAATCAGATTGTCAAGTGTAAGTACATTATCAGATGCAGACCTTGTCTCATGAATAGCATATATTCTAATTGCGTAAACTGACAATAAGGTTCTGAGTACTTTGCTTGCAATTGTTTATTCACTAATGACTCCATCAGATGCTCTTATAGCATGTACTACCTCTTTCAGTCTATTTGTGTATTGCACAATATTCTCACCTTCTTTCATCTTCATATCATCAAATCTGCCCCTTAAGCTTTCTGCTCTAGCTCTTTTGACATTCACATCTCCACTGTAAACTTGAGAAAGTTTATCCCACATGGATTTTGCAGTAGTGCAAATTTTGATATCTTCAAATTCGACATTGGTACATGTAGCAGCAATTTCCATCATAGGAACATTGTGTTCATGCCCGTCTTTCAGTTGATCAAGTGTCAAGGGACTAGGTGTCAGTTCTATATAGCCATTCTCCATCAATTCTAGTGTAGCATTCCCAATTCTAGATATGTGCAACTTCATCTGGCTTTGCCATACTATGAAGTTCTCTTTGTTCAGTCTTGGCACTTCCCTCTTATACATTTTGAGATCTTTGTACTGAAGTCCTTAAAACTTTGTTCAAAGCAACCAATGCTCTGATACCAATTGTTAGAATAACTGAGAGGGGGGTGAATCAGTTAATCACTATCCCAATACAAAATGTATAATCCAAAAACAAATACTTCAATTTTTGCTTCTCGGTAACTTAAAATACTTTTACTGTCTGTGCTTTTACTGATTATCAGTCTAAAACATATAGTAGTTACCGATCAAATCAAATATGCAACATGTAAATATGACATCAAAATAAACATCACAATCAACACATAACATAAGAGATTTAATGTGGAAACCCTGTGAAGGAAAAAACCACCTGGGACCAGCAACCCAAAAATATTCACTCTTCTGAAGTGAGGTTGGTGAAGACCCAACCCTGTTAAAGGTTACAAACACACTGTTAGGTGTGACCTTGTTAGAGGATTTAAGACCAACCGTTATCATCCAACCAATAGTCACTCTGGGGTTGACAGGATAACAATGCTCATTCTATGAATGATACATAATAAGACTTTCTTAGTCCACTCAGTTAAGAGATTTGACTCTGAACAATGGTTAAATATGTAACAGTAGGTGATTTGTCTTAATACAACTTCAATTGCAAATATACATATCAATGTTCAGCTCATACAAATATTTTTTTATCAATGTAACATTTCTGATTCAACAATATATCAACTTACTATCCATCGGTAATCATTCTCTGTTGCTTGGTAATGCTTTGCAGTAGGGTTCTCCTTAACTAGTATGATCAAAATGCATGAAAACTTGTTCACGTGATGATTCTGTAGTATCCTTTTCTTTCGACATCACACTCATTGTGAAATATCCAATCTCTTATATAGACATGTAAACCATTTTCTTCTGCTCCATCAAATTTTGCTGCTTAATCATCTTCATTGATTTTTCCTCTTAAACATACCTTGACACTTGTGTCAATAACATGTTTGATTCTCATCCTTTAGATCTTTCCTAAATTTTGTTAGTCGTCGATCGTCATAACAAACTTTATCTGTTACCTCAAAATCATACACGTTCCAGATCATCAATCTTATCGGCTAAACTAATCATTTAGTTCATTCTGTTCTTCTCGGTTAACAAAGAAATGTGTCGGTGAACACAAGCTCAGTTTACACTGTGCTCGGTATACACTACACTCCGTCGGTGTATACTGAAATGCTTCATCAACCAACAACACTGCTTTGTGTCTTTCATCTCTTTTCCTCATCATAGATGAATGAAACATAATCAAGTCAATAACATAAGGTCATAGACTCATAAAAAATTTACTCAATGTATTCCTTATCCTCATCTTTCATATCCATCTTCCTCATGTAGATATTTATGTTCTTCATCTCTTTCACTCCTTTTCTATAGATGTTTCAGTATAGTAACTTACAAGATAAGTGATGTCAAACTAGTTGACATCAATGACAACATAATACTGATTCAATCATATTACATATCTAATCAATCATCTCGGTGATCTTAAATCACAGATTCTTCAATCAGGTTCTAAATCAATTGTAGTTCATCAACATTCCCACACTATTATTTATGTCCGAGAGCCCATGGCAAAAATTATTTTGACACAACAAGAAGTGGGATGTAACATCAGAGGGGCTTGGAGAGAAAAGGTGCAAGAATATGATATCAAAATTAAAGCCACCAAGCTTGTACAAGGGTGAGGTATTCACAATATTAGAGCTAAGATCAAATATGACTATTGTGAGGATACCCAAAATGTTTTAATGGTGAGACTGTAAATTCCTTGACTCTTAGATATTACTTATTTCCTAACACATGGTGGATGTCTAGAAGATCTTTCTTTGAAACAGAGGAGATATTTGAGAATAAAGGCTGAAAAATATGTTATTTGGGATGATAAGTTGTACAAGTGTGCTATCGATGGAGATTTCTTGTGGTGTGTGGATATATACAACAACAATATAATTTTTTGAAATCCTTTCAAGAAGAAGCTTACAATGGTCATTTCTCTTGCACTGTCACTGCATTCAAAATTCTCAGGTAGTGTTAGTACTGGCCAACTATGTTTAAAGATGCATATCATTGGGTCTCAAAATGTGAGAAGTGCAATATGTTCATAGGGTAGCCTCAACTAGATTCCTTACCTTTGAAGCTTATGGTAATTGAGAGTCCTTTACAGTAGTGGTGGATAGTTTTTATTGGTCCTATAAATCCTCATTCAAGTGTAGGACACATGTATATACTAACTACAATAAATTACTTTAGAAAGTGGATGGAAGCTAAAGCAGTCAAGAAGACCACTTTTGAGGTTGTCTGTGACTTCTTAAAGGATAATATTTTGGTGTGTTTTGGTGTCCCAAAAAAACTAGTCATGGATAATACAACTCATTTTTCTTCAGTGGAAAAACACAGTTCTACTACAACCAAGGGATTCAACTGGCACACTCTTTAGACTATTATCCTCAGGGAAACGACCAAGTAGAATCGAGTAACAAAAATCTAATCAATATCATGAATAAGCTAGTATCAAAGAATTATAGGAACTAGCTTAAGAATTTGTATGAAGCTCTCTGGGAAAGAAGGGTCACTCCCAAATGATCTATCAGGGTTTCCCCTTTTAAATTGGTGTATGCTATGGAAGTAGGCCTTCCACTTCCCTTAGAACTAGCTATTTGTAAACTCCAAATGGCACTAGAAGATACTACATTTCGAGATGGGTTTGAGAAGAGAATTTTGTATTTGACAAAGCTCGAAGAAGAAAGAGAGGAGATGATTGATAGGATAACACAACATCAACAAAGGGTTAAGAACATCTTTGATAAAAGGGATCGACCTCATAAATTCATGGAAGGGGATCTGGTCTTACTCTGGGACAAGAGAAAAGAACCCAAAGATATGCATGAAAAATTTAATTCACTATGGAAAGGCCCATTTAAAATACATAAGGTGTGTGGATCAAATTCTTTCAAATTAGCTTATCCAGATGGCATGATCTTACCATTATCATATAATGGGTAAGATCTAAAATTGTATCAACTATAAAACAAGTGACCTTTGTGTATGTATCATAATAGTTAGGTTTTTCTTTCCATGTTGGTTTGTGTCTAGTTTAGTGGAGTTCTCTTCTAGTTTTTTTTGGTCCTTTATTTTTGTGAAACAAGAGATTATGAGTCCTTGATTCATCCCTTAGAATCCTCATCCCTACTCAGAGCCAACTATTGCCATATTTTAGTCACTCTATGTGAAATTGGCATTGGAAATTTTAAGTCAGGTTAAAGGTTCTTTTTTACGTTTAAGTCTCTAAGTGTCTAGATTTTCAAAATATTGGCTACCCATTAGATATTTAGGATTTGGGCGTAGTCAGGATTTCAAGAATATGAGTACTCATGTTTGGTCAAGTCTTTCAGTTAGTCCAAGTCTAAAGTTCTAAGTCCCATCATAATTTGTTACATTAGTGGAAAAAGATGAAGTTTGATAATAAAAAAGGGAGAAAGTGCCAAAGTGTTTCATTGTGGAAAATTGATGTTCAAAGTGCTAAAGGTGGTAGAAATGGAAGCCTGGTGGTAGAATTTTTGAAACTCTGAAGAGATGTTGGGACCCACACTATATGAAGACATGGGTGGATTGAAAGATGACATAATAAGTTAACTCAGTAGATTCCTGATTGATGAATGATGAAAACACTTATTACCTTGGTAGAACCCCTTTGTTTAGAAAAGGGACGTTTGAAGTACACATTTATCAAAAAGTGAAGGGGGGAGTGTAATTCCTAAAATACTGAAAGTGGGAACTCATGAAGGTTAGTCTCTAAAATTTTTAAAGTGGAAGATGGGCTTTGAAATTTTTTCACCATAGCTTCTCCATCGATGAATTCTAAAAGTGTGTGGTGCAAAGTAATTCAAGGTTGCATACTTATCTATTGGTTGGTAGATTCATTGGTGATGTCCAAGTGCTCGTTAGATTATCTTGAAGATTGATGGGCTTAATTAAGTTTCCATGAGGTTTTTAGAAAGGTATGCAATATTCTTCCTAACAAAGAGAAGAAGGGTTAGGGTTAGTAGTGTTGAAGTGCCATCTGTCATGAAACTATTTCAGTTAATTTTCAATGACTATTGTTGTAACCATCATGGAAGATGAAGGGTCTATTTATATCTATGTTGAAAATTTTATTAAGGATCAACAATTTTGGTTTTAGCTCTCCCCCTTTTGCTATGACAATTGAGCGAGAATCAAGGGTAATAACTATGGTTGTTGTTCATTTATAGTTGAAACATTTACTATTGAAGGAATAGATGAATGATAGATGAATTCAGTTAATCTTAGATATTGAGTTGTGTTCTTAAGATATATTATTATTAGATGATCTGTGAGTCATTTTTCATTTTCCTTTATCATGTTTGTTCTATTTAATAGAATCAACACTCCTTTATACATTTTATGGTGTGTATGACTTTCATAGTTGTGGAGGTGTACATGTTGAGATCTTCATGTTAGTTTAACTGTGTTTTATTTTTAAATTTGTGGAAAAAGATATAGTATCTTTCTGTTATCATTTTATATTTATGCATGAATATAACATGGTGGTGTACTATGTCCATTAGAAGCCTCTTCTACTCTCGGGTTAAGAGCATACCCCATTTTATATTCAAAAAATACAAAACATATTCATTGAATATCTATTTCAAGGAGTTGTACTTTTCAATTCAATGATTAAGCTAATTGAAACCTCTTTCAACTATCCATTAATAGAGAATTCTTGTGAGGGTTTGAGTCAATATTATTAAAGACCAATTTGTTAACCAACAAATATTTCAGTTGGTATAAATTTGTTTTTATTTCTATATGTCCACCTCCATGGGAAACATTTGCATAACCTCTTCATCAACTTCCTCCATCCTATTTTCTTCCCCCACCAACAATGGATTCATTCAAACTCAAGCATGAAAAATAATTCCTAGTTGATACATAGCAAGGAGTAGCATTTATTAGTCATGGTTTGGTAATGGAAGGAGGAAAATCAATATGGGTTGAGTATTCTAGACCTACTTTGCAGAACCAAGGCACAATTTTTATTTTTAATTTGGATACTATCATATCTCCACACACTCTAATATCCTACTTCCACTAATAGAGAGAGAGAGAGAGAGAGAGAGAGAGAGAGGTGGGCAAGGATGTGATAGTTTATATTCATACAAGTTCATTTGAGGTTGTTGGGATTGAGAAGACCTAGTTACCATTGGCCTTGAAATCCAAAATATTATTGATGGTATTTTTGAGCTTCATTTTGGTGCCCTTGAACTTTTGGAGTTTAACAATTTACACTATACAAGTGAGTTTTGTTTAGATTGAATTCATAATGCTACTCTAAAAGATGTCAAAGATATTATAATTGAAGAGAAATGTGCTTAAGCTCTTTCTAGATTTAGGAACTACCAAAGAGACCCCCCTACATACACTATAAGAGACCCATATGCATCTATGTAACATTCTTAGAATATGAACATGGTATGCTTCAAATTCAAACTAGAGTAATACTATTACTAGGATCATTCCCCTTGGAAATATTTGACATTGCTTTCTTTTGATCACCATTTCTTGTTTCTAAAGGTGGCATCTTAGAGGAATTAAAACAAGTGTTCAAAAGACACAATAAGCTATAATAACACAGTAGGATAATCAATGCGCTCTCTCTCTCTCTCTCTCTCTCTCTCTCTCTCTCTCTCTCTCTCTCTCTTTTTGTGTGTGTGTGTGTAGGGTGGGAGGGAGGTAGAAAGAAAACTATTATTTTATAAACATCTAGATCTTCCAAAAAATGTACCTCCAAATATAACTTATGCATGAAAATTATGGACAAACTCAAACAAGCATTCAGGAGACACAAGATGCTCAATTGATGTGGTAGGATCATCAATGTCCTTCCATGCTCTCTCTCTCTCATGTCATATAAAATTTAATCACACTTATTAAAAGATTTCCTTTCCCTCCCTCTCTCTCCTTGATGGATTAATGACAAACAAGACTACACTTACCAAGCTAGTATTGCATCTACACCAGGGGATTCATATAGTTGCTCCATTTTTTTGTTATCTCTAGATAAATATTTTCTAAATGAAAATATGGTATCTTTAATATTATTGGCACTTGTGGATTTTTGGTTGTTTAAAATCCACTTTAACTTAAAGTAACACATACCTATTTTTTATTATGGAAAAAATAAGTTTTGAAGGGACCTAAAACCCTATATACAAAAGATTCTTACATAAACAGATAAACCATTAAAGCATAAGACCATAACCAAAGACAAAAAGTATGCTTCAAAAAGACACATAGAGAGAGTGACAACCAAAGAATAGAAAAAACCACTAGAGATTTCTAGAAAGGCTTCTCATGATTTCTCAACTTTGTTTATTGAGGATACTCCCCTAGTTTTTGAAGAGGAAATTTTTGTCTTGGGATATATTCCTTCACTTCTCTGTAATGAGATGACTAAAGAACTTATTCATACCATCTTATTACAATATTTAGAGGAGATTATATTTCACATGGAAAAAGGTAAAGCCCTAGGCCCGGATGAGTTTCTTATTAAATTCTTTTATGAATTTTGGAAAATCATCAAATATGACCTTATAGAGGTGGTTCAAAAGTATCATATAAATAAAAGAATTTTAAAGGATATGAACTCTACTTTTTGGCTCTTATTCCTAAAAAGGAAGGTGCAAATAGTTTGGACCAATTTAGGCCTATTGCATTGTGTAATGTGGTTTATAAAATTAGCACTAAATTGATTGCTGAAAGACTCAAGCCATGTTTGAAAGCTTTGATATCTAAGGAACATGGCAAATTTTTTGGTTGTAGATAGATTCTCGATGGAGTTGTGATTGCAAATGGAATCTATTAATTCTATGACAACCTCTAAGGAGAAGGATATGTTCATTAAACTTGACATGGAAAAGGCTTAGGATAGAGGTAATTGGGAATTTTTTTATAGAGATTTCTCTTGGATTTTGGTTTTGGGGTTGAGTGGGTTAAATGGATTCTGAGTCATGTTAACTCTACCTCTTTTTTAATCCTTATCAATGAGAAACCATTAGATTTGTTTATCTCTTCTCAAGGTCTTCATCAAGGATATCCTCTCTCTAGTTATCTATTCATCATCATGACTAAAGGGTTGATATTTTTTATTAGATCCTATGTAAGATAAGTTCTCATTCAAGGATGAAATTGGAGAAATTTTGTGCCTTCTTTTTCTCATATTTAGTTTGTGGATGATACTTCCTTGATGGACATGGCTAAAATCAATGAGACAATGAATTTAAGGAGAACTTTGGATATTTACTTGAGTGTTTTAGGCCAAATAATTAATGAAGATAAATCTTCTATCTTCTTTCTTAATACTACTCATCTTATCGAAAGTAAGATTTCTCAGATTCTTATATTTCAGATTGGCTGCCTACCTCTTGTCTATCTTGGGATTCCTTTGGTAGTGGGATCTTAGTGCAAATATTTTTAGAAATGAATTTTGGGTAAGTTTTGTAATAAGGTTATCCATTGGACCTATAGATGGCTTTAATCTATTGGCAGAGTAATCCTTTTGAAATATATGGTACAAGTTCTCACTATTTACAAATATTTTTGTACGCTACTCCCTTCAGCTTTGGGAAGGAGCTTGATGTTTTGTCCTACCAATTTTTTATGGTCTCATAATTTTATTTCTTCCAAGTGGAGCTTTGTCACGTGGGAATTACTTTTTAGGCCAAATAAATAAGGATGCCTTGGGCTCTGACATACTAGTATAATTGGTAAGGCTTTAGCAACCAAGTTATATAGGTGGTGGTGCACTTGTGAGGATCAGGACTGGTCCATAATTGTACCCCATAATTATCTCCAAGGTGTGAATAACCATTCAATGTACCTAGATATATCCTTACTAGAAGGGGATATATGATTTGGGATACACTTAAAAATGGATCAAATCTATCAAGGAAGGTCTTTTCTGGATTTGAAATAGGGGTTTTAAATCTCTCTTCTAACATGATTCTAGGGATGATCACTCACCTATTCTATCCATATTTCCCCATCTAAAATCCATTTGGAACACAATGATTGAAGATGGTAGAAATAATGTGGATAATTTCAAAACTATTATGCATAGAGGTCATTTGGAGGTGTCTTGTTGGAAGGATCTTGAGGAATGATGTTTGGACAACTCAATAGAGGACCATTAGGAACTAGCTAAAATATTGGTAGGAAGGTTATGTAGTTCCCTTAAATGGGGAGAGATAATTTATCTTGGGGTCCTGGCCCAAAATGAATTTTTTATGTTGCAACAGGTTATGCTAAGTTGGATAGACAACTTCATGGGCAAGTGGCTGCACCATGGTGGAAACTTGTATGAAATAATTCCTCTTGGCCTAAGTGTAACTTTTTAATACTATAATGTCCAAGATTATTGAGAGGGGGGAGGGTGAATTAGTAATCTATTAGATCTAAAAATTTTCACAATACATTCACCAAAATTAACCACATTCATTAAATTTACAGTTTTATGCATGCAATAAACAAAGTAACCATACAACCATACAAAACATGCAACGTCAAAGTGACACAAGTATTTTATCATGGAAACCCTAATAAAGGGTGAAAACCATGGTGGGAATTATCACCCACTAATAATATACACTCTTCTAAAATGTTCTTGTTTAAAGGCCTAAAGGCCTAACCCTATTAGGAGCTTACAATGATGTCTGGTTTAGAGAAGACCCAATAAAGAGTATTCTAGTTAAGGGATTTACATCTAGCCTTATTAGGAGCTTTACCCTATTAGGAGTAACCTTGTTAAAAGATTTAAAACCCTATTTAAAGAGTCACCCTCTTAGAGGATTTACAAATCAGACCTATTAAAGTCTACCCGGTTAAGGGATTTTCTTGTAGAACCTATTAGAATTCAACAAGTACAGGGTCGCTGTAAGAAGTTGAGTCCCACTTTTGGGCAAAAAGTGGAAGTGTTTTCTCTATTTTTCAAAATTTCTGTCAATTGATGTCAAAATTTGAGGCACTTAAAGATTGAATCTTGAAAAACTTCAGTAATATAAAATTTAGTGCTCAGAGTCTAGTTTTCAAATATGTAATTTATTTCAATACCCACATGGTATAAATTGAATTTTAGTAGGCATGTTTAAAAACCACTTTTTTCAAAATGGTTGTTTCAAGACCACACCTCACATGTGTACAACCACCCTTTTTTGAAGTTAATGAATGTATTTTTGTGAATCCTTTTGGGAAAAGGTACCTAAAACATTGAAGATTGATGAAAATATTTTATCTTTTTTTTAATTGAATATTTTTTAAATTAATTTTTAATTGACTATAAAGTACATTTTCAAAACCTCTAGTGTATGACCACCATAATTTGATGATAACTTCACTTTTTTTCAATTTTGTTTTTTAATTTGAAGGAAATTCTATGTAGATTGATGTCATATAACTCATTTTTCAAAAAATGTAAAATTAAAAAGGTTATTAAAGTTTTAGTTAACCTTAGTATTTCAAGTTTTGGTACCATGTTGGCTTAATAAATATTGTGAAAATATTAAAATTTATCATATCACTATAAAATTTATATTTTTATAATCTGGACAATAAGAGCTAAAATGAGTTTTCATTTTATCAAAAAATTCATTCGGGAAGGTGTCCAAAAAACTGTGGCAAGCCAAAAATTTTATCCCGTAATGCCTTAGCCATTTTTTTGTAGGGCCAAGCATAGGCTTGGTCCCACCAAGCCTGTCTTGAACTAAAAACCAAGCCAGTGGGTATGGTTCCCACTCATAGATTTACAAAATGGGCATCCATTTTGTGAAACTAAAAAACGGGCGCCCATTTCCTTTAAATGTCAGGCTCCCATTTTGATTTAAATAATGAGCACCCATTTCATAAAGAGTCATTGCAACCAAAAAATAGGACTGTGGGCCTGATCTCAATGATTCATGAGTTTTCAATCATTTTCTTACCGATCCGTACTAGGCAAACAAAATATTTTTATCAACATTCTCTTCTTTTGTCTTGTTTTGGATGACATTCAAAAATACTCGTTTGAACTCAAATCTTGGTGAAAAAATGGGATCAAACTAACGCAGAAAGAGGCTAAGGAAGGTTCTAACAACTGAGGAGGTTGCAACAAATAGAGAGGAGGCAAAATGACAATGGGAAAGAAGAGAAAGACTTCAAAAACTGAATAATGTTGGAGCATCGAGCTCAATAATTGTTTCAGAAGAGGAGGACAATGAAGACACCATAATGGATGCAGAGGTTGAAGAAGAAAATTCAAGTGCATCTTCTAATCTGGTATTGGATACAGGTATGTCTTCACATCCAAATGTAACTTATTCTGATAAAGAAAATCAATTGCTAGAAGAAAGTTACAATAAAAATGATTTAAATTTTATTCCTAAAAATAGATTAACAAATTTAATTGCACATCAAATTCCAAAAATTAGTAATGTTAATCATAATGATAAAGGAATTGAAAGTCAAACCCCGATTGAAACTAAAAATCAAACACCAATTCAGATTGAAATCAACAATGTGGATATAGACATAGAAACACCGATTGAGAAATAAACTCCTTTGAATGATAATAAAATAAATGAACAATTTCAAATAAGAAATGATGTGCTAGACAATCTATGTGGTTTGGTTTCGTGGAGATAGATTAGGACACACATGAGCATATTGTTTAGATAATTTTTTTAGAATAATAAATTTGGGTTTCAATGTCAATTAATGTTACAATTAGTTAAAATGTCTAAAATGCGAAAAGTGATGAAGAGGTTAGGCATTTATGTGAAATCCAAGAAGAAGGATGAGTCTCTAAAACAAGTTGTATCAAATTTTGTTAGTGCCTTTGACACAATTGGAAAGAAAAGTCATTCTAAAGACAGTAATGCGACACGACGAGCAATAACAACAACTTTAGTAAATAAAACTACTACTGATAAAAGAATGATTTCAAACATAAGTGGATATCTTAATATTCATTGTAAAACTTTAGCAAGAGCTGTAAAGAGAAGAGTTAACTTTGAAAGTGATCTGACAAACCATTTATGGACCTTCAGTGGCAGACTCCTGAGGTCTGACATGAAACTTACTAGTGAAGTCAAAATTTTGATTGAAATTTTTTGGCACAATAATACAAGAGTATCCCCTAATGCCAAAGATGTTCTTAAATTAAGAGTTGGTTCAAAAGTTCATGATCCACATCCAAAACACCTTTTAGATATGACTCAAATAGAATTGAATAAAAAATTTATGTATGATAAGGTGTTAACTATTAGTATTAGTCAAAGATCTTTTGAAAAATGTAAACCATGGTATGTAAGGATTAACAAAGAAAGAATCACATGTTGTTGCAAAACTCATGTTCAATTTCATTATCATTATGATATTTTTTGATCTATACATTCTACTATGCATACTAATGAAATGTTGCAGGAATGTGGTATAAATATACCACCTCAAACTATAAAGGAGTTTATATCAAATTTGTTTTTTAACCCACCTAATGAGCAATTTTATCTTTTGAATGCATGAGTTTCTGGTGTATGTGATGTATGTGGCAATCTTACATTATTAGATGAATGTTTGCATGAAAATATTTCATTTTATTTTGGACAACAATTAGTTGATGTGCAAAGATTTAAAACTGTTGAGTATCCATTGAAGGATGGAAAAGTTGGAAAATGGTGCAACCTAATAACTGAAAAACTTAGTGTTAATGTTTTTATGAATGAATTCAAGAGTAAGGTTGTACCTAAATATGTGAAACGCCCTCAAAATTCTAGATGGCTTGATGGGCAATTTCACATATGCAAGAATACATTTCCAATTGGTAGTATACTTTCAGTCATTGACTTTGTAGAGAACTACTCGCTTGCACCACAAGATGAGATCCAACCACAATATTATAATTAAGTGCAAGTAATAATTTTTGTTCATATTGTCTTTAGGCATGCACCTGATAGTACATATGAGGATCAAAAAATATTGAGAGAGTACCATTTCTATATGAGTGATAATAAGTTACACTCATCAGAGTTTATCTAGTATTGCTTTAAGACCTTTTCTGAAAATTTAAGGGAGAAAGAAATTCATATAACACATCTAATATGGTCTGATAATTAAACAGGGCAATTCAAGAATGCTAGAATATTTTATTGGTTGAGTAGGATGCATAAAAAAATAAATATCCAGCATATCTGGAATTTTTTTGAGGCTGGACATGGGAATGTAGAACATGATGGTGCCAGTGCATGTGTTAAGAGAGCCCTTTGTAGAGAGCAACTCAAATTTGAGGAAAAATCAAAATTTAAAGATGCACGTGCAATTGTTGAATGGTGTAAAACAATTTTGTCTACATGATCAAGTCAGAACCCTACAATTAGACATTTTTTCTGGCTAGTTGAAGAGAAGAATATCCTTTCAAGATATGATTGTAATACAATCAGTGGATCGGCTAAATGGCATTCATTTAGGAGTTCTAATTCTAACACTTGGACTATATGGACTAGGGAGCTTGCATGTTTTTGTCAATTTTGTGTTGCAGGTGAATGGGAAGAATGCGAGAATATAGAATGGGTTGAAGAATGGCAACAAAAATCCTTAACACCTAGTGAGACACAAGATGAAGATGATATAATAAATGAAGACCTAGATCATGCCTTTGCATCAGAAGATTATGATCGTGTTTCATACCTCATACAACCTAGTAATTTAATTCAATTTATTGTAAAACTTTAAATTATATTAGTTACATGTGTATTTCATATAATTTATGATTATATATTTGAATTATAAACCTTTAAACAAGTTTTATTTGTGCACGTACTTAATTTTGCTTTGCAGGACATGTGTATGTTGTTGTTGCACCTGAGGATAATGAAGAGTAGATAGAGTATTGGTTAGCTCGATGTGTAGAACCTAAGAAAAAGTTGATATGCCATCAAGTAGATGATGATGACTTTCAGTATCCAATTGGGTCTATTTTGGTAGTTGGTACATGGCTACATAATTACCTAAAAAGAAGGAATGGTTTACCAGCTTTTGAAGACTACCAATTAGAAAAGAAGATTATGCACTATTCCCATTTGGTAGTGGCAACAAATATAAAATTGGAAAGATACAAAGGGAGACCTGATAATAAAATATTATGGAAAGATACAAAGGGAGACCTGATCATAGACACATTGCAGAAAAGAGAGGATGCTAATGGTACATTAGGTTGAATCAAATATATACATGTAAGTTTTTGTTCAATTTGTCATATTTTTATATGTTTTTCTATATATATAAATATCTATGTCTTCTTTGAAGTGTCACAATTTATAATTTACAGATATAGATTTGAAATAAATTAAAATTGACTTTAAATGAACTTGTATAAATTCTAACATTTCAACATGTTGATTTTTATGATGCAAGATGTCTTGAAAACCATAGACATGAACTATTTATGCAGTACAATGCACTCTTGTATTCATCCAATTTTGGTTTTGTAATTTAAGTTCATGAACTCACTTTTATTCATCGAATTTTGTTTTAAATATTTAAGTTAAATTCATAACTTTGTATTCACCTAATTTTGTTCTAAATATTAAACTATGCACATTGGTCAGATTATGTTCACTTAATAGATTATGATAGATTTATTTGTGCATCCATAAATTCATTGTTCAAATTAATAGATCTCATTGTTAGATAGATGGTTTTTAATAGTTAATCAAACTCAATAAATTACTTGTAACATCGATATTGTTCTTGTCAATTACATAAATTAATCTAGATCTCATTGAACTATCTATAGATGGTTTTTAATAGTTAATTATCAAAGTCAATATTAAGTTTGTAACATCCATATTGTTCTTGTCAATTACATGTATTAATAGATCTCATTGTTAGACATATGGTTTTTTTTATAGTTAATCAAAGTGTTCTTATTACTTGTAATGTATCTAGATATTGTTCTTCTCAATTACACGTGAATGAATAGATCTCATTGTTAGATAGATGGTTTTTTTAGGATATTGATAAATTTAATTACAATTGATATTAAAAATGATTTCTTTTCCATAAGCTCATAAATATCTACATTCAAACCACTATTTGAAAAAATCATGAAATAGGATTAAAAGTCCATGAATAAGATAAATAACATAACAAGTCTTGAAATAATTTATGTGTATCATAATGTCCATCATATCAACTCATGATATATACAATCACAAAACAAAGTCCTACTCTAAAAACAAGTTCAAGTACAATATATGATAACAAGTGGACTAGTATGTAATACAAGTCCTACTCTAACAACAAGTAAAAATAATATGACAAGTCCAAATAATCATCATCATAATCTAAATAATATGACAAGAAGTCATCATAACACAAGTCCAAATAGTCATCATAATCTAACTCTACTCATCTAGATGATCTGCAGTCCTCTTCACTCCACATGAAGAGGACTGTGATGCATCAACATGCTCTGTCTGGTCCTAAGTACCCTCATCCTACTATGTCTAGTCCTGTGTACCCTCAGTGGGACATGAAGTTCCTCCCTTAACTACATCAAAAGTGGATGCAACCAAGTCCTGTAAAAACATTTAAAGTACAAATTTTTAATAATTAGGTGTAAAAGATCTAGATACACAATGGACATTGAAAAATTACTTTTAATCATGACCTCAAAGGATAGTGTTGATGGCTGCATTTGGCTTAATCTTGTAGCCATGCCAAGACTCATGGTGGGGTCAATCTGAACAACATATATAAAGCATGAATCAAACTTATAGTACATATATATAAATTATAAAGTATATATAACTTGACTATAAATTTATGGAATAAAAACATGTATATTACCTATGTGTGACACATAATTGATGTCACTGATGAGTCAGGAAATAAATGTGATTGTGCAACATGAGACAATCCAAAAGCCTACAATTGCAAAAAAATAAGTGCGAATCAAAGTTGTACATAAATTAGTAAGATATAAACACTTAAAATTAATAAATGAAACACATACGACAAGTATATGTGGTTGACTCTTGGTGATTGGTGGCGCAGAGAATGAAGGACTGCCAATCTCAGTGGTACATGAGAGACCCTACAAAATCACAAAAATATGTCAAACACATTATCAATTAAAGTTTATTTTGTTTAAAGTTTAAATGTATCAAGATCAAAGTGCATACTGTGAATGGAGCACTGAGATGTCGAGGTGTTGATGTCATATGATGATGACTAATGAATGATGGAGGGTCAACCCTCCTCTGTTCACCAAAAATTCCACATGTTATGGTTCATAATTGTATAAATATGAAATTTAATATTGTACTATATAAATTATAATTAAATTTACTTGTGTGGGATGATCATTGTCTTCATTGAGTAAATCAACATATTATGAGATATCATCTACAACATCACCATGTGCACCATCATCATCATCAACATATCCACCATGTGCACCACCATCATCATCAACATATCCACCATGGGCAGTATGGGTAGCATTAGGATCAAACTGGGGACCCCTACATATTCCCCCACAACTCGTGCAAACATGTGCTATGCTAGGGGCAACCCTCGCCTGGGTCAAGTGTTGTAACAAATTTCCCATAAGGGCACTCAAAAAACCAAGAAATGTTTGTACTACTCGATGATGGATAGGTGCAGGAACTACAAGAGAAGGAAGAGGAACAAGGGGCTCATTGTGCACATGATTTCTAGTTCTATCACTCAATTTGGCCCCTGGCCTATCCTGTGGCATGCCCTGACCACCCCCCTGGAATGCTCTCATGTCAAAATAATTTGGTTTCCTACCCAATTCAAATTCAGCCCATAATTTTTTCAAAAAAGAAAGTGGGACCTCATGATTAGCATGTGGTGGATGGTCAAATACCATCCACCACCACTCCAAAAAATGCTCTGCTATACCAGGGTGTCTACACCATCTAATAAAAATACGTGGCTTCTTGCCAAGTATCTCCTCACCCATTTTAGGGTTCAAAAAATAGCGTGCCATATCAGTTTTTGTAATTTTTAAACTATTAACCTCTTTATAAGAGAGGTCATCAGCATAATATCCACACATACTCTCCCTCCATGACTGAAAACTATCAATCTCAGAGTCCAATGTGTGTACTGAATCTACTATGCCTTGCATGCTATCTACAAGGCTTAGTACCTGGGCTGATGGATAGGGATCATTCCTAATAATATTTATATCTCTCATTATTGCCTCTACATTTCTCCTAATATTATCTCTCAACTTTGTAGAGATAGATAGAGAGAAAGAGAGAGAGAGAGAGAGAGAGAGAGAGAGAGAGAGAGAATCATAAATAAATTAAAAATTAGTAGTTGCATGCATGTGGGCATGCAACAGGTTGGCTGATAGGATTTTTTCCCATTTTTTCCCATTTTTTCCCATTGCTTCACATTGAATTTTTTCCCATCACTTCAGATTGATTGTTGTTTTGTCAATAAACTTTGATTTTTTTTGGGCAGTGGTTGATTTTAACCTACGTTAGAAGACACAATCCTTTATGTGCTTTATTTTGGCAAAATGATTGAAAGTGTCCACCATCTGCTCTATAAGGTAAATGACATCTACTATCCTAAGTAATATTGTCCTTGCTTCTATTTTACCAAGGAGTATTTTTAAGAGTCTAGCATTCTGGGATTCTTCATGGTTTGGAGTCATTGTGATTAAGCTTTTAGTGTATCAGTGAATCTTATTGCCCACTGGTTGATTTAAATTACTTCTCTATGTATTTCAGGTTTTGTGCAAGTTGTTCAAATATATCATCTGCCCTTTCTCTTTGCATTACTTTCGCCATACTATCATATCACTTGACAATATCATGCAACATGAATCTCATGCTTTTGTCATTAGGCCTAAAAACTTCAATTTTGACATTCTCACCACTCACAAAGCCTTGGGAGAGGAGCTTTTTATGTGCATATTTTGACAACAAGAGTGTAATGTCTTGTATAAACTCCACGACTTTGACAGTGCCCTTTATTGTTATGCCTCTCATAAGAAAGACCTGTTTCATTTTTGGTTGCACAATGTCTTTCCTTGCTATCCATTATCTTCTTTTCAACTATCATTGCATGATAACTATGGTTGCCACAGACCCATCTCTTAAACTCTGTTATATAGACCATCACCTCTGTTCAATCACAAATATGTGCATGGAATCTTCTTCATGGCTTCTTTGAGGCATGACTATTGAGTGGAAAATATGCAATCCTCAGTCAGACACCATTTGTTATCTACATGAAGGCAAGAAGGATGATTGGACACTTTCCAAGATGTCACACTTCTCCCTCATGTAACCATATTCTATGATGAGCATCAAAGGTTTCTTCAACTAAAAAGAAAAATAAATGGCTAGAAAGGGAGGGAGGACATCATCGCATCAAAGAGTTTCACTTTTTTATATGTTTTCTTTTTAATGTTCCGGCTTCAATTGAGATATTCTATGTTTAAAATACCCCTATACTATTTTGCATTTATTCAGCTGAAGCTGAACAATAAATTCCAACAACACAAGCTGAGAAACTTGAAATTCCTATTTTATGACCCATGAAAAAAATGATTGCTGAAGACAACTATAAATGTACTAAACAACCCATAGGAATTTAAGTGATCTTTTATGTCCTTTGCCTCTTTTTTTAAGTAACATCTGCACTGTCCTGTGATTCCACTTGATTTGTAGACCTCCACTCTCATTTAAAATCCTTGAAAAAGTTCAACACAATTAAATAGATTGAAACTGATACACTAGTGTAGCATGTTCGGTTTCCACACATTACTTTAAATGTGCTTATATATGGTATTTTACAAGAATATAGCATTAGAAGCTCAGGATTCTATTTACCAAAACTAATCATGTGCCTAATATGGGCCATAAATATACATGAAAAAGATAACACGATATAAAACTTATGCATGTAGGTGTAACAAATATGTTACCCACACATTGATTTAATTGTTCCTATATATATGGTATTTTACTAAAATTTAACATAATCCTAGGATACTGTATATAACAAGCATAGGACACAAGACCTAAAATGGATTGTGAGCATACATGTAATGGGGAACAAAACATTCAGATTCCTCACAAGCTAGTGCATGTAACTGTAACACCTACCACATCTGCTAACAATGGGTGCAACCCTATGTAGCACCAGTTTTGTATTTCATTCCATGCTGAAAGATCCTTTGAGAGTCTGAAAATTTTGGTATGCACATTGGGAGGAGACAGACTGAAAAACATGTGTAATCAACATCTATTCTACCTACAAAAGACAAACAATATAGTGATTAGTTTGAAACTAACAACGCTAGATGAAAGGAAAGAAAAATAGTAAAAGAAGTAGATATACAACATACTAATCACTTCCAAACTAACAATGCCTCGGGATACTATTTACCAAAATTAATCATGTTGCCTAATATGGGTCATAAATGTATATAAAAAGATAACACAACATAAACCCTTGCAATTTCCTCATGCATTTGAATCTTCTCTCTTTCCAATAGCCAATTATTTTCATCATAACTTGAGCTTTTTTGTTCTTAAACTCCAACTCTTTCTCAAGCTCAGAAACTCTAGTGACTTGTTCATTATATGCAATAATTTCTGTCTCTTTTTCCTATAATATAAAGTGACCAGTGCACCAATAGTAAGTCATATTACTCCTGCAGCCCATCGAAGAGAGGCAAAAGCAAAAGGCAAGATGAGAAGTGCAGGGGCCAAACTGTGTGTTGTAGTTTTCCCTTTTTTATATGTTTTCTTTTTAATATTCCAACTTCAACTGAGATATTCTACAGTTAGAATACCCCTATGCACCATCCTTTTCAGTAGCATGATTTTCCAAATATATAAATATCAAAACTATTATCTAAAATCTGAGCACTGGTATATTGTAACAAAAGAATAATAGAAATTTGTCCTCTATACATTGCATATTATTCAACAATTGAACAATAGTTTACAAATTTGAAAAGCTCTACATTAGATCATTTATGGATAAAAGTTTTTCTTACCAAGGAATGAGGACGGTTGATTTGTGGAACATCGTAACTATACATTACAGTCTCAGATTTGTTTTGCTCAGCTCAAGTACAAATGTGGACATTCAGACGAGTATCTATTGCACAATTTTTAGAAACCGTGGGTAACAAGGAGAGAATCATGTAGGTAGAGTATAATTTGAAGAGGTGGAGAAATTTTTTTGTTGTTTCCTTGGTGGGTGTAAAGTGGAAGGGTGAAGTTGCCTAATATGGGTCATAAATGTATATGCAAAAGATAACATGACATAAACCTTGTGCCTGTAGGTGTAAAAAATATGCTACCCACACATTGCAAACCATAACAATATATATTAATATAGTCAGCAAGTTCTCATGTAGATAATGACTTTCATTCTCTTCTTAGCATATATTCCAAGTGCCCTCATATGCAACATACATCCACAAATCAGAGATATTATTCATGAAATTCTGAAAATGGGGATGAACTATAACTCACATTATTTATGTTCCTTCCTTGGTCAAAATCTGTAGAGCCCATTTCCTTTGACATACACAAATATTTTATTTTTTTGTGTACTTATAGTTACAACATAGAAACTTGTAAAAGTCCAATGCTGGATGGTAGAAAAAGTATGAATGGGCATTACATTGTGAAGCAGAGGAGATGAGCACTAAATCAGAATTAGATTTTAACACCTATTATGCCTTTTATAGGCCAAGATAATTACAAATGAGAAAATAAAATATAGAAATTATTGCAAGGAAGCACACCTCTGAATTTGAGGAAGCCCCTTCCTTGACCCTTCACACAGAGAAGGTTGTATTTCTGACCATCAGAAGTATGGAAGGTACATGCTCATTATTGCAGAGAAAGATAGAGGGGGGCTGACTTATCAAAGAGAAGGGTATGGATCTGGATCAATCCAATAGATATTCAATGAAATTATAGAGAGATCATCCAATAGGTACAATGAAATTATTACTGAAACTTTCAAGTATATAGTATGAAAAAAGTTTCACTCATAAATTTGTACATATGCTCTAGATTGATAGCAACCAAATTGTCTATGCAATTTGATGAACATGCACTATACATTCTATAGCTTATTCTAAACAATCCATCAAATTCCTCAATCTTTTAGCACGTGAATCTCAAAGAAACAATTTGTGATTCAGCTGTTGGGAGCTATGACATGAATTCATTATTTTGTTGCATAAGTTTTGCATTTGATTTCTGCAATTCTTTTAATTCAATATGTAAATGTTTTGTTTTCTTTTTTGCATTTGAAGCATCCCCCTTCTTCATATCTTCAATGTGTGCTTTTTTAGCTTTCATTTTTGTTTGTAACGCTGGAACCATTGCAATTTCCTCACACATTTGAATCTTATCTCTTTCCAACAGCCAATTATTTTCATCATAACCTGAGCTTCATTGTTCTTAAACTCCAACTCTTTCTCAAGCTTGGAAACTCTAGTGACTCATTTGTTATATGCAATAAGTTCTGCCTCTTTTTCCTACAATAGAAAGTGACCACTGCACCAATAGTAAGGCATATTACTCCTACAGCCCATTGAAGAGAGGCAAAAGCAAAAGGCAAGATGAGAAGTGCAGGGGCCAAACTATGTGTTGTACCTTTCCCTTTTTTATATGTTTTCTTTTTTATGTTCTAGCTTCAACTGAGATATTCTATAGTTAGAATACCCCTATGCACCATCCTTTTTAGTAGCATGATTGTCCTCGTGAAGTGAATGAAATATATAAATATCAAAACTATTATCTAAAATCTGAGCACTGGTATATTGTAACAAAAGAATAATAGAAATTTGTCCTCTGTACATGACATATTATTCAGCAGTTGAACAATAGTTTGCAAATTTGAAAAGCTCTACGTTAGATCATTTATGGATAGAAGTTTTTCTTACCAAGGAATGAGGATGGTTGATTTGTGGAACACCGTAACTGTACATTACAGTCTCAGATTTGTTTTGCTGAGATCAGGTACAAATGTGGACATTGGGGCGAGTATCTGTTGCACAATTTTTAGAAACCATGGGTAACAAGGAGAGCATCCTATAGCTAGAGTATAATTTGAAGAGATGGAGCAAATTTTTTGTTGTTACCTTGGTGGGTTTAAAGTGGAAGGGCGAAGTTTCCTAATATGGGTCATAAATGTATATGCAAAAGATAACACGACATAAACCTTGTGCCTGTATGTGTAAAAAATATGCTACCCACACATTGCAAACCACAATAATATATATTAATATAGTCAACACGTTCTCATGCAGATAATGACTTTCATTCTCTTCTTAGCATATATTCCAAGTGCCCTCATATGCAAAATCCACAAATCAGAGATATTATTCATGAAATTCTGAAAACATGGATGAACTATAACTCACATTATTTGTGTTCCTTCCTTGGTCAGAATCTATAGAGCCCATTTCCTTTGACATACACAAATATTTTATTTGTGTATGTACTTATAGTTACAACATAGAAACTTGTAAAAATCCAATGTTGGATGGTAGCAAAAGTATGAATGGGCATTACATTGTGAAGTAGAGGAGATGAGTGCTAAATCAGAATCAAATTTTAACACCTATAACGCCTTTTATAGGCCAAGATAATTACAAATGATAAAATAAAATATAGAAATTATTGCAAGGAAGTGCACCTCTAAATCTGAGGAAGCCCCGTCCTTGACCCTTCACATAGAGAAGGTTGTGTTTTTGACCATTAGAAGTATAGAAGGTACATGCTCATTATTGCAAAGAAAGATATAGGGGGGCTGACTTATCAAAGAGAATGGGATGGATCTGGATCAATCCAATAGATAGTAGATGAAATTATAGAGAGATCATCCAATAGGTACAATGAAATTGTTACTGAAACTTTCAAGTATATAGTATGAAAAAAGTTTCATTCATAAATTTGTACATATGCTCTAGATTGATAGCAACCAAATTGTCTATGCAATTTGATGAACATGCACTATACATTCTATAGCCTATTCTAAACAATCCATCAAATTCCTCAATCTTTTAGCACGTGAATCTCAAAGCAAAAATTTGTGATTCAACTATTGGGAGCTGTGACATGAATTCATTATTTTGTTGCATAAGTTGTGCATTTGATTTCTGCAATTCTTTTAATTCAATATGTAAATGTTTTGTTTTCTTTTCTACATTTGAAGCATCCCCCTTCTTCATATCTTTAATGTGTGCTTTTGTAGCTTTCATTTTTGTTTGTAACGTTGGAACCCTTGTGATTTCCTCATGCATTTGAATCTTATCTCTTTCCAACAACCAATTATTTTCATCATAACCTGAGCTTCATTGTTCTTAAACTCCAACTCTTTCTCAAGCTCAGAAACTCTAGTGACTCATTCTGTATATGTAATAAGTTTTGCATCTTTTTCCTACAATAGAAAGTCACCACTGGGCCAATAGTAAGGCATATTACTCCTGCAGCCCATCGAAGAGAGGTAAAAGAAAAAGGCAAGCTGAGAAGTGCAGGGGCCAAATTGTGTGTTGTAGTTTTCCCCTTTTTATATGTTTTCTTTTTAATGTTCCAACTTCAACTGAGATATTCTATAGTTAGAATACCCCTATCCACCATCCTTTTCAGTAGCATGATTGTCCTCCTGAAGTGAATGAAATATTTAAATATCAAAACTATTATCTAAAATCTGAGCACTAGTATATTGTAACAAAAGAATAGTAGAAATTTGTCCTCTGTACATGGCATATTATTTAGTAGTTGAAAAACAGTTTACAAATTTGAAAAGCTCTACATTAGATCATTTATGGATAGAAGTTTTTCTTACCAAGGAATGAGGACGGTTGATTTGTGGAACACCGTAACTATACATTACAGTCTCAAATTTTTTTTGCTGAGCTCAGGTACAAATGGGGACATTGGGGCGAGTATCTATTGCACAATTTTTAGAAACCGTGGGTAACAAGGAGAGCATCCTGTAGCTAGAGTATAATTTGAAGAGGTGGAGCAACTTTTTTGTTGTTACCTTGGTGGGTGTAAAGTGGAAGGGCAAAGCAACTAAGTCTGGTTTGAGTGAGAGTTGTTGAAGACGTGCCTCTTCTTTTTTTTCTGATTGCTGTATAAGCATTGTTCTCCATTTTGCAGTATCTTTTGAAAGAGAATGGTGATTCTATTCGGAGGCCTTTAGTAACTTTCACCTTTGATATTGCTATAAATGTTAGGCCTTACCTTTCATTTCTTCCAATGTCTACTATAGCTTTATTCAGTGTGAGTCCCTATGATTTATGTATTGTTATGGCCTAGGCCATAGTTAATGGTAGATGTGTTCGGTTTCCTTGGGTTATCAGAGTGATAGGAACATTCATTGGGTTTTCTGTATCCCATGGTGGGCTGCTGTAATTGTCAAAGTGGATAACAACATAGCTTGGTAGATCTGGTGCATTGGAATTTGTATCATAGGTGATGGATCTGATTTGTCCCATTGATCCATTTACAAGACCTACCTGTATCCATAGGTTTTTTGTTAACATGACTTCTTGACATATGCAGAGGAGGACTTCGGGCTATAGTTTTTCATCTTCTTCTCTATTTTCACTTGTATTAGAATTTCTTGTGTGATTGATTGAAATGGGGAGGTTCAATTGTTTGAGCATTTTTCTATTGTGCAAGTAAGCCAAGTCATTGGTAGCGAATAGGTGGGTGGTTTTGTCAAACTGTTCTTTTTGTTGGGAAGTCAACCCTTGTTTATCTAGGTCATAAGCACATCCCAGTCTTCCTAGAGTGGTTGTGTATTTCTTATATTGTGCAAGATTGTTCAAAAGCATTTTTTGGAGTGAGTTTTCCCTTGTTGACGAAAGATTATGTCCAACGTCACTACAGTAGAAAATATTTGCTAGAGAAAGAGAGCTTTAGAGTGGGAGGCATATATAGGCTTATCCATTACTGGAGGTAGTTGTCCTAGGTCACCAATGAGGATTACAGATAGGCCACCAAAAGGTTGATGTTGTTTATGAGGGAATGCCTCTTGTAGATGGCTATCTATTTTTAATAGTAGTTTTGGTCCTAGAAATCTCATTTCATCAATTAGAATATATTTGACATGTTTGAAGTCTTCTTGGAGTGTTGTTAAGGATTGGGCCTGTAAAGGGTGCATTTCTTTTATTGGGATCTGAAGGGCCATGTGGATTGTTGTAGCTTGTATGTTATAAGCAGCGACCCTTATTGGTGCAAGCGCAAGTAGTTCCTTTCGATTGCCTAGTGTTGTTGTGTTTATGTTTTTTCTAATACAATGTATTAAGTATGATTTTCCAGTTCTCGTTGTTCCTTGTATAATCATGTGGAGTGGGTCTCTTTGGAATGTGAGATAATGTTGAGTGATTATGTCTAGTGCTAGTTGTTGTTTTGTAGCAAGCTGGTATGTTGGATGTGGTTTGTGAGATTCCCAAGCTGTGTCTTCTACTTGTTTTTTTTCTTGCGCTAAAAAGTGTGCAACAGAGTGGTGTAGATGTTGGGGTATGTTATTTATATTCCATGGATGATTGAAATCAAACTCTCATCTTCCCAGTACATCTAGTTCATTTACATGGAAGTTTGTGGTGGTACCCATCTATGATAGCATCTCCCATTTGTACAAGGTTGTGACATCAACTTCTGGGTCATCTTCATTATCACTACCTTCTTCTCCTTTAGGTGCGGTCGGGGTTTTTGTTCTATCTATATGCCAAGCTGTGTAGTTGGTTGCTTAGAGCGATTTCCAATTTGTCACTATGGCTTCTTTTGTAATGCCCATGTTAGTTGGGATGTGGTAGAAGGGTTTGTAAAGGAGGAGTTCTGACCAGAAAATTGTTTCAAAGTCATCATTGTTCTCATTTGGAATGTTACAGTATTGGGGGTAAACACAGACGATTGCATTTTTTTGCCTCTTTTGTCATTTATTCTTTTTGTGTCAAGGAGCATATGGGTACATTTGGGCTAATTGTATGAGGGATAGTGAGTCTAGCTCAGGGGGTCACTAAATGTAGGAATGGATATAAGTGGCACTTAGTTCTTCTTCATTACCTAATCTGTGTATTTTGTGGAGGACTTTTTTGCTGACATTTAGTGAAATAAAGGGCCAACTACAACTTACAAGGGGCAATTTTTGTAGCATATGACACGTCTTTTGTGCACCTATGTCACGATTAGCTACTATTCCCATCATGAATTTTTTATATGTTAGCAAATATTTGTCTTTAGATTTACTTTTTTCTGCTATGCTCTTTAATATGGTGTTATAGCTGTCAGATTTCTTTTTGGCCTTGGAGGCATATTTGGAGATGTACTTGAGCATGACTCTTTTTGATAGGATAGGTTGGTAATCGACATTGTCTGTCCATATTGCAAGCATCTGAGGGTTGTAAATGTTGAGTCATTCATCATTTCATGAAGGTCTATAAGTTATGGTTTGCTTTTTGTCACATGTTAAGGTCAAGGTTGGTTGTTCAGGCCATGGGGCTTTGTACCGACATTCTAATATTTTTCCTTTTTTTCTTAAGCATGTATGTTATGTGCATTTGGTGTGCCTTTGTATAGTGTTGACAATTTGTTCATAGTCTAATTGAGGATCCATAGATAGTATCTGAGTAGTGTTTAGTACACAAGGATCATCTCCAATGGTATGGTGTGATCTATTTTCTCGATCTTGATGTCTTCATGGATTCCAAGCCGAAACATATTTGTCAAAGAATTGCTTTGCATGTTCTATCTCAAATGAGTTGCTCCAATTGATGGTATCCATGTTTGGTGCACTTGGAAGCCATATAAAACCATGGATATGAGCAGACCCTCGATGTTTCTATTCGTACCTATACCAGTAGTCTTTTGCTTGAAGTAGTTTTTCAATGACTTCTTAATGAAAGATTGTAAATCTTTGGTCAAGGTATAAGGATGTTGTGTGGGGGTTCTGAATAATATTGTCTATTAATTATTTTCTTGAATGATACATTTTTTGGTTCTCTATTTGTGGAAACAATCTATGTAGATTTGCCCATTTTGTGTTAGCTGAGCTCAATGTGAAGAAGAGAGTCGGGGTCCCTAGTTGGTGTATCATGGTTGTTATGTCCATACGACATTTGTTCCAATAAGCACGTGTGCCACATAAAGAGGTGCCAAATCATATTAGTTGATTTTCCAATTGGGTATCAGAGGCATTTTGTAGTCTTTTGTGAAGTTCGTGCAATGTATTTGGCATATTGGATTCAATGCTTGCCCTCATGAAAACTGCAGTTTTTTGTTGGCTGCAATGTGTCATAATAAGATTGTAAAGGAAGTAGTGGAACCTTACATGCATACCAAATCTGTTGTCATGGTACCTCATCATGTGCAAAGCATATTCATGCATTTGAACTTCTTTGCTTCTTGGTTGTAGTGGAGGTGTACTTCCATTTGGGAATAGTGTGGGAAAGGCCATGCTTAATAGGCCCTCAATGTTGTATTCATTAATTGGGGAGTTTTTTTATTTTCGGCCAAGGTACGATGTAGGGATATTTTTCTTGCAAGGATAAAATTTCTTTAATAGTTTGTAGCTCGCATTGTCCATTTGGTAGTTTGGGGATGAAGGATGTCATATTGTTGGAGTCAATTTCATCATCGTACTAGTTGCCAGGTTCAATTGCATTTGATATGCCTTTGGGTTCTGTTTGTAAGTTAGTGAGCATGTTTGATATATTAGTGGTTACTTCTAGCAGTAGGTTGAGTGCTTTGTGGTCGATAGCAACATCTTTGTAGTATGGGTCATTTTTTATCTTGTATTTTAGTGTGTCTAGTACATGGTGTTTATTGACATAACAATCGTATTTGTTCCCATCAATGCTGGTTCTTCATATAATGACAACGTCTAGTTATTGTAATCTTTGAGGCAAGACTCGAGCAATGGTAGAAATGTCTTGGGGAAAGCTTATGGTGTGACCGCTATATTTGTATTGCAATGAAAGCTTATGGGTAACTTGTAGAAGTGGAGTCACTCTGGCAATGAGAATCTCCTCTACTTGGGTGAGTTTCTTGAGAATTGTTGGTTGTGTGCTTGTGTCTAAATTTTTTTCCTATGAGAATCGGTGTACCCCTTTTTCAACAATGCATCTAGTAAAGATAGTTGTTGATGTGTTTTTTTAGGTGGGCATTCCACTATAGCTTTCTCTACATATGCTGCATGTTTTGGTCTATGATAATGCATCAATGCGTTCTTGGAATTGTTTCTTTTTTTTTGTAAATGTTGTTGTGAAAATGTCAGTGGGGTTGTCACTAGGTAATTGTGAGTTGTCACTAGGTAATTGTTGGTTGTGTGGGAAAATTGTCCTTGGCTCTTTACTAGGTAATTGTGGACCTAATGGGATGACGGGAGGGTGGTTGGTCTGTGTCCCCATCAATTTTTGGTTGGTGTTCTATGGCATATTAGTATCTACTATTTCTATCATTCTTTTATTGTTTTTCTGCATGGTCTAGCTTTTCTGTCTCATCATTTAGATACAATGCTTAGTAGAGATTTCATCTTTGTGTTGACTTTAATATAGGTGATTGTTTTCCCTCTTCTTGGCCTTCCTTTTTTTGACATCTGTAATTGATCCCTGCATATTTGTATAAAACAATTGACCAAATGATAGCATACCAGGTTAAGTCACTCACGTATATAAATTTTTATAATAGTACATGGATAAACTCTTTTTAAGTATGCCACAAGCTTGACCTAAAGTTATAGGAACACATTTACTAATCAATTCAACAAAAAATATCAGAGCAACACATAGTGAAGTAGAAGGGAAAAAATGGAAAAATTTCTTCGAATGTCCAACATCATTTAAAGTACATGTTAGTTTGGAATAACAATCTGTAAGTCCACTTGAATGAATATAGTTCAATATCTAACTGGTTCACTTAAATTTGTAAGTCCACTTTGGCAATCTAAAGCAGTCAAAGATGCATATGATAGTAAAGAAAGGATAAGAGATGGTGTAGAAATAGTTAATGGTAAATTGAAATTGAGGCATGAGGAATACATAAAGTGTCAACTAACAAAAGAAAACTAAGAAGTGAGATTATCCAAGGAAATATAATCTGATTATTTAAAATAAACTATTCATCGTAAGCATATGCGATGCTTATAAAAGAAATGCAATGATGAGATTCTTAATAAAGCCATGTAAATGAATGAAATTCTGATTGGTGATTAGAACTATATGATTCTTCACATACATAACCAATTGAATCAATCAGACATAGTGACGCCTCAAAGAAAGATTGAAAGAAACTATCTGATGCAATGAAGTACATGAATAATAAGATTTGTGAAACAAACCTAGTAGACTTGCCCAAGCCTTCAGAAGCAATAGGAACTTACATATATTACAAATTCTAGTATACAGAGATCAGTTCACTTTACACTTATCATTCAATTTTCATATTTTAACATAGGTGAGTTTGTGATAAAAAGCAATAACCATCAGCGATGGCAGTATGCTTTCTAGCTGTGCCAAAATATATTATTTAACGTATGAAATGTCTAAGGCAAGATGTTGTAACTTCGAGACCATGAATCAATAGGTGCTAGTCATAATTAGGCTGGTTGGATTGAGTAATGTTCCACATAATTCTGATCTGTCACCGCACACTATTTAGTTATGGACTTTAACTGGACCCCAAAAGTCAACAAGCATGGGCTATTTTTAACAGTGATGAGGATGAAAGTAGTACATCAAGAAATGGAACTGATTATGATACTATTATTATGTATATTTCTAGCTTGACTTTGGACTGGGGCAGTGATGATCACAAATTGATCATTTTGAAGTCATTACAATAACCTTACTAATAACTGCAGTTGGGAAAACTAATGATCAAACCAAGTTGTTTACAAATCTTTCTGAACATGATTAGCATCCTTGAGCCTCTAGAAACAAAAGCCTAAAATTTTAAACTAATTTTCTTTAACCTATTTCAGATATTTATTAGCATCCTTGAACCTCTAGAAACAAAAGCCTACAATTTCAAACTAATTTTCTTTAACCTATTTTAGAAATTTCAAACCTTTTTGAAGAGTGTATGCACAATTGATTGATTTGTTTTATGGTTATTATGTTCTCCAACATCACATGACTAACTAATTTAATGCTTTTTCTTGAGTTGCAGATCAGAAATCTTCAAAGAGAAAATTAGAGGACCATTTGAAAAGAATGGAAATGTTTAGAGTACAACAACATTAATTTGTAATCTGTAAACATTGTATGCAAAAACATGTTGCCCATCTACAATCAACGACTCATAAACATGAAATGTACATGCACAAAAATAGCCAATGGTCAATCTATGGAAATTTTTAGAGTACAACAACATTATAAATTTTCACTTGTATGTACAATGTGAATGATCTATACAAAGGATATGGCTGGTTCAAAGATGTTCTATCAAGAGGGAGACATCTCAGAAATTACAGCAAATAAAGTCTCACATTCAGTCTTGAATTCTACTTTGGTAGCTCTGGTGATTATTGTTTGTAATCTTCCTTGTTCATTGTTGTTGTCTTTTCTGATTGAGAGTGTAAATATGAATTGATTGGAAAGTACTTTCTTGATGATACCTTTAGGTGGTGTCTCAGCATCTGCATCATATTGCAACATATAAAGTTCTTTTGTTGGCATCTGTAGTAGTTCACTTGTAACCTCATCAAAAGAAACAACCCACATAGCGCCCGTGTGATCTTGTAACTTGAGTTGCAATAGGTAACTGTAGTTGCAATATGGTATATTCATGATGCATCTGGGGCAATTCCAGGTGCCATCTTTGTTTTGGACTAATGTTTTCTTGCATTGTTTGCCATTGGAAATCAGTGGGCATGCTGGGTAACAAAAAGAATCAAGCCTAATGAGCTGGATTATGGATTTAACAATAGATTCCAAGGGGGTTATGATTGCCATACAATGTTCCAAGATGGCTCCCACCATTACACTATTGTCTATCCTAGTGATTTGTGGAAGACTTGGTGAAGGTAAATGTATGTCTATTTGTCCTGTGTCCACCTTAGAGCACAGGGCATCAACTTCAGGTTTGGGGGGTTCTATAATTAATATTGTGCTTGCTATTGTATTTATGACTTTTCCTTTGAAGTTAGAAACACGCCCATTCTTGATAGCCAGTAGAACAACCCTTTGGGCAACATTTAAGGTTTTCAGCTCTTCTCCCTCTTTTTGGCAAATTGGTCCCCATAAGTTGACCTCAATGGTTGATGATATGTTTGCTAGCTTGATGCTCATTCGTAGGACCTCACTTCCATCCCTCCTACAAATTGTTGATATTTGGTCAACACTGACCACCAGACCAATAATGTCTACTAAAGTGTTGCTGGTTATATTTGCAATTTCAGCAATCTACCTAAAATGGCATTGATTTTTTGTAATCAATATAGAGTTGGCACAATATTTCAGTTGTGATGTTTGGTTTAAAGTTATCTCCAAGCGTTTGTTTAGCTTGTTATACATGCTATTTGCATCTTTCACTGAGTCTCTAGTAAGGTATACATAGCCCCTACTTCAACTCTATCAAAGTGCATCTTTGCAATTTTGTTGAAGCACACTTTTCAAGGTTCGGTGCCTTCATCATCTATTATATCAAAGCTAAAGACTTGGCTGCTACCTCATTGATTCTTGAATTGCCGCATCTTCTTTTTAGTTGTGATTCACCCTTTGATTGTCCACCTGGTTTGGAATGGATTCAAGTCCTTAATAGGAGTAATGTTTTTAGGAAGGCTTTGAGTCCTTCCGGTTATATGGATGCCAAATTTCATGGCTCAAGTGGGTGTGAGCTCTAGCATCGGTCAGGTGCAACATTTATCCGTTCTCCTTGCATATTTTCTTGTTGTGATATGAATAGGTACTTTGGGGTACCAAGCAACTTGTAGTCCTTCTAGACGATTTGTAAGGTGAAGATGATTATCATCCTATTGAAAGAGAGAAGGGTTAGGCAAAGGGGTGATCTATATTAGTAGTATAAAATAGAGGAGGTGTGGGGAACTTGAAATGAGGAATGGCAAAGAGTACCTTGAATCTCCACTAGTTCTGCACACATAGCTTGTCAGGGAGACAATGGTTCCTATCTTCAATTCCTTAGAGAAGAACAAGACATTGTATCTTTGTGGCAGCATGGCATGTTGCTATGTTTTCCATCGGACAACACAATCATGTACCTCTTGTGGTCATCTTGGGTAATGCCAATTTCTTAAAGGATAAGATTTGGAGATTTGGATCAGAGATCTCATCTCCAGCATTGATGGACCGTATTGCATCGAGAGTCAACTTTGCGACCATTTTGGGGGCCTACAAGAATGCTATATTATGGCTATACATAAAGTCTACTATGAAAACAACAAATTTCTGTATATAACTATCAAAAGATAAAATATTGTGAGAAAAACATGAAGATCTGCTGGTAAGTTCTTTCCAAATAAGCCTGTCTTAACCAAGTCAATACAAGGAGCCTTTTTCTTTTCAATCTTTGACTTAAAATAAATTGTTATGTGATTTTGTAATGATTAAGTTGCAATATTGTATTTGAATTATAGATAATATCTAGGAAAATTTTGATTTCTATGAGCTCCAAAATTTAGAATGTATTTTGAGCTACAATATATAAGTAATTCTTTGAACTGCAATATATTACATCTTAGTTCCTTAATCATTATGAGAAGTTAGTTCATTATTGCTAGTATGCTCCAATATTTACAATGCATTTTGAGCTACAATATATAAGTAATTTTGTGAACTAAAATATATTACATCTTAGTTCCTTAATCATTATGAGGAGTCAGATAAGTCTTTGGGCTTTTGTGTGAGATTCTTAGTTCATTATTGCTAGTATGCAAGTGGTTTTTCATTCACCAAACAATAGTATATTACAATTACTTCTCCGCCTAGATCAAGATTATTACATATGCAACTCCAATTGACATCTAATAACAATCCTTACTCTAGTTGAACCCTACTAATTATAATCCTAATACTAACCATCATTACAATCTTATTCATAATATTGTTGCTCATAGTAACCCTTATTATATTGTAAACCTAATTGTAACAATAAAAGTATTTAAATCCTAATCTTAGTTGATTTCTATATGTAACTAAAATCTTAAATGCCACCCTAATTGAACCATAACCCAAAGTTATTTATAGTTGTAACTGAATTTTTGTAAAAGCACAATTTCTGTATATAATTATAAAAAGATAACATATTGTGAGGAAAACATGATTAAGGCACATAAGCAATTAGTCAAACATGCTTCAAACTTGCAAATAAGTCCATCTCAACTATAACTGCAGGCACATTTACAACACATGAGAACACAATATTTGCATAGGACACTTCAAATCAACAAGGCATAATAACTACCAATAAAAATGGTTGCGAAAGTTTTGATTTCAAAAGCACTGCATAAAATTCCTCCTCGACATAGCTTATAGATTTCCAATCCAACTATTTCCATCTTCATGAACTATAAAATAATTTGAAACAATGAATAAAGTTTATGCTTTGCATTCAAATTTTCACTTGAGTCTCAAGCGGTGGCCAAAAATGAAATCCCCAAAAAAGGTAGAAATACCATGGAGAAATAAAATATATCAAAAACTAATACAAGTGTTGAAAGATGTATACAGAAAGGCTATCTTAAAGGAAACTGTAACATAAATAAGCATTTTTTATCAATATACATTTGACAACAATGTCATGCCCAAGCATATTTAACAAGCAAAAATCATATTTAACAAGAAAAAAGTAGCTTGATATCTGTATAAATAAGAAAAGTCTAGACATAATACCAGTATAAGTAAAGAGAGTTAAGTCTATCACATTATAGACTTGTGAATCTTTGAAACTGTATCAAGAAGCCTGGGTATATAATGTTAAATTACTATGTGTGTTCGTGTTTAATATTTAACATGCGACTAAACTAAAACATGATTAATGACATATATTATAAGTCACGACACATATTATAGGAGTCATGCATATGTATTGTGACTGGCATATATGAACAGTCACGATACTATTAGACTGTTCATATATGACAGTCACGATAGTATCGTGACTGTCCTATTAGTAAATTATGTCATCGGTTATACAAACTAAATTATGCTGGGTTATTCCGTTAAGGATTTGTTATAGTCTTTGGTTATACGAACAGTCATGACTGTTCGTATATGATAAGTCATGACTGTTCTCATTTCAATATATATATATATATATATATATATATATATATATATATATATATATATATATATATATATATATATATATATATATATATATAGTTATTATACTTGGTAGAATCAATCAATCACCAAGGCAATTGTATTCTATTGTATATCTTCAGATTATATTATATCTCCAGATTTATATTCCTTAACATGGTATCAAGCACAATTATTAAAAGGAGATAAGAAACAAAAATAACCTTCAATTGAGCATATTCTTAAATAAAATTGTTGAGTTTAATTGTTCAGAAATGGCTCAATGCATGAGAATGGAAGATAGATTAGAAGGTGCCTCTAACTTTATATCATGGATAACTCAACTTACATCCCTTCTTATGGAACTTGAATTAGAGGAGTATATAGAAAAAGATATTAAAATATCTGAAGACGAAACAGAGAAGACAATATGGAAAAGGAGAAACAATAAAGCCAGAAAACTAATAATTGACTCTGTGAAAGACTCAATTCTTCCTAGCATATCTAGAATTACCGTGCTTTTGAAATGTTTAAAATAATTCAAGACACATTTGAGATCAACAATGCCAGTAGAATGTTAACATTGAAAAGTCAACTTCTAAATATGAAAATGAACAAGGAAGAAACTATCACTTCTTATTTTTTGAGAATCTCTGAAATAAGAGACCAACTGCTCTACATTGGAAATACAGTAGAAGACTCTGAACTCACTCTAATTGCTCTCAAAGGTTTACCCACCTCATGTGAAACCTTCATTCAATGTATAAGCACTAGACCACCATTACCTAAATTCGAGCAATTAAAGAACAATTGTACCCAAGAGGAATCCAGGCTTGCCTCCAGAGGAATGGGGTCTAATAATGGAAATGAATTACAAGCTCTCCACATTAAAAGAAACAAGAAAACATCTCACAAAAGGAAGAGAAAATTCAGACAATCAAACAATGGGAAACAATTCAATAAAAGGGATCTTTCCATGGTAAAATGTTACAAATGTGACAAATACAGACATATTCACAAATATTGCCCTGAAAAACAAAAAATACAAGCTGCCCTAGCAGAAGTAAAAAAATTTGAAATTCTCTCCTTTTCTTGGCTTTAGCAAGTAAATTAAATTCTAACAAAAGTACGTGGATAATAGATAGTGGTGCATCCAGACACATCACTGGATTCAGAGATCAATTCGAAACCTTCACAGGGAACTCTTCAGAAGAGGTAACTATTGGTGACAACTCCTAGTCTAGAAATGGAGGTTAAAGATAAGAGACGGAGTAACTCTACAGTTGAAAGAAGTTTTGTATGTACCAGGAATCAAGAGAAATTTAATCTCCATTTCTAGACTAGCTGATCAAAGATACAGGGTAACCTTCAATGAAGACAAAGTCTTTCTCTGGACTAAAAATTCTAATATAAAAAATGCCATTCATATAGGGAACAGAGAAGGTAGCTTGTACAAGTTATGTAATGAACTAAAGGTAGCCCTAAATCATAATGTTCATCAGAATAATGATATTTGGCACAAAAGACTAGGCCATATTAGATATAGTGTCCTTCCAACATTGTCTAAGATCACCTTTGGCATACCTCCTTTAAAATCTAAACACTCTAGCATTTGTAAGGGATGTGCATTAGGGAAGAACATTAAAGGATCTTTTCCTCCAATTGAACATAAGTCTAATAACATTCTAAAATTTATCCATACTGATGTGTGTGGTCCTATGTCTACACCTTCCTTCTCTGGTGCCCTATATTACCTAATCTTTGTGGATGACTATTCAAGGAAATCATGGATATATTTCTTAAAACTTAAAGAGTCAAGTGAGGTTCTAGCCAAATTTCAAGAACTTAAAGCACTAGTAGAAAACCAAACTGGTAAGAAAATCAAAATTCTTAGATCAGACAATGGTGGGGAATTCACCTCTGAAAATTTAAAAAACTATTGAAAATCTGTTGGGATTAAGAGGGAGTATACTGTAGCTTATAATCCTCAATAGAATGGAGTAGCAGAAAGGAAGAATAGGACCATCATTGAAGCAACAAAGGCCATGATGCATGACCAAAATATTCACATATCATATTGGGCAGAAGCTACTAACACTATAGTTTATATTCAAAATAGATGTCCTCATGCTATACTAGAAAACACCACACTAGAAGAAGTATTCACAGGAGTCAAACCTGACCTAAGTCACTTAAGGGTGTTTGGTTGTCCCATGTATATACATGTACCAAAAGAGAAGAGGACTAAATTAGAACCTTCTGGCAAGAAAGGTATTTTCCTAGGATACAGTGAGGATTCCAAAGGATACCGAATCTATATACTTGGTCAGAAATCAGTAGAAATAAGAAGAGATGTTAAATTTGAAGAAAACTTCTTATCTACAGATAATGAAGATAACATCTCTATAGATCTTGATAGAGATCTCTCACTAGAGAAAGAGAGGGAGAATATAAATTCAGACATGAATTCAACACCTATAAATAATGAAGAAGAAATCCTAGATTTTGAACCTTCTTGCTCAGATAATGAAAATAATTAAAAGAGACCATTATGGGCTAGGAAAATACTTGAAGAGAACAATGTGGAACCAGCACAAATTTTCAGAGAGAACAAAAGAACTAGAACTCAAAAATGTTACACTGCACTTCTAACTGAACTCTCAGAATCTGAACCTGTTAGTGTTGAGAAAGCTTTATCAAATCAAGCCTGGAGGGAAGCAATGGTTGAAGAATATCAGTCCATTTTGAAAAATGATGTATGGGATATTGTTCCTAGACCTAAACATAAGTCAGTTGTATCATCAAAATGGCTATTCAAAATCAAATATGCACCTGATGGCAGTATTGATAAACATAAAGCTCAGTTTGTTGCAAGAGGTTTTTCTCAGAAGGCAGGCATTGACTATGAAGAAACTTTTGCTCCAGTAGCACGTTACACATCTATTAGAACCATACTTGCCATTACAGCCTCCAAAGTATGGAAAGTACATTAGATGGATGTTAAGACTGCATTTCTAAATGGAAAAATTGAGGAAGAAGTTTACATTGAACAACCAGAAGGATTCGCTACTCATGACAAAGATAAATACGTATGCAAGTTAAAGAAAGAACTCTATGGACTTAAGCAGGCTCCCAGAGCATGGTATGAAAGAATAGATAAATACTTGAGTAAATTAGGGTACTCCAAGAACACTGCAGACCCTAATATATATTTCAAAATAGAAAAAGGTGACATGATAATTCTGGTTCTCTATGTCGATGACTTATTCATTACAGGAGAAGACTATCTTATTGAAAAATGTAAAAAGGATCTAATAGCTGAATTTGACATGAAGGATATGGACCTACTTCACTAGTTTTTAGGACTTGAAGTTATTCAAAAGAAATATCACATTCTCCTAAGTCAAAAGAAATACATTTCTGACATTCTGAATAGATTTGGTATGTCAGATTGTAAACCTTTAGCTACACCAATGGAAACTAACCTTCACAAGTTAAAAGATGAAGCAGATAATTTAGAACTTGTAGACTTTACACTTTATAGACAAATAGTTGGATCTCTCATGTTTTTGGTAAACACACATCCTGATATTTGCTATGCCACCAATGTATTCAGTCACTTCATGTGTGAACCTAAGCAGATACATCTAATGGCAGCTAAACACATTTTGAGATATTTAAAAGGAACAAGTGAACTTGGGCTAAAATATGACAAGACTGAAATCCAACTTCAAGGTTACTCAGATTCAGATTGGGCAAGAAGTTCCTCAGATCGTAAGAGTACCATAGGAGTTTGCTTCAGTTTAGGTTCTGCATTGATTTCTTGGTTTAGTCAGAAACAATCTACAGTAGCACTGAGTTCAACAGAGGCTGAGTACATGGCTGCATCCATGGGAGCTCAAGAAGCAGTATGGTTAAGAAAATTACTTTTTGACCTATTTGGTAAATCTTTAGAACCTACTATTATTCATTGTGATAATTAGAGTTGTATTAAGCTCTCTGTAAATCCTATTTTTCACAATCGGTCAAAACACATAGAAATTCCATATCACTATGTGAGAGATATGGTAGATAGGAAGATCATTAAACTGGTCTACATCAGTACTGAAGAACAAAATGCAGATATCTTTACTAAACCTCTTGCAAAGGTAAAGACAGATTTCTTCAGAGGTAAAATTGGTTAGATCAAAATATGAATGTAATTATGTACATTTTTTATTCATGAATAAAATAAAATATTGAAATATTTCAAATTTGTGAAGATGATGATCTTCTGTGTATATAGGTTACTATGTCAAGGTGACGATCTTGACAATAGTAACCAGGCTTCAAGATCAACTCCCATAAGGGTTTGTCCCGGATAGGACCGGACATCTTGTTGGTTATGTTATTACTTGTTGGGTAATAAAGTTGTTAGGATCGACTCCCAAAAAGGGTTTGTCCCGGATAGGATCAGACATCTTAACATTTTCATTATTACTGTGTAATAACTCATAATGATCGACATTGTTTTAAATGTCTTGGATTGGGCCATATATCATGATGTGATAAGCTCTACAAATCTATTAAACACTCTATAAAGAGGGAGTGTTAAATTACTGTGTGTGTTCATGTTTAATATTTAACATGCGACTAAACTAAAACATGATTAACAACATATATTATAAGTCATGGCACATATTATAAGAGTCACACATATGTATCATGACTAGCATATATGAACAATCACGATACTATCAGACTGTTCATATATGACAGTCATGATAGTATCGTGACTGTCCTGTTAGTTAATTATGCCATCGGTTATACAAACTAAATTATGCTGGGTTATTTCATTAAGGATTTGTTATAGTCTTTGGTTATACAAAAATTCATGACTGTTTGTATATGATAAGTCATGACTCTTCTCAATTCAATATATATATAGTTATTATACTTTGTAGAATTAATCAATCACCAAGGCAATTGTATTCTACTATATATCTTCAGATTATATTATATCTCCAGATTTATATTCCTTAACATATAAGCATCCTCTAAGGGAGACAAAAAATCTGGAAATGCTTCCAACCAAGTAGGACAAATTTATTAGGAGCCTATTGATTTCAGAGTACCATTTTGTCCAATTTCAAGGGGGCATTCAGATTAAATTGTGACATTTTAATCTTTTTGTAATCACCGAAAAGTGGAAAGGATCATTTAAGTGATTAATCAAGGCAAATCAAAGCAAAATCAAAGCAATTGAATCGAAATGAGTATTTAGCGAATCAAAATTAAAATCAAGCTTCAATTCAATTTAAATCAAAATCAAGAGCATTTTAATCAAGTTAAATCAAATAAATGTGCAATTAATTTAATTAATTGTATAGTTTGGAATTAAATAAACTCAACCCATTCAAGGGGTGCACTTGGCTAAATAAATGAATTAAAATCAATTAATTAAATCCTAATTTCTCTCAACACCACATGGGAGGAAAAATCCTCAACCAATACAATTTAAGGAAAGAACTCACATGGATTAAGCCAAAATGAATCTCAATCACTCAAACTGAAAGAGCATCTTGTCCACTCATCTTGTCTTATTGTCCCAAGCTTTGAGGACATAATATTTAAATTGTCTTCAAAGGGTGGAAGCAAAGACTTAACCCCAATTTAACCTTGATCAACTCTACCACACCCCCTACCCTTGCAAAATCCTATAAAAGGGAGGCCTAATTCACTCATAATCAATCCACAAATCTGAGAATTGCATCTAACCTCTTGAGAATTATAGCTGGAAAGACAATTTAGAAGTTAATTGAGCATTTCAATTTGGAATTGAATTAATTAGCTTAGCTTATCATTCATTTCTCATTCTAGGACTATCATTAATGGAGGCTTGCTGAGAGCTTCACCATTAACACTCTTACTTAGAGAGCCATAGAGTGCTTAATTGCTCATTTATTTGCTAAATAGATTTTTTTATTTGTGGTAACTTAGTTTCTATTTGATTTATTTGACAATACTAACTCTATGAAGGTACAAATTCTAGTACACAAAATGGTGCCCACTGTGGGGCATTAGGCTTCGCTTTCTAAAAATCCATAAATTTCATTTTTGTTCAAATTTTTGCATGTTAAGCTCTCTACTTTGTAGGTGAAACAATGCTTCTGAGACTTTAAACAACGCATTTGAGTAGTTAAACAACACTTCTGAGCACTGTAACAGTGCTTCCATGGAAAAGTTGCGTGCCTTTGCATAGAGAAACAACATTTTTGATTGTTTCTGGCTTCTGTCTAAATTTCTATCTGCACTTATTCCCTAACTAGCCAGCGCGTTTGACTCGATCTCTAGAGCGTTTGATCATTTTCTGATGCCTTTACGCAAGATTTCAACACTTTTACTCTCTGTTTCTGTGCTTTTAAATATTTTTGCAGCGCTTTTAATCCAATCCACAACACGTTTAAGCATTTAAATAGCGCTTTCAATCATTTTAAATAGCACTTTTAATCATTTTAATAGCACTTTTAAGCATTTAAATAACGCTTTTAAGCATTTAAATAGCACTTTCAAGCATTTAAATAACACTTTCAAGCATTTAAATAGTGCTTTTTCTTAAATTGAAATTTTTCATAATCTGGCTATCAGAAAATGATTTCTATGTCTCTGCAGGATGACTGATCATAGAAGAATTAAAAAACTAGAGAGTAGATTCAATAGTGAGAAAAAAGCCTTGACAAAGAAGATAAAAAAGGAGAATATTGCACATATCAAATTGGTTTTAGAGGATTCGCAGCAAGAGAGCAAGGCATATGAACATTATCTAAAAGTTGTAGAATCATATAAGGCAAAATTTGTTTCATTGAATTGGATTTATTCACCTTAATGAAGTTTTTCTTAAATTTGACAAATAAGGCTTTAGATTCAATTGTATCTTGTTTTCTTCACTTTTGTTGGTTGTGTTGACTAACTTGTTGGAGGAAAAACACATTGGAAAGGAGCTATAACCACTAGGTAAGCATAAAATACAAAAATCAATAAAAAATGCCTCTAGCCTTTGCTAGCAACAAGGAAAAGGTAAGCCTAAACTTAGTCATTTTTTTACTTAAATTGTGACTTTGTTGTTTTCAAAATCTAGCAATTAAAAATAACCTATTATTGTTTGAGAAATTTAACATTAGGCCTATGCTCTTCACTTCTTTTAGTGAATCAAAATGCCAAAAGTGTCAAAATTTCTTGATTAAAAGAAAGGTTAAGGAAATCAAGCACATAATCAAATAAACCCCTTGTTTGTAGAAAAGAGTAGCAATACTCAATTCTCACTAGTTAGTGGGTTGGAAATTGAACATTGTTAATTGTGTTTGGGGATTGAGAAGTAGATAGGGATATTCTCTCCACCTTTTTGGTGAATCAAAATCCCACAACCTATTTCTTCATTCCATTTTCTTGCGTTTACATGAACATGCTAGATCATTAGTTGGGCTCGCCTCCTGAGATTTACCTTAAAAGGGCCGGTGAGAGGGACAGCCCAAAGTGGGATACAATCACCTTTTCTATGATCATCCAACCCACTATAAAAATAAATACATGCATCCTTAATGGGGTGTGTGACAAAAGGGTGTTAAATTTTTGAACTTCCTCAAGTAGTCCTTCGGGATTGCGCAAAACTCTGACATACCGGTGCTGGGAAGCCTCTTAATATACTTGGAGGATGAAAATTTAATATCCATTTTGAATAGAATCCATACTAAATCCTTGATAAATTAGCAAGCCTACCTCATTAGAGCCATTTTAAAAGCCAAAATTGACCTTAGGTAGATTTCTTGGAAGAATTTCTTTTAATAATTGATAAAATTATTGTGTTGTGCTTGAAGGACTTTGATTACAAAAAGAAAGCATCCATTAAGATCCAAAAATCAATTAACAATAAAGATTCAAAAGAATATTCTATTCACAAGAATTCAAGAAATAGAAAAAGAAATGGAAACATTATCCAACCAATTCTCATTAAGAACATTGTTTCCTTACCTCTATGATCAATAAAAACATCATGAACGCCATATCTTTGATAATTCAAAATTTGATCAAAAAGAATATCCTAATGATAAACCAATATTTGATGAAGAACCTATTTCAAAATATCAAGAGAATCTCATCTTTGATCAAGGAAATCAAGAGGAATTAGTCCCATCTCAACAATATTCATCACATGAAAACTCTTTAAGAAACACAAATACATCCAAATATCCTTGGGATAGATCATTCACTCCTTTGGGAATTTCATATGAATTGGCTTTGGAAAAACTTCTTGAAAATGATCTCATCACATTTCCTCAAATCAATTCATGTGGTTTTATATTTTTGAGTAACTATTGTGCATATCATAGGCATAATTTGCATGGAACTTTAGATTGCATGGAGTTTAAACATAAATTCCAACATCTTATTGATGATGACTTAATTGAAATTGAAAATCCTAATGACTCATCTAATGAAAATACTACTCTCAAGCAAGATCAAACTTATGAACACATGTCTAGTAGTGGTCCTCTTATAGCTTTCACCTATTCCACCATTACTCCATTTCATACAGAAGCAAAGCTATCCAATATTCCTCCATCAAACAAAGATCCAAATAGTTTTCATAATGACTATGTATACCGTCAAGGGCTACCTCGAAAAGAGATCCAAGCTAACCTACATCTTTCTACAAACTTCTTTCATGCTCCAAAGGTTATAGACTCCAAGCCTTCATGTGCTATGATTCCTATTGTACCTATTTCAAATTAACATTCATCATCCCTTAAAGATTCCATTGTGTGGATCCAAACTCCTACATTGTCCTTAGAAGTGGCTCTATGTCAAGAGACTAATAAAAAGTGCAAAGAAACAAGTCTTATGAAAGATCAAGATCAAGATAATATCCCTCATCCTATATTTCACCAAAGTCCCATATCCCAAGAGTCCCATGATGATCCCTTCATACCCTTCCATTTATTTGAAGAAGATATACTTCCATCTCAAATACCCCATATTCCTTCACCTCTTATATCCTACCCATCTCCTAAGCAAGATCAAGATATACGTTCCATCTCTAATGAACTTATCGAAAATCAAAAGAAAAGTATTCTTCCTAGGCTATTAAAAGATCCTTGTCAAGATCAAAGTACCCCAACATCCACTTTTCATAAGCTTCCATATCTATCTCAAGATTCAAGTGCTCCTATCAAAGTCACTCCTATCAAAGCTACATATAAGCCTATTAGTACAAAGATAAATCCAAAAGACAAAAGCCTTGGCCATGTAGCTCACAATAAAGATGTTAATATCCCTCCCACATATCATTTACCTCCATTTGTGCATAATCATATTCCTTATACATCCTCCAAATCCATCCTTGGTCCCTATATCCCAAAATTGAAACCTTATACATCCTCCAAATCCATATTGGGCCCTTACATTCCTTCATCAACCTTTCCTACCATCCCTATCCCACCATCCCCTTACCTTACCATGTATCAAGATCAAAAAAGACATACATATTTGAGAAACCAAGGACCCATCCATATCAACCCTCCATATGAACCCATCCATATAAACCAACCATATCAACCTTATTCATCCACCAATCCCAAGTCCTTTGGAAGAAGTTTGGATGTGCAACATAAAAATCAGAAAACCAAGAATCCACTTATGTATGAAGAGCACCATGTCCCATCTAATCGACATGTGAATGAAAGAAAAAAAGAAAAATTCAAGAGACCACAAAGGTCCATCAAGAAAAAAGAAAAAATCAAAGAAAATGTGGGTTCCTAAATCCCTCATCGAAGAAATGCATTCTAAAGCATCCAAAAGGAAAGAAAAATCAAAGAAAGTGTGGATTCCCAAGTCACTTTTGAAGGACTTACACACAAAAGAGAAATCAAAGTTGACATTCAAGCTTCCAAAGGCTTCTGCTTCACATTCTCCCAAACACATTCCATCTTATCCATCCATTTTGAGTCCTTGTATCCCAAGATCCATATCCTCTCTTACATCAAATTCCCAAGCTATCTCACCCATTTTTCTTCCATTATTCCACTACCCTTCAAGGTGTGTATCGATGTTGATCTTGATAATACTTCATATCCTCCTAGTCATTATCCTTCCATTCCATTTTTCATGCCCACACATGGAAATACTTATTATCCTCTCATTCATTAGCCTTCCATTTCCATTATCCAATCCATTGCATAAATCTTTAGCCACCCTCTACCTTATCCACCATATCTTTCCATCACCATATCAATATCTTTGAGCATACCTTTTAGCAGCCTTAGCCCATCATATCATACCCTATCAAGGAGTATACAAAGAGCATGAGGCTTGAGTACATCCAAAATGAGAAAATTGAAAAAAAGAAAAAAGAAAAAAAAAGAGGAAGAAGAAAAAGAAAAGAAGGAAAAGAAAAGAAATCCATCCTATGGTGAAAACCACTTCTTTTGGCATCTTGGAAAAGTACCATGATGAAAATCTGGAAAATAGGCATCATGCATAATTCCTCTCTCTTGCACTCTACACTTGGGGGCAAGTTTCATCCATCATATCCTCCATCCTTCTACCATTGATCTCACTTACATCCGTATTACATCTTCCACCTTTGATCTTGACAAGGTTGAACATATCCATGAGCATTAAGTATCTTGACATGAGTTATCCTATCCATCATCTTATTCACTTGTTGCATTCAGGATACCCTATCATGATCTTGCTTATCCTAAAACCACCTTCATTATTCCTAAGAAGCCTTCCCATAATCCCAAACCATCTACTCATAGCCTCCATCACCCCTTTATCATGATTGTGTGATCCTATCCACATTTCAAACATCCAAACACTTGATTTAAACAACAACATTTGACACATTAAATCTTCAAACAACAAATCAGATCAAAATCTAAAAGGTTTAAACATAACTAAGAATTAAAGCGGATGAAGTTTTTGAAATATGGATCTACAAACAAAAGCAACAATGTTCAAAGTGATTACTTGATTGGTGAAATCATGTCTTTTTAGCAAATTGATGATGGTTGACTAGATGAACAATGATGAAGACATGATATTTTCTTGATTTCTTCTTGAGTGCTTGTTAGGTTGATTCATAGTAGTATGTGAATCCATCTAATGACATGATCATCAAAGAATCATTGAGGACATTTGTATACGAAAGGGATCAATTCTTTGTTTGTTTACTTGAAATTGTTAAAATCCGAGGAAAGAGGTATTCATATCATCATGGTTAAACTAGTGAGGGTTGTACCGATTTCATGTTCCAAAAGATCGATGATGAAAATAAGCATCCAATTCTGAATAGTGACAACTAGTTGCATCCATATAGATTAATTGCATGTTAGTTTGCATGGGTGGATCCTTTTTATCAATATATGTAAGAGGGGGTAGAGTTATCATCATCAAAAGACCAAATCAAGATACATCAAAAGATCAATGATATCATCAATGGTCCATCATCAAATGTCTTGAAATCTACATCATCAAATGTCCATCAATATATAATCAAAGTCTTGACCAACATCATCAATGTCTGAAATATCCATCATAAAAAATCATACTCAATTTGATCATCAAAGGTACATCAACATCATCAAGATACAAGTACATGTAAATCATGATCCATAAAATGATTCATGCTTCATCAAGGACATCATCAATAATCAATCATGCTAATCAACTAGGGGCAACCTAACTTGATTCATCACCTAAATCTATACCTGCACCTACACCAATGGATGACCCTTCTCTTCTCCAGTCCATAATTTTGCATCATGAGAAAATCCAATCAACCCTATATCATCAAAACATCTAATCATGTCATATCAAATATCAATCAGTCAAATCATTCAAGTGATCATCTAACATCAATCAAGTTATCCTATCATCCATTTTCTTATCTTGAATGCATCAAATATCCTAACTCTATTTCGTGAGGAAGGAAAATCATTGTTTTGTCTCTCTAGATCTTGAGAGCGAAATATCAACCCATCCACTTATCCTATCAGATTGACATCAACATCAACCAAGTGATTTTGATTGACAGTAAATGATACCAAACCATCATCAACTTACTAGATCATCAACAACATCTTATCAATCAAATCTCTTCTCATCAAATCCTCTCATGATCGGGGCATTTCCAAATTTCTAAATCTGGAAATAAATCAAAATTTCCCAATCTCAATCAAATCATCCAAAATCATTTCGATTCATTTCCCGAGGGGAGATGCACTCACATAATCAATCTAAATCAGAGATTAAAATCACATCAACATCATCGAATCAGGGGAATGACCATCAAATCAAAGCGTAGTCTTTTATCAAGAATTTTTTTGCTAATCAATCAAAAGGGGCATCAAACATCGAACAACATCAAATCAGGTATCACATCAGCAATCTAACATCAGATCGACCATCAGGACACTAAAATCAGAACTGCATCAATCCTATCATAAAAATTGACATTTCATATCGAACATGAAGATCAACCATCGACAGAATTAGGACCTTTTATCAGTTGGATCTAAACATTATTTGAATCGACACGCTTCGCATGTCAACTCAAAGAGGGGCATTTGTAATCAATGAAAAGTGGACAGGATAATTTAAGTGATTAATCAAGACAAATCAAGGAAAAATAAAAGAAATTGAATCAAAACGAGCATTTAGCCAATCAAAATTAAAATCAAGCTTCAATTCAATTTAAATCAAAATCAAGAGCATTTTAATCAAGTTAAATCAAATAAATGTGCAATTAATTCAATTAATTGTATAGTTTGGAATTAAATAAAATCAACCCATTCAAGTGGTGCACTTGGCTAAATAAATGAATTAAAATCAATTAATTAAATCCTAATTTCTCTCAACACCACATGGGAGGAAAAAATCCTCAACCAATAGGATTTAAGGAAAGAACTCACATGGATCAAGCCAAAATGAATCTCAATCACTCAAATTGAAAGAGCATCTTGTCCACTCATCTTGTCTTCTTGTCCAAGCTTTGAGGATACAATATTTAAATTGTCTTCAAAGGGTGGAAGCAAAGACTTAACCCCAACTTAACCTTGATCAACTCTACCACACCCCCTACCCTTGCAAAATCCTATAAAAGGGAGGCCTAATTCACTCATAACCAATCCACAAATTGGAGAATTGCATCTAACCTCTTGAGAATTATAGCTAGAAAGGCAATTTAGAAGTTAATTGAGCATTTCAATTTGGAATTGAATTAATTAGCTTAGCTTATCATTCATTTCTCATTCTAGGACTGCCATTAATGGAGGCTTGCTGAGAGCTTTACCATTAACACTTTTAATTAGAGAGCCATAGAGTGCTTAATTGCTCATTTATTTGCTAAATAGATTTTCTATTTGTGGTAACTTAGTTTCTATTTGATTTATTTGACAATACTAACTCTATGAAGGTACAAATTCTAGTACACACCTTTTTTCCCCCTAAAACTCCTTCAACATCATTAATAGTCAGTCACTGTGACTGACATTAGCACAAGATAACAGATGTAAAAGATAGGATCTACACAAGTCTTCATCATGATCAAACGTACAAGATTTTATAAGATGAGATCTACTATTTTGTAGGTTAAAACATGTTTTTATCTTCATTAGCTATTTTTGTTAGAACCTAACCCAATATGATGGATGTTTTTCTAGTAAAAAATAATCAGATTTCTCAAATTCAGAGACATTTGCTTTCAAAATTGAGATTTTCACAGTTAGCTGACATTTTGTTGAATTCAGTAGATGGTTGATTTCAAATTCAAGATTTTCAGTTAACTGACTATTTGTTGAATTAAACAAACAATTATTTTCAAACTTAAAATTTGACCTTTTCCCTTTCTTTGGATGGAAATTATTTGTTTGAATGAAAACGTATTTTGAATTTCTAGGATTTAATGAGTCTGACTACTCAAAAAGTTAAAAAAAATAAAAAACTATATATATGCAGTGGCTTTGCAGACACTGTATTTAGTTTTAAATTTTAATGGTAACTCTGTTCCAACTACTGCAGATGGTACGTAATTGCTTACCAAATTTCATTACATACTCTCCTAAGGGAGTAATATGCTCACGCCAAAAGGGCATTATCTTACTGATTGTATTTCCTTCCAACTAATCTAATTTATCTACCTAATTTTTGTATAAAGAACCCTATGTTGCAATGAAGACTTTTAGGAATCGTATATGTTATAGAGATAGTATCTACTATTTTATAATAATCAAACTCAGATAGTTTCCTATAAATTTTATGGTTTATTAGATTTAATTGATTGATTCATGAAAACATGCTATACAGACCTTAAAAAATAATTGAATTTGATCGTTAGGTGTACCTACCACACTGGTATTTTCCCCTTGCCAGTAGTTAGGAGAGGCACTGATATTTCCCCCTCGGTGAGAATCTTTAGAGGCCATTGTGCTTGATTGTAATGAGGGCCAGCGCTAGAAAACCTACACATAGTAAATCATCCAAATCCCATCAAAAGATGAAAAAAGGAAACAGGGAAAAAAAAAGGAAACAAAAAAACACAAACCCATAAATACCTATTTAAAAGTCGAAGCTCAATGATGCAATACAACCCTTGAAAATCTAAAGAGGAAATGTAGAGTAGAAATATAAATAATCCACGAACATCTATTGGCATATATATACATCATAGAGTCAGTTTGCAAAGCAGTGACTACCATAAGATAGGAACAACTGTTAAGGGACGATGGCGAGTGAAGGAGATAGAATGAACAACACTGACTGAAGGAGAGGAACAACTGTTAACGAAAGGTGCCGAGTGAAGGAGTTGGAAGGGAGGGCACTGAATGTAAGAGATAGGTATCATGGAGAAGGTGACAAGTGGAGAATGAAGCCAACAGTTGCCTTTTACAATTGTGGTCAATGATGACAGGTGTTTTTAACCAACAACTTTTCTTTGCCGTCACCAGAGGGAGCTCTCAAGGAAGCGGGGTGCATGACATTTTGACGATAGGAAAAGGGGTTTTCAGGAGAAAAAGCTCCAACTAGAAATCCTATTGGCTTAATTAACATATAAGTTATTTACATTTTATAGGTTACAAAAAAAATCAAGACAAATGTTTAAATGTTTTTTTTTAAGATGTACACCTACTTGGTTGAAAAAAGGTTACAAGGTTTTTGATGTTTTTAAAACTCTATGTTTTGAAAGGTTTTGATTCAAGGAACATGTTTTTCTCAATTACACATGAGAGAGAGAGAGAGAGAGAGAGAGAGAGAGAGAGAGAGAGAGAGAGAGAGAGAGAGAGAGAGAGAGAGAGAGAGAGAGAGAGAGAGAGAGAAAAGAGAGAGAGAGAGTCATAAATAAATTAAAAATTAACATATAAGTTATTTACATTTTACAGGTTACAAAAACAATCAAGACAAATGTTTAAATGTTTTTTTTAAGAATGTACACCTACTTGGTTGAAAAAAGATTACAAGGTCTTTGATGTTTGTAAAACTCTATGTTTCGAAAGGTTTTGATTCAAGTAAGATGTTTTAACATTTTTTAGAGAGAGAGGAGAGAGAGAAAAAGGAGAGAGAGGAGAGAGAAAGAGGAGAGAGGGTGAGAGAGAGAAATATAGGAGAGAGAAAGGAGAGAGAAAAGAGAGAGAGAGAGGAGAGAGAGAAAGAGGAGAGAGAAAAGAGAGAGAGAGAGAGAGAGAGAGAGAGAGAGAGAGAGAGAGAGAGAGAGAGAGAGAGAGAGAGAGGAGAGAAAAGAGAGGAGGGAGAAAGGAGAGAGAGGAGAGAGAAAGATGAGAGAGAGAGATATTAGAGTTAATGAATAACAACCCACAGCTCCCAAGAACACCTGCACGCAAACACCTGTCACAGAAAGAGAGAAGAAGCAAACAACTATGGAGACCTGAACATATGGATCCACAAGAGAGGAGAAATCCTTGATGTGCAAAAACAAAAGTTGCAAACAATAATGAAATGTTAGAAAAGGTTACAAAGTGTTATGAGATCAATCCTTATAAAAGGAGATCAGAAACCCTAAAAAGGGAAAACCCTAGGTTGCATAATAATAATTAATAAAGAAATTTATTATTATATGCCTAAAGTTTAGCTTAAGTCGAAAGAGGTAATAAGTGACTTAATAATTAAATCAATATGATTCAATTAATAAGAAAACACTTTATTACTCTAACAAGAAAGAGGAGAGAGAGAGAGGAGAGAGAAAAGAGAGAGAGAAATAGTTTTGTTTACGTAAATATTTTTTTTCTACCTATGGTTTGTTACTTTATTTACACATGTCTAAATTTATGTTTTGGTTTTCTACTTAGTGTTTCATAATTTAATTTTGTATAGGTTTACATTTTTGTTTTACTACCTAGGGTTAAATTAAAAGTTGTAACAATTTTGTACTTTGGTACACTAATTTACAAAGTAAATTAAAATTAAAAAGAACTACTTAAAACATAAAATATAATTAAATTTATACAATACTTTTGAAAACAACATTACACTACATTTTTAAATTAAAAATAACTTGAAACTACAAATTTTAATGACAAAAATCATAAAATAATAATAAAAAACAATAGCACGTACCTGGAACATGAAAAAAATGGCAGAGGGGGTTGGCAGGAGAAACTGAAATGGGCACCCAAGCTCTGCTAAACGTGATCCCGTTCTCGACAGTGAAAATGACAAACAAATCGATAAAAAAAATAGATTTTAAAAATGGGTGCCTGTTTTTCTTTGGGTGCCCGATCCTAAATGGGGATCCAATTTTTGAATACGGATCAGGCTCTTGAACCTAAACGAGTGCCCGATTTCTAAAAATTGGGCGCCTGTTTCTTATTGCAATTTTTTTCCAAAGAGGACTTCTGCAGAATTGGTACCCAACTTTCAAAATTTACCCTACAATGACTTGGGTGTAGCACTTCTCCAACTTACAAAATGTATTATACTTGAATTACAATTATTTCCTCTTGATCCTTGAACCCTAAAATATATTACCAATTGTTAATTATAATTTCAAGTCCATTTCAGCCTTTAGATCTATCACACATTAGATTTAAATTAAGTATAGTCAAACCTTTTGACTCCTTCAACATGCTTCCAACACTTGATTAAATCTGACCACCTCGAATAATGTAACATCAAATAATCATTACTAATCTATTATGCCACGTGACTTTGACACTTGGATCACAACTAGATCCACCATAATTGACCACAATTGACCACATCATCTAGTCGCCTATCATTAATCGCATTTAGTTACCATCATATCATTAATTACATTTAGTTACTATCATCTCATTAATAAAATTTAGTTCTCGTCATCTCATTAATAACATTTCATTATCCTATCATTAAATCATTAATTGCATTCCATAAGCTTATCACTAATTGCATTTCATTATGACTTCATTAAGATGTATTTCATTATTATCATTACGTTGCATTTTGTTATCATATTATTCATGGTATTTCATCATCACTAACATCGTGTTTATTTTAATCATTGTGTCCATTGCATAATCCATTGTTTCATTAGTGATTTTAAAAATCATGTACACTGAATTGCATTTATCATAATTATACAGGTTATATCATTATATCCACATCATATAAATGCATCATATACATAATCATAATAATATAGGTCATCATTACATATCATTACATCCACATCATACAAATGCCTCATAGCCATAATCATAATCATATAGGTCATGTCATTACATACATATCATATCAAAGCATCATTTTTCATTTCACTAAAACATAAACATCCACAACACATATATAACATCTAAGAATAAAAAATCCATTTAAATCAACAAAATACCGATTAGACATAAGTAATACAAACACCATATCATACAAAACCATTGTGTCATTACATAGCATAAAATAATCATCATGCATCACATATTAACATATATTTTCATTACAATGCTGGACAAAAGCCTAGGGACCCGGGGGGGGCAGTTATTGTGAGGCTGTGGTTCAACAGGCGGTTGCAAGAAAATGGTGATCCCTTTTTGGTGTCAAACCCATAGGTAAGTCATCTTTACCACCTATTAAGAACATTTCGAACCTAGATCAAGGGAGTTTTTCCATTGTTGTCCCTGACCAAATCATTGACATTAACATTGCTAAAATGGAAAACTCCTTGGTGGGTAGATTCCTAGGTGTAAGGCCGAACATTGAGGTGGTTCGAGCTTATGCCAAGAGGAAATGGATGTTAAAAGGGAAAGTGGATATTTTTGTAATGACTAAGGGATTTATTTCCTTTATTTTCTCCTATGAAGAGGATAAATTGAAGATATTATGTAATGGGCCATGGGTGATTGGTAAAAATACTTTGATCCTTAAAAAATGGTACCCTAATCTTATTTTTGAGGATGAGTCGGTGGTCCAAGTGCCGATTTGGGTCAAGCTACCTGGACTTCCTTTGGAGTTCTAGATGGAGGATGTTTTTGCTAGGATAGCCAACTCCTTTGGGGAGTTGCTATCTATTGATCATGTTATGACATCTAGAAGAAGATTAACTTATGCAAGAATTTGTGTAGGTGTGATACAAGAATCTGATAAGCCAGAAACTATTAGTATCCATTCTAAGCTTGGATCATGGGAGTAGAAGATTGAATATGAATCTATTCCTTTTGCCTGCTTCTACTGTAAGAAAGCTGGGCATTGGGCGAAGAAATGACTGAGCAAGGCAGTTTAGAGGATGCTGAAGAAGTGGGTTCTGGTTGGGAAGTTTCAGGGTAATGGGGAAGACTCTTCAAGGAGTTATCATCCCAAAAATATGGAGGGAGCTTTTCAAAGCTTGGATACTATTGAAAATGTGAAGGAGAATATTAACACTAAGAATGGAAATAGGGGAAGTAATGGATCTCCACAAGGGAAGGATGGAGAGAGCGATAATGAGGCCATGGTTGAAAATTAGGGGGAAAATGAAAGTACTCAAGATATGGTCGTAAAGGATACCTTTGGAGAGGATGAGAAAACCTCAAGTATGAATAGTAGTCCCGATTTGCGATTGACAGTTGTAGACACTAAAAAATGGACAAGTACTTTAAATCAATAAAATGGCAAATTCTTAATCAAAATGCACTAATTCTCATCAAAATGGACATTATTAAATCAAAGTTGGACAAAATCATAAAATCAAAGGAAAAAATCAAATAATGACATTAAATAATTAAATACAAGCTTAAAGGGGTAAAAACACTATAGAATTGATTTTAATCAATTAATTGTATAGTTATTAAATCAAAAATCGAAATGAACCTATTCCCTTACATGGCTAATTTAATTAAATGATGGAATTTAATTAATCCTAATATCTTTCAACAAAAAATTGAGGAACCAATGAAAATTGAGAACACAAAGCACATGGATCACTCAAAAGAATTGAATCTTGATCACACAAATTCAACTTTGAATCTCATCCACTCAATTTTGTCCTTTTGTCCAAAGCTTTGAGACAAACATTTAAATTGTCCCCCCATTTAAAAACATCGCAAGGTTTTTAAATCAACCAAGGCTAAATCATGATTAAATCACTCTACCCCCTACCCTTGGGAATTTACTATAAATGAGAGGCATTTTGAGAGCAATAATCATCTTAGAAATTAATTTGCAAAGCATCATTACTATAGTTAATTTCTTGAGCAATTGAGAGCAATTAGCATTAGCATTTCAATTTATCATTTTTATAATGGATCATTGTGAGCTAGATTAAGCATTGTAGCATCATATTTCTCATTTTAGAAGTGTCACTAGTAGGGAATACAAAGTTGAGAGCTCTACTTACCACATCTAATTAGTGAAATATGAGATGTTATAGATATTAAATGCATTTCTTAGTTTAAATTTGTATTGCATTTGCTTTGATTTGTTAGTTAATAGTCCTAATTTCATGAAGGTGAATAGCATACACACAAAAATGGCACCCATCGTGGGGCTGTAGGCCTCATTTCTAACATTTTCATCAAATTTTTGTGTGCTTTTTTTGGTCACTTTTCCATGAATTTTTGCAGGAAACAAATGAAATGATGCGTATGAAGGATTAAAAGATGCTTGTGATCATTGTTCTGACACCTGACAACAATCAATTGACACCTGCAAGATAAATTGTTAGGCCTGTGAGATAAATTGCTACGCTGGAGACAGTAAAGTGATGCCTAAGACTTGAGAAGTGCCACTTTTTCACTATCTTTTACCACCTGTGACAAGCTTTACGACGCAATTTACTACAAATTGTCACACCTAGTATCTCTTAACTGACGCCTAGTATTTGTTAATTGTCACTTTAAATAGCTTATCATACACAATTTTTAGTACTTTTCATGCCTAGTAATTAAATTGTTACGCCTGCCACACTTTAAATGTCGCCCATGTCACTGGAAAGTGACGCTTGCTATAGTTAAAGTTATGCCTACTAACATTCTAATCACGCGTATTAGCTGGACAATGACGCTTACTATCTTTTACTTTAATTTGCTGTCAGATTAATAAATTTAGTTATCTTACTTTCTGTCTATATTTTTTTACTGCAGATGAGAAAACACAGAAAGGTTCAAAAGCTAGAGAGAAAGTTTAACCACAAAGGCAAGGCTTTGGCTAGGAAGATCAAGAAGGAAAAATTTTCTCATATTAAATCAGTTCTTGAGGAGTCACAAGAAGAAGAAAACTAGGTATATCAGAATTATCTTAAAATTGTAGAAGCTTACAAAACCAAATTCGTATCACTTAATTAGATTTTTACTCCTTAGTTCAAGTTTTTCTCAAAATTTTCAAATAAGGTTTTTAAGATTCAATACATAAAATTTGCTTCTTCAAATTTGATTTGGTTTCCCTCATTGTGATTGTTTGTGTTGACTAACTTGTTGGTGGAAAAGCACATTTGGAGAGGAGCTATTGCCAAGGTAAGGTTGAAAAATGACAAAAATCACTTAAAAATGCCCCTAGCTTATGCTAGCTACAAGGAAAGGTAAGCCTTAAACTAGTCAATATTTTCCCTTAGATTGTGGCATTGGTGCATTTCAAAATCTAGTAATTACAAAACAACCTATCTTTGTTTGGAAAGTTTAGCATTTAGGCCTATGCTCTTCACTTCTTCTAGTGAATCAAAATGCCAAAGGTGTTGAACTTTTTGATTAATAAGAAAGGTTGAGGAATCAAACAGATAAAATCAAAGCCCCTTGTTTGTGGAAGAGAGTAGAAATATTCAAATCCCTATAGTTAGTGGGTGAAAGAAATTGAACATTTCTTATTGTGTTTGGGAAATTAAGGAAAAGTTAGGGATATGCTCTTCACCTAATTCCCAAAAACTTGTTCTTAACTCCATTTCCTTGCTTTACATGAAAATGCTAGAACATTAGAGGGCCTGCCTCCAGAGAAATTGCCTTAACAAGGTCTGTGAGAGGGAACGACCCAAGTGGGAGACAACTGCTTTTGCCATGGTACTTTCCAACCCACTCTTAAAAAAATACACTTTTCCTTAAAAGGGAAGTGACTAGATTATGTGCAAGTGTCTTCACTTCCTCTAGTAGTCCTTTTGGGGATTATGCCAAATTGTGCTTTTGTGCATGTGGGAAGCCTGCAAGTGGGAAAAAGAACTTGGCATGGTTTAGAATGAATTATTCATTAAATCCTTGATAAATTAGCAAGCTACCTTATAGAGCCAAACAATGTTAAAAGCCAAATTTGACTATAGGTAGACTGCGTGGAATACTTTCTTGTTCAATACTTGTGAAAAATGATCGAGAACATACACTTTAGTGTCATTTTAGGGACATGATTAAAATTTGATGTGTGTGTTGCGATTGTGTTCCATTTTCAAACAAGAAAATTCCATAAACTTGATCTTGCAATTGTTTAAATCTAAAATTTACAACCTGATCAGGAAAGTGTCGCTTGTGCATAGAGAAATACTGCGTGTCAGCAGTAAAGTCATGCCTGTGACTGTTAAAAAAATGCCTATCAAAAATAAAGTCATGCCTGAGGTATATTAAGTGACACCTGTAAAAATTGGAAAAATGCCTATCAATAGTAAAGTGCCGCCTGCATACCTGCAGTGTGCTGCCTAAATCAATTCCAGTTGATGCATATCACTCTTTAAGTCATGCCTACACGCAGGCAAGTGACACCCAAAAACAAAAAAGGGAAAACAGTGAGCATTTCCTGAGGGTGTCAAAAAATTTTGGTTCCAGATTCAGATACCCTTTTGGCTATTTTATTTGGTCCAGTACCCTGCCTAGTTAGAAATCCTGGTTTCGAGCAATTTTGAAAATTTCACAAGGATTCAACCATAAACAAGCAAGATCAAGTCTATTTTCAAACAGTTTATGTTCATGCCTACTTTTACTCGATCATATTACATAAAACAAATCTTGCAAGCAGACAGGACTTATCTGAGACAAGAGCTTCCTTACCCAAGTGATACTTCTACCACCCCAAGAGTACCCCAAGAATCACCCGTTCAAGAAGTGAAAACCAACATGATGTACTATGGTGGCTTGGGTAATAACAATAGTAGTGGCATCGATCCAAACAATCAAGGTGATGCCAATAATGGTGGTATGGACCCAAACAATCAGGGTAACACCAATAATGGAGGAATAGACTCAAACACTCAAGGAATTGATAACACTAATCCTAAGGCTAATGGTGAACCAACTACCAAAGATGCCACTCATGAAAGGGTTAGTGAGGCTATACAAAGTCCTTATTTCTTGAAACTTATGGAGAAAGCAATGGAAAGAGACAAAGAAAAGCACTTTATGGATCTAGCCCGAAAGGGACTTAAACTCCCTTGTGATTATGATGTTAATCAACTTAGACCACCCAAAGTTAAAGAGAGTTCGCTCGATGTAATGAATAAGCAATTTAAGTTATTTCAGATGCAATTGGACATGATAAAACAAAGTGGGGCTCCAAAGCCCTTTTCTATAGAAGCATTATGTCCATTCCCATTTGACAAGAGTCTTGTCATGGTACCATTCCCTATCAATGTAGTATTTCCCAAGTATGATAAATATGAAGGAACATCGGATCCTCAAGATCATCTATGGGAATTTTGTGCATTGAGCTTGGAGTTCATGCATGATACCACTTATTTAATGAGATTATTTCCAAGAATCTTAGGAGGTATGGCCATGGAGTGGTTTTCAAAATTACCATCCGACATTAAAACCTTTGAAGAGCTAGCTTCAAAATTTGTGGTGCACTATTCATACAACATCAAGCACAAAGTCACCATGATAACCTTATGTAATACCAAACAAAAGGAAGGAGAAGGGTTCCTAATTTTCCTACAAAGGTGGAGGATGGTATTTTCTAGGTATCCTAGGAGTGTACCCAAAAAAGAGAAGATGGATATCTTCGTCAATAGCTTGAGCAATGAGATGACTTATCGGTTGAGAATGCAATGTCCTAAGACCTTCCAAGATCTTATTTAGAATGGAGTAACCATGAAAGAGGTATTAGTTAAGAGTGGAGAGTTAAAACTCTACAAAGACAATAAGAGTTACAATAACAATAGCTCCAATAACAACCATAACAACCAGAAAAAGAACTTTTCTAGCAACTATAATTAGTTTGGGTTGAAGAAAAACAATAAGGGAGTGGTCAATGATGGATTTTTCAATTCTAGTAATGTAAAAGTGACTCCCTTTTCTCTCACAAGAACACCCAATCAGGTGAACAATGAAAATCAGGCTCCAAAAGTGCCTTACAACAACAATACCAATAGTGGCAATTCTGGGAATAATCAAGGAGGTAACAAGTCAAACAAATTCTTGGTACCAACTCCCAAGAGGAACTTTACACCTTTGGGTGAGCCTCTTGAGAAAGCATTGAGGACTCTCATTGCCAACAAGATCATTAATTTACCTAGCATTCAACCCTATGAGCCACATAATAAACCCAACTGGTGGAGTGAGAATAGTCATTGTGAATATCATAGAATTAGAGGGCATACGACCAATGAGTGCTTACAGCTGAAGAACATGGTGCAAGACCTGATTGAAAATGGTAGAATCACTATCAAAGGACCTCAAGGTAATGAAGATCACACAATGTTTAAACAACCTTTTTATAATCATGATAAAGGTGAGTCATCTAATGGGAATAAACAAAGTAGCAACAATATCAATTTTGCACCTCATTATGACAAAGTCGTCAATACTTTATCTAGTCATGAGCATATTGTCAATACTATTGTGATCAAGGAACAACCTCAAAAAGAAACGTCTAATGTTATCACTAGGGGGAAGACTTCAAGGATTACCTTGCAAGGGGTTGATCCTAAACCTATTGGCCCTCTGCAATCTAGCATTTTGGCAAAGCAATTGGCTACAACAACAAAACCATATAGTTTGGTGGATCAACTACAAAAGACTCTAGCACAAATTTCTATCTTGGAGTTATTAAAGTTATCACCAAATCATAAGGAAATCTTAGAGAAGGCATTAGTGGAAACTAATGTTCCTACTAACTTGGATGAAGAGAAGTTTTAGAATATGGTAGGACATCTCATTGCACCCCATTGCCTTTCATTTTCAGACCATGATGACATGTCCATTACTCATCCCCAAAATCTTCCATTGCATATAGAAGTCTTGATTGAAAGACATAGGGTCAAGAGAGCTCTCATAGATGGGGGAGATGGTCTGAACATTTGCACTTTGAGTCTTGTCAAATCTCTAGGATTATCTGAGTCATGCATTGATCCTATAAAAAGAATTACTATCAAGGCTTATGATGAAGTGGAAAGAGCTTCAAAAGGCATGATTATATTTTCCATTCAAGTTGGACCAATCAAAAAGGACACAAAATGCCAAGTCTTAGATATGAAACTAACTTATAATATCTTATTGGGAAGGCTATGGATCCATGAGATGCAAGCGGTTCCATCCATGTATCATCAATGCATAAAATTTCCATACATGGGTGAGGAAATCACGGTTGGAGGGGATTCAAATTATTTCTAGTATTGTAATGCACTAAAGCATCTCCATGAATTATTTATTCCACATAACCAAGAAGGGATTATCCAAAGGGCTACCATTGAAGACATTAAAGTGGATGATCCAAGGTTAACATTAAGTGCTACTTCTACTTCAAGTCCTCCTTGAACTAACTCAACTACATCAACTAAAGGAAAGGAGAAAGTGAGTTATGAGGGCCCAACTTCAACTGAAAATTCAGAAAGAGCATCTGTACCAAAAGTAGAACTTTTCAAACCTACCAAAGAAGAGAAAGATAAAGCTAAAGAAGACCACTACAAAAAAATGAGTGAAATGATGCATACATTTAAAAACAATGTAAAATCAGTTCCAAGGGAGTAGGGGAATATTTTGTTTCCTTATTCGACTTACCTACATCTCTAAGAACACATGGGAAACTGTCCAAGGAACACCTTCCTCATAAATATAACTCTTATTTTGTAAGAGAAAGTGACAAGGAAGCATTTGAAAAAGAGGAAGATGAAGTTCTCCAATGGCTTTATCACGATGAAAATGATACCTCAAATACTCCCGTAGAGAGAATTCAACATATCAACATTCAAACTGATCAATATGGCAAAGGATTTGAAATAATGCAAAAAATGGGGTACAAGGGAAGAGGACCCTTAGGAAAAAGAAATAGAGGCTTGTTAAAGCCTATTGAACCCTCTTGGAGGTCAAAAGAAGAAAGGTCAAGGGTAGGCTACCAGCACAAAGGAGAAATCTCTAGCCCCATGCATGATTCATATCCTCAAGTGAACACGGTGGAATCTGATGTGGATAGTGATGATTCCCAGGATTATGGATGGGATACTTTATTTGATGAATCATGCCATGATAAATAAATTGTCACCATACATGCTTATGCTAATGTTCCAAGGCAACAAACTCCAAGGTGTCAAGAGCCCATCATACAAGAACTCAATATAGGACAAGCACCCGTCAATCGACCATGGATAGAGGAATTTTGGGAACCCTCGGAGGAAGATGATTCGAACATTAGGATTAATCTGTATATTGTATTTCCCATGCTATTTCCCATAGAAGTCCTTGAGGAAGCAAGTGAAGAGGACTTTGATCCTTCTTCTATGGACCATCTCGAGGAAGCTCACGTCATAGATCTTAGTGATATAATGTACGAACCATCCAATGAGGTCATGCCCATCATTCCAACTGATGACACTTTTCCAAATGAATCCCTATCCTTGATGCACCCTGACCTTGTTGATTGGGACCTAAATGAGCCAAGTGACTTACTCTATTTCCCAAATGGCCAAGCAATGAACCAATACTTAAATGCGGTTGAGCCCTCTTTCACCAACGAATTTGAACTGAACATGATGAGAGGAACGAGGGTCCAATCTCTTAATCCAAAGAAAAAAATGAAAAGTTCTAGTGATGAAAACCATTATGTGGCAGCACTAGAACCAAAAAAAGTAAAGATAAAGGATGTTTCCTATGGTGAAAACCCAATTGTGGCACTAAAGGAAGAGAGATTGGATACCCTACCTGAACATGAAGAAGAAAGGTCGCCGATTCTCATATAGCCAACATAAAAGGTCAACATTGGAACATAATTGGATCCTAAGTTCATACACCTAGCAGCATCACTTACACCTTTAGAAAGAAAGGATTTTATCAAGTTTTTCCAAGAAAAATAAGTGAACTTTGCATGGTCCTATGCCGACATGCCAGGATTGGATCCCGACTTCATTATGCACCATTTGAATGTTAAACTAGGGGTTAAGCTTGTCAAGAAGAAGTTGAGAAAGATGCACCCACATGCAGCCCTCCTAGTCAAAGTTGAATTGGAAAAGTTGTTAAAGGTAGGATTCATAAGAGCAATTGCATATGCTGAATGGATATCCAATATTGTACCGGTCACCAAACACAAAAAATCGATTCGTGTATGCATGGATTTTAGAGACTTGAATCTTGCATGTCCTAAGGATGACTTCCCACTTCCAAGCATAGATGCGATTGTGGACTTGATAGTAGGTCACTCCATGTATTCATTAATGGATGGTTTTAGTGGCTACAATCAGATAAAAATTGCACCCGAAGACCAAAAGAAGACAACCTTTACATGCCCTTGGGGTACCTTTTATTGGAACGTAATGCCCTTTGGCCTTAAAAATGCCTGAGCCACATACCAAAGGGCAATGACCACTATTTTCCATGATATGATGCACACCTTTCTAGAGGATTACATGGATGACATATTGGAAAAGTCACACAAAAGAGAAGATCAGCTACAAATTTTGGAAAAGATATTCACAAGATTAGAACAATTCAAAGTGAGACTTAATCCAAAAAAATGTGCTTTTGGAGGTCAATCTGGCAAATTACTAGGCTATATAGTTTCAGAAAAAGGGATTGAAGTAGATTTGGAAAAGGTCCAAGCTATAATGGATATGGAGATTCCAAAGAACATAAGTCAAATGAGGTCCCTCTAAGGCAATATTCAATCAATAAGGAGATTTATCTCTCAACTGGCAAAAAAATGTCATTCATTCACAAGGTTACTACACAAAGACACTATTTTCATGTGGGATGAAGAATGCGACAAAGCCTTCACCTTGTTGAAGACTTATCTAATAAATCCACCAATCCTAATGTCACCAATCAAGGGAAAACCATTGCTGCTATACATATCTACCACCGAGAGGTCTCTAGGAGTTCTTTTGGCACAAGAAGATGACCAAGGGAAAGAAAGAGCAATCTACTACTTGAGTAGAACTTTGATCAAGTATGAACTCAATTACACATTCATGGAGAGAGCTTGTCTAGCAGTTGTATTTTCCTCACAAAAATTAAGGCATTATATGTTGATGCACAAGGTGAAACTTATTGCAAAAATTGATCCTCTAAAATACTTGCTAAGCAAAATTGCCTTAACGGGTAGGATAGAAAAATGGGTCATGATATTAAGTGAGTTTGACATTGAATATGTGGATAGGAAATCCATAAAAGGACAAGTGATAGCAGATCACTTAGTAGAAAACCCATTTATTTCTACACAAACCATTCAAGTGGAGTTTCTGGATCTAGCAATTGTCAACATAGAGGCCAAGACACGGAAGTTGTATTTTGACGGATCATATACCCAAGGAGGTTCTGGAGCTGGCCTACTATTGATTACCCCTCAAGGGTACACTATTCCCAAGTCCTACAAGCTTTTGTTCCCATGCACAAACAACATAGAAAAATATGAGGCTTTAGTCATTGGCATTAAGATGGCTCTAGAATAGAACATCACCGAATTACAAGTATATGGAGACTCTCAATTGATAATCAATCAGATCAATGATGAATACAATACCAAAGATGAAAAACTAATGCCATACAAGACTATGATAGATGCTTGGAAAAAGTACTTTTCTTTGATAACCTTTGAACAAATTCCAAGAGAGAAAAATAGAGTAGCTGATGCAATGGCAACCTTGGCTTCCTCACTTCAAAAACTAGATCAGAATGAGAAATACAAATTCTTGGTGGAAAAGTTGGTAAAACTAGCATTTGACCTTCTTGACACCCAAATTGTTTCCCTACTCAATGGATATGACTCACCTTGGTACGAACCTATCTATACCTATATCAAAGACCAAGTGTTACCTATAGACCAATCATGAGCCCAAAAATGAAATTTCATTCGACAATCAGCCCGTTACATAATCCTTTTCAAAATAGTGTATCGTAAGGGTCTTGACGGGACATTACTTAAATGTCTAGAGGAAGATGAGTCTAAGTTAGCTTTAAGTGAGGTTCACAAGGGCATTTTTGGGTCGCATGCAAGAGGATTACACCTAGCCAAGAAGATCCTTCGTATGGGGTACTTCTGGAAAACCTTAGAGAAAGATGCTTGTCACTTTGTCGAAATATGCAGTAAATGTCAATACCATGGTGACATGATACATGTTTCGGCACAAGAATTGCACCCATTTGTTACACCATGGCCATTCTATCAATGGGGATTTGACTTGATTGGCCTAATATATCCACCATATTCCAATGGGCACAAGTACATCATCACCGCTATGGAGTATTTCACAAAGTGGGTTGAAGCCATTCCTTTGATCATGGCTACGGGCAAATAGATCTCCATGTTCATACTCAATCACATCATTTGTAGATATGGTATCCCTCATGCCATAATCACAGACAATGGGAAACAATTCAAAAACAAAGATGTGGATGAACTTTGTGGCACATTTCATATTACACACCACTCTTCATCCATTTATTATCCTCAAGGAAATAGACAAGCCAAAGCTACAAATAATAACATTTTGAAAATCTTGAAGAGATGTGTAAATAAGTCAGGAAGAGATTGGCATGTGCAAATTAACTTGGCATTATGGGCCTATAGAACTAGCATTCAGACACCACTGAGAGCTACACCATTTTCATTAGTCTATGGAACCGAAGCTGTTCTACCATTGGAGGTTGAAATCCCATCTTTACAAGTATCATTGCAAGGGTTGATAATAGATGAAGACTATAGAGTTGCCTGACTTCAACAATTAGAGTTGCTAGAAGAAAACCAAATGCAAGCCTATGAACACTTGAAAGTCTATCAGAATAGGATCTCAAGAAAATACAATAAGCATATCAAACTGAGAGTCTTTCAAGTAGGTGACTTAGTACTAAGAGAAAATCCCAAAAATCAAGCCGAAAGAGAGAAGAAGGGTAAATGGTAGGCGAATTGGCTTGGCCCATTCATCATTGTTTCTTCATTTGGAACGGGAACTTATAAATTAGTAAATTGTGATGGAGAAGAGTCACAAGAACCTATCAATAGCATTCATCTAAAGAGGTTCTATACATGAGGTAGATGAAAGAGTATAAAGAGTATCAGATGAGGAGCATCATATTTATTGTACATAGTCAAAATAGATCTTGAAAAAATACAAAAAAATTGAAAAAAAAGAAAAATACAAAAAAATTGAAAAAAAAAGAAGAAAAATACAAAAAAAAAAGAAAAAGAAAAAAAATTGAAAAAGAAAAAAATGCCTTGGTGAAAACCTAGCAATAGGCGCCTTGGTAGCAAAAAAGAGAAAAAGACCCAAAAGGTGAAAACTTGGCAATCAAGCACCTTTTGTTCCCTCAACTCATTTCCTAGTTGCATGTGTACATATTGCATTCCCAACATCTCACTTGTAAACATCTTCATTGCATCCGTCATTTGTGCATAGTCATAATAAAACCCGTCAGCTACATTGTTACATTGCCTATTTTTCCCTAAGTTTGTTGCACGATCACAATTATCACTTGGGGGCAAGAAAGGATTGGATTTTTGGTACAAACAGATTCAATTAGTGCTGCATTCAGTCACAACATCAGAGAGAATTATTAGAGCTTCAGAAGAGAGAGATTTTCATTGAACCTTTGATGGATATCATTGTGCACACCTAAGTACACCTAAGTATTCCAATCCCACAACTTGATACTTGAGCCTTCATTGACTTTATTATTCGGGATTAAAAATTGACAACACTTTAAAGATCAGAATGTTTGGAAATTCTACTTGAAAATATTGATACATTGCAAAAAACTTGAAGCTTTCTTTTGATGATTTTTATTGAAATGAATTTTATCACATCTCTTTAGTTGATCGATGATGTTTCGACTAGATTGGCAATGATAGAGACATGATATTTTCTTGCCTTTGAGTGACTGTTTTGAGGAACATCCATCAAATTATATGAATTTGTCTAAAGACATGGTCATCAAAGAACCATCAAGGACTATCACATAAGATGAAGAATTGACCTTTTCTTGTTTACACAAATAGATACCTTGGCTATTTAGATCTTCCATATCTTAATACCAAAATCCACTTGCAACATTGATTCCATTGAAACCAGTATTCATACTCCCATAGTTGGTCATCCAACTAGTGAGGGTTGTGCTAGTTTCCAAAAGAGGTGTTACCAAAAGTGATAAAAAGCGGTATTCATATCATCATGATGTGGTTAGTGATGATTGTACTTGCTTTAATGGTCCTACAATGCTCAATGATGAAAATATTTTCCTATGGCATTTCTTTGCGAAAAAGCTAGTGACACTTAGTTGCATTGCATTGCATTGCATTTTTCATGTTAGATTAAGTGCATGTTTGTAGTTATTTTTCCAAGGGAAAAGGGGTTTAGTTAATCAGCTTGAGTAAAACATTAAAAAGGGGTTCAATTAAATGTTCATCCTTGATTCAAATCAATCATGTGAAAGTATCTTTTGCATTCATCCATAGAATTAATCATTATTCATTATCCATATATCAGAGAAAAGAAAAGAGAAAAGATTCATTACTCATACATCATTTGCATACATCTAGTTAAAAATAGAGTTGCATACATTCAAAAAAAACAAACAAAGGGGCATCCACATTCATATTTCCATTAAATCTTTGCATCCATACATTGAAAAATAGAAAAACATATCAAAAATCATAAAATCATTGCAATCATCTATCTATATCATAAATGAGATACACTACATCCATAGCATAATCAAAGTAAATGCATCATAGAACATCATATAGCTGAATATAAAGATGATCTCACATGTACACATCAAAAGAGTCAAGGAAAGTATATCATCATATAAATGTTCATAATATCAAATGAGCCATCAAATCAGTACATCAAGATACAATGTCATCAACAAAGTGATACATCAAATGTTCTGATCAAGAAACATGAAAACATGATACAATAGTCATCAAATCATCATGAGCCTGTAGCAACACCCGATCCATCCCCAACACCTGATCCATCTAGACCCCTGTCATCCTATCTATCCTATGAAGGAGGAGCCTGAGAAGTGCTGCCATACTAGGTCTCTGAGTCACATAAGTCATAAATTACTGCATCAAAGTATCCACCTGGTCTAATCTGCCCACAATAGTAGATACATCTATCCTCAACGACTGAACATCCTATGATAGACTATCAACACTAGGAGCTACCTAAGATGACTGACCCATATCCTGTGATCTAGGAACCTAAGGAGGCACCTACTGTGCTGGAATATGATCATGTTGTACCCAATCCCGATCCTGTTGTGCTAAGGCAACTCACTGTAACTGAACCAAAGGATCCAAACCACCAGGAATCTATCTAGTAGCCTCAACATGAGCCTGTCTCTGAGCCCTTTGCTGTCTCTGCCATCTCTCACCTGCTACTACTCTAGGATGTACAATCTCAGCTCCATGATCATCCCTAGCTCTATCCCTAGCATGTCCACCTCTCACCTGTGGTCCATCTCATCCTCAACCCATGACTTGAGGAGCTCTCTGACCTCTCTGAGATCATCGTCTCTAATGTCTCCTCCTACCACTACCACCATCCCCATCATCATCACCTCTGTCATTCTCTGATCTCTCATCATGTCCAAGAATAGGCTCTGCTGGATTTGTAAATCTAAGGAATCTGTTCTGAGCCCACCAATCTCAATACTCATGCGACATACCAACATCAACAACACCTCCAAGAAAATCCCATCTATAGTACACCAAATGAGCAATCCGATCACATGCAAACTGATAATCAATTTGAGCACCCCACAAAGATCACTCTGCTTGGACTCTGGCATATAATGTTGTACCCTAGGGCATATCCTGCACTCTACCATAGTGTTTGGAGACTCGACCAAAGTAGAACCACTCAATCATAGTAGTAGCTCTACCAATCATCCACCAAGGAGAAAACATATATGGGAGCTCATCATCATCCTCCCTCCATCTCTCGCAACCTATATATAGATGCAATTGAACCTGATCAAGATCATCAATCTGACAGTGCCAATACTCAAGTTTTCCCAGATGATGCTGGACAACCATGCCACCATATAGAAAGCAATAAGGAAAACCTCACCGTCGAATCCTGTTTGATACTAGCCTAGTAATGGGAAGATGATCCCACACCCATAGTTGCAAGATCACAATGCCTGTTGATAAAGAAGCACTCTCTCTGTATAAAACCTCATGCAAATCATGATAAAGATGAGCAAGAAAACATGAGCCACAATCAAACCGTCGAGGCTATGCAATAAAGTCCTCTAGTATCCTGCCCCATCCAACTGAGAAACCATGACCTCATCAGTCTGGAAGTAGTAATCCACCGATCAAAGCACCTAATACTACTGGAAATGTGGGAAATGAAGTGAATTGTGCCCACGTGGTCATGTCATCATCAATAGTGTTGTCTCCAAACACTCGTGTGCAGACTATACTATCATAAATAGAATGGTAATATACCATATCTCCTCGACAAGGAATGCGTAACAATCTATACACGTCCTTAAAAGTAATGGTCATCTCTCCAAAAGGTAGATGGAAGGTATTGTGGTTAGAGTGCCAACGCTTTGCCATAGTGGTAAGTAGACCCCAGTTTAGCTGGAACCACGGGATGTCAAGAAGGAAGCTAAGACTGCATAACTCAATCACTCAAAACTCAGCAGGAGTCAAAGTATGACCTAACTCAATGACCCAAGAAGCGACGGTCCATATATATAACTTACGAAAATATGCTTGTTTGGCAAAATCAAGAGAATCATATCAGTTTTCTATATCAGCGAATCATTTTAAGTCAATAATTTCTATCAAAATTGAAGTATCAAGCAATCAAACCCAGTACCATTTGTTCGTGTCTCTATGTCTTGAGAGGGAATTATCAATCCTACCTATCAGATTGACAAATCACATTCATTGGTACTATTATCTTGATATCCTAATCAATTGCTTTGTTAAACTATAATAGACCTAGCTATTTTGGGAAATCAATCAATCAGTCAGAATTATTAAATTTTTATCAGAAAATCAAATCAAGTTGGAAATTTAAAAAAAAAGATTTAAAAAAAACCTGCAAGCGTCATTTGCCTATTATCACATGGCATTTTACCTTATGCGGTGCAGAAAAGGTATTACACGGTGCTTTATTATTAACACGCGACATTTTATAATGCTAGGCGACACTTAATCAAGCCTAGGCGACATTTTAAACCTAGGGTTTTACAGGCGTGAAAACATATGCAAATTGGCATGAAAACCCTACTGCTACATGGAGACATATCAGTATTAGGCAAAATTTAAAGATTCCTAAGTGACACTTTACTACGTGGAGGTGTGAGTAAAAAGCGCAGATGCGGTATTTTATAGGCTTACATGACATTTAACCTATCCTAAGCGACATTTTGCAAAATAAATTTTTGAAAGCAAGAAAAACATGCAATAAATGCGGGAAAGAGCAATAAATGCACAAGGAAGGTTAAAAATGACTCACTGGAGGTCCATAGTCCAACGACCTCTGATAGCGATGACCTCTCTCGAACCGGTGCTCACGAATTGGGACAACCATCGTAAAAATTAATGAAGGATCAGAGCAAAATCTCAATAGTCAAAAGTGAAAATGAATAGTAAATCTAGGTTTTTCAACCTATTTAAGCTATTTTTGACCTAATTTGGAGGTAAATTTTGACCTAATCAACCTTTCAATCAAACCAGGGCATTATTTGAAATCAACATATCATTAATGTTTTTCAGAAATGAAAACATATTGAATCAATCAATTAGTTAATCAATTTCACCAAATTTTTCCAAATCAAGCGATCAATATGTTTCATTTCTAAGGGGACATCAGAGTATCAAATTGGCATCAAATATCAGTGAATCAGGGGCATCAAAATTTTTGAACTATTATTAGTGGGGCACATATCATTTATCAAATCAGATCAGAGGCATATCATATCAAACATCAATCATATCAGGTATCAAATCAGGACCTAAATCAGAGTTGTGTATCAGAATCAGTAAATCAGGACCTAAAAGCGATCGGGACTTAAAAGTTTCTTTGAATCAATGTTCTTCTCACATCAATTCAAAGAGGGGCATTTGTAGACACTCAAAAAATGGACAAGTACTTTAAATCAATAAAATGGCAAATTCTTAATCAAAATGCACTAATTCTCATCAAAATGGACATTATTAAATCAAAGTTGGACAAAATCATAAAATCAAAAGAAAAAATCAAATAATGACATTAAATAATTAAATACAAGCTTAAAGGGGTGAAAAACACTATATAATTGATTTTAATCAATTAATTGTATAGTTATTAAATCAAAAATCGAAATGAACCTATTCCCTTACATGGCTAATTTAATTAAATGATGGAATTTAATTAATCCTAATATCTTTCAACAAAAAATTGAGGAACCAATGAAAATTGAGAACACAAAGCACATGGATCACTTAAAAGAATTGAATCTTGATCACACAAATTCAACTTTGAATCTCATCCACTCAATTTTGTCCTTTTGTCCAAAGCTTTGAGACAAACATTTAAATTGTCCCCCCATTTAAAAATATTGCAAAGTTTTTGACTCAACCAAGGCTAAATCATGATTAAATCACTCTACCCCCTACCCTTGGGAATTTACTATAAATGAGAGGCATTTTGAGAGCAATAATCATCTTAGAAATTCATTTGCAAAACATCATTACTATAGTCAATTTATTGAGCAATTGAGAGCAATTGAGAGCATTTAGCATTAGCATTTCAATTTATCATTTTTATAATGGATCATTGTGAGCTAGATTAAACATTATAGCATCATATTTCTCATTTTAGAAGTGTCACTAGTAGGGAATACAAAGCTGAGAGCTCTACTTACCACATCTAATTAGATAACCATGATATGTTATGGATATCAAGCCTAGGTGACATTTTAAACCTAGGGTTTTATAGGTGTGAAAACATATGTAAATTGGCATGAAAACCCTACTGCTACTTGGAGACATATCAATATTAGGTGACATTTAAAGATTCCTAAGCGACACTTTACTACGTGGAGGTGTGAGTAAAAAGTGCGGATGTGGTATTTAACAGGCTTACGTGACATTTAACCTATCCTAAGCGGTATTTTGAAAAACTAAATTTTTGAAAGCAAGAAAAACATGTAATAAATATGGGAAAAGAGCAATAAATGCACAAGGAAGGTTAAACTTGACTCACTGGAGGTCCATAGTCCAATGGCCTCTAATAGCGATGACCTCTCTCAAACCGGTGCTCACGAATTAGGACAACCATTGTAAAAATTAATGAAGGATCAGAGCAAAATCTCAATAGTCAAAAGTGAAAATGAATAGTCAATCTAGGTTTTTAAACTTATTTAAGCTAATTTTGATCTAATTTGGAGGTAAATTTTTACCTAATCAACCTTTCAATCAAACTGGGGCATTATTTGAAATCAACATATCATTAATGTTTTTCAGAAATAAAAACATATTGAATCAATCAATCAGTTAATCAATTTCACCAATTTTTTTCAAATCAAGCGATCAATATGTTTCATTTCTGAGGGGGCATCAGAGTATCAAATTGGCATCAAATATCAGTGAATCAGGGGCATCAAAATTTTTAAACTATTATCAGTGGGGCACATATCATTTATCAAATCATATCAGAGGCATATCATATCAAACAACAATCATATCAGGTATCAAATCAGGACCTAAATCAGAGTTGTGTATCAGAATTAGTAAATCAGGACCTAAATCAGAGTTGTGTATCAGAATCAGTAAATCAGGACCTAAAATCGATCAGGACTTAAAAGTTTCTTTGAATCAATGTTCTTCATACATCAATTCAAAGAGGGGGCATTTGTAGACACTCAAAAAATGGACAAGTACTTTAAATCAATAAAATGGAAAATTCTTAATCAAAATACACTAATTCTCATCAAAATGGACATTATTAAATCAAAGTTGGACAAAATCATAAAATCAAAGGAAAAAATCAAATAATGACATTAAATAATTAAATACAAGCTTAAAGGGGTGAAAAACACTATATAACTGATTTTAATCAATTAATTGTATAGTTATTAAATCAAAAATCGAAATGAACCTATTCCCTTACATGGCTAATTTAATTAAATGATGGAATTTAATTAATCCTAATATCTTTCAACAAAAAATTGAGGAACCAATGAAAATTGAGAACACAAAGCACATGGATCACTCAAAAGAATTGAATCTTGATCACACAAATTCAACTTTGAATCTCATCCACTCAATTTTGTCATTTTGTCCAAAGCTTTGAGACAAACATTTAAATTGTCCCCCCATTTAAAAACATTGCAAAGTTTTTGAATCAACCAAGGCTAAATCATGATTAAATCACTCTACCCCCTACCCTTGGGAATTTACTATAAATGAGAGGCATTTTGAGAGCAATAATCATCTTAGAAATTCATTTGCAAAGCATCATTACTATAGTCAATTTCTTGAGCAATTGAGAGCAATTGAGAGCATTTAGCATTAGCATTTCAATTTATCATTTTTATAATGGATCATTGTGAGCTAGATTAAGCATTGTAGCATCATATTTCTCATTTTAGAAGTGTCACTAGTAGGATATACAAAGCTGAGAGCTCCACTTACCACATCTAATTAGAGAACCATGAGATGTTATGGATATTAAATGCATTTCTTAGTTTAAATTTGTATTGCATTTGCTTTGATTTGTTAGTTAATAGTCCTAATTTCATGAAGGTGAATAGCATACACACACAACAGTAGATATGAGGCAATTTGTGTAGAGCCCTGCATCCTTGGAGGCCTAGGATGTTGGGAAGGAAACTTTTGAGTGGCAGCATGCTCAATAATGCATTGTGTTAGGTCAAGGATACTTAGATTCATTACATAACTCTCCATAGGTGATCAAGATTACTTTTTTTGAGACCCTTACTCCGAAATAGAGAGATGTTGAAACTATTAGCTAGGATTTACAAGGGTATCAGAGTGGGTAGGAGGACAAAGCTCAAACATATGAGGATGTTAAAAAATTTAAGAATAATAAGAAAAATAATAATATGCCTGTTAGAAATACAAGGAGCTCTAAAACTGGGGATGTGGGAGGGAATTTATCCTTGCTTAGAAGACCATCAAATCAAAGAAAGAGACCTATGGAGGCTAATAAGAATATAGCATATGGAAGCCAAAAGACCATCCTAGAGGCTATTCCCTTTATCAAGATATGACGATTATCTCTTGAAATATTAGAGGATTAAATAATCCTCATAAGAAAGATATTGTTAGGAATATGATTAGAGATAATAGACCTGATATTTTTTTGATCCAAGAAACTAAAATTCCTAAGGAGAAAGTTGAAAATCTTAGATTCTTTAAGAATGGTAAAATTTGTGAGGGTGACTCAAAAGGGGCTTTAGGGGGTATTGCTACCCTTTGGAACAGTGATGTTATTAAAGGAGATGTTATTTGCTAGGGAATAATGTAGCTTGTATCAGATTTAGTCATATCAAGGATGGTTACTCTTATGTGTTGACCAATATTTATGCCCCTAACACCAAATTTGGGAGAGGGTCATTTTGGGATCTTTTATCTCACTTGAAAAGCAGTTTTGATTCGGAAGGTTGGATTGTTATGGGAGATTTTAATACACCTCTGAAAGAAAATGAAAAAAATGGGGGGAGTCAATCCAACATTGATAGAAAAATGCATCTGATGAACTTCATTAATGAGAAAGCCCTCCATTATGTAGAGTTACAAGAATTAATTTCACTTGGACCAATAGAAGAAATGGCAAGTATCTCATTCAGGTTAGGTTAGATAGAGCTCTGATTAGTAATGATTGGTTTTTGCATTATTATTATTCTTTGTCTGCTCATGTGAGGGATGGAATAGATCACCACCCTATCACCTTTTTGGATGATCCTTTATCTATGAAAAGGAATTTCCCTTTCATATTTGAGAAGATGTGGACCCTACATCCAGAATTGGAACAAAAAATTGAGGAATGGTGGAAGATAAAAATCAAAGGAACATCCATGTTTATCCTTGCAAAAAAACTGAAATAGGTGAAGGATAATATCAAAAGATGGAATAAGGATACTTTTGGTAATATTTTCTCCACTAAGACCAATATTTTTTAGGAACTAAAGGTGATTTAGGATAGCATTAAACATGAGGGCTATGATATGATATTGAGAGATAAGGAAAATGAGAAGATAGTAGAGTATCATGATATCATATCTAAAGAAGAGACCTTTTTTGAGACAAAGATCTTGAAAGTTATTTTTGAAGGAAGGGGATAGGAATTCTAAATAATTTTTCATGACTAATATTAAGCATCGAATGGTAAATAGAATGTCTAATATTATTATTAATGGTTCGAGATCTGAAGATGAAGACTCTTTTAGAATGGAGGCAAAAACATTTTCCAGGATCTTCTTAAACAAGATATTGGTTTGGACCAGGAAGCTCAAAGGGGGTTCTTGGATTGTATCCCCTCCATCTTAAATGAGGACTAGAATGCCACTCTTACTTCTGTCCCTTATAATGCTGAAATTAAGAGGGTTGTATTTTATTTTGATGGGGACAAGGCTCCTGGCCCTGATGGGTTTCCCCTTTTTTTCTTCCAGAAGTTTTGGGTTATAATGGAAAAGGATGTTACCAACGTGATGAAGGAGTTATTTAGGTCCAAGAAAATCCTAAAAGAACTAAATGGTACTTTTATTGTTCTAATCCCTAAGAAATAAGGGGATGGTAAAATGGACCAATTCAAACTGATAAGCTTATGTAATACATCTTATAAGATCATCTCTAAAGTGATGACTACTAGGATTCTCTCTATTATACCCTCTCTTATTTCCTGGCAGTAGAATGGTTTTGTCATAGGAAGACAGATTATGGATTCCATTATCTCTATTCATGAAAATGTGCATTCTTTGGTTATGTCCAAAAAAGGAGGGCTTCCTCTTGAAACTAGATTTATCCAAATCCTATGACAGGGTTGACTGGGATTTTCTGAAGAAGGTTCTCAAGGCCTTTGGTTTCAATCAAAGAAGTATAGATCTTATTTATCAGCTCATATCTTTTGCTTCTTTCTCGGTTCTAGTTAATGGCTCTCCTACCCCTTTTTTCAAATTCTCTAGGGGTCTGAGGGAGTGGGACCCCCTATCTCTTGTCCTCTTTTTTATTATGGTTGAATGTTGGGAAGATTTATTGAGGGAATGGTCCAAAAAGGGGATTTTAAGGGTCTGAATCCTTCCTTGACTATTCAGGTTTGTTCACACTAGCAATTTGTGGATGATTCTGTTGTTATGGGGGAAGCTTTAGTAAAAAATTCTATTAATATTAAGAATGCCTTGGATAGTTATGGGTCAGCTTCGGAACAACTCCTTAATTGAGGGAAAAGCTCAGTGTTCTTCTTCAATGTCCCTGAATAAAGACAAATGAGAATCAAGAAGATTTTGGGGTGTGAGATGGAGTCTCTACCTAGGTCTTCCTCTTTGCCTAGAGCCTCCTGATTCTTTTTGGAGCTCACTGGTGGATATATTTCATAGAAAATTGACTAGTTAGAAGGGTACTTTGCTGAGTCAGGCAGGTAAGATTTGGATTCTTAGATCTACTCTTCAAAGTTTACCTCTTTACGCCCTTAGCATTTACAAAATTACTAGAAAGTATGGAGAGGATATTGAAAAAATCCAAAAAAATTTTCTATGGACTAGGTTGGATAAAAAGAAAAGGATAGGTCTTATTGCTTGGGAGAAAGTGTGCAGGCTAGTGAATAAAGGGAGTTTAGGACTGCACAGAATAAGAAGCCCAAATGACCATCTTCTTGCCAAGTTGATTTGGAGATACTACAATATGAATGGGGAATGGACTTCCATATGGGGGAATGAATACAATAAGGAGAATCCTACTCTTCAAAGTTTTCTTAGTAATGACACCATCCCTGGGGGATCCTTTATTTGGAAAAATGTCATAAGAAATAAGGAGATAATTAAAAAATGAGTTAAATGGAAAGTGGGGAATGGAAGGACAACACAGTTTTGGGATGAGGTGTGGCTGATGAATATTCCCCTAAAGGAGATCCCAAAATGGAATGTTTTTGGGGATCAGTGAAAAAGGAGGTTTGGTATCAAAGTTTCTGATTATTTGGAGAGAGACCACTGGGTTGATCTATCATTTATTGATCAGTCTCTTGGGAAACTTAATAAAACCCCGAACTCTTTGACTTTTATTGAGGAAGAGGATAAACTATTTGGAAATATAATAGTAATGGTAATTTCTCTATTTCTTCTCTGTATCATCATGATTTTCAGAATCAAACTGAGCCTTGTTGGGCTAAAGCATGGATTAAAGGCCTAACTCCAAAAATCAATGTTTTCTTTTGGATTATGCTCCAAAACAAGGTCCTTACTACTGATAACTTGAGAAGAAGAGGAGTGAGTATGGCTAACATATGTTACTTATGCAATAAGGATGAGGAAACTATTAATCATATGACCATCCACTGCCCTTATGTTCACAAGATTTGGGAAAAATTCTTAAATCTTCTTAGAACTTCTTAATGTGGATTGGATCTTACCAGAGGATTTATAGAGCTTGTTCACTTCCTGGATACCTCCTTCAAAGAATGAAACTATGATTAATATTTGGAATTTCATCTTACCCTATATTTGTTGGGGGGTTTGAAAAGAAATAAATGATAGAATCTTCAGAAATAAGGTTTCCAATGAAAAGGTGATCTTTCACAAGATGAAAAGAGCTATGCTGGAGAATCTTTATCTAAAAGAGAACATGATTGAACCTTCTAATATGGAGGACATTATTATCTTTGATACATGGAAGATTAAAGGAAATATGAATCAGTGTAAGAAATATTCTTTGAGAAATGAAGCTAGATGGGATTGCCATCCTAGTGGGTGGATGAAGGTTAACTTTGATGGTGCCTCGAACGGGAACCCGGGGGTGGCTAGTTGTGGCATGGTGATAAGAGATGAACATGGTGTTTGCAAAGGTCTAAGTGCCATACCTTTAGGCTTCCAAAGTAATCATGTTGCAAAGGCTAATGCAACACTCTGTGGCTTAGTTTTGGCTAAGGAGAAGGGTTGTAAGAAACTTTGGATTGAAGGTGATTATTTAAACATTATTAGATGTTTAAATAAGGACTCTAATCCCTCATGGACTATTCATAATGTTATTCATAAGGAATAAATTGTAATAAACTCTTTTGAAGAATGCGTCATCACACATAATTTTAGAGAAATGAATGCTCTTGTTGACTAGGTAGCTAACGTGGCTTGCAAGTTGGAGAAGATGATGACATGGGATGATAAGAGTAATTTGCCTTTTGAGGCAAAATCATTAATAGATAGTGACCATTTACGGAATAGGAAGAAAGTGTGGTAAATGGTATTTTTAATGATGATTATTGATTACAAGGTGAGGCTTCATTATTTCTTTTTCTGTGAGAAGTACAGCTTGGTAATGATGCTTCTAATTTGGCACAAATTCTGGGTCATGTTTGCTAAGTTTAGTGAAGCCAATATTATTCACAACGACATTTGGAGTTTTTATAGAAATAATGTGAAGGGCTATCAGAGAGATAATATGGGTGGCAGTAAGAAAAGATTCGAAGCTGTGAACTACAAGGAGTGGAAATAGAACAAGGAGGTGTGGTATATTTTGAAGAAAGGTGGGATGGTAGGCTTTATGGAGAGATTGCATGGAAGAAACCCTACTGTGTTGAAACATTTCTTCAAAAATTGGAAGAATGGTATGGTTCTTGTGGGAAATTAGCTAATGGAGGTTATGGAGGACATCATTGTGGAAGCTACTGGTATGAGCATGGAAGGGTTAAAATTTTATAGAGATAGAATTATCTATGATAAAGCTCCCGAGAAGTCCCTATTATGGAGCAGGAAAAGATGAGGCTGGTGAAGGAGGATACCTCCTACTATAACCCTAAGTACATTTCTCAGTCATGGAGATATGTGTTATATGTTTTTATTAACTATATCATGCTCAATGGTAGATTTACTAGAGCTTATGGGCACCATTTTATGTTGTTGAATCATTTTAGACATAATGTGAAAATTTGTCTTCCTTTTTATTTGTTGAGTTTGCTAGATTCTACCATTATTAGTCTTCAAAAGGATCAAAAAGGGGACCGTGCCTCTCATCAGAGCCTCATGCTTTTCGTGTATAATCTTCTCAAAATAAAAAAAAAGTGGAAAAACCCTTTTTGAAGGGTTACACCAGGGATGGTGAAGAAACAAAGGGCGATGAGGAAGATAATATGTATCTTGAGGAAACAAAGGATGATGAGGAGGAGCCCTCTAGGGCCTTTTCCTCAAAGAAGACTAAGTTTAAAGGGTCGACCTCTAAGAAAAATATGAAGAGGTATTCTATGGAAGAGTCTGATATTGAAAAGGGCACTTAAGATGAGGATTATGAAAAGGAAAAGGGGAAACATGGGAACAATAGGAAAAGAGGTGAGTTCAATGGAAACAAGAAAAAGGAAAAAAGGGTGAAAAGTACCAGTAAGAGGAGAATCCTTCTTTCTTCAGAGGATGATGAGAATCTAGAGTAGGGGAAGAGTATTGGGGAAAATATTGGGGAGGAGAAAGAAGAAGGTAGGTTGGAGGTTGACATTGGTAATCTGGGCGAAGGCCAAATTCTTCTGGAGAAGGAGAAGGATAATATGCAAAATGTCTACCAGGTTATGGATGAGATTGTGGATAGTATTAGCAAAGGCATTACAAGAACCAATGCGATGAAGAATACTACTAATGAGGACACTAAAAAGGAAAAAAGTGGGGTTAGAGATAAGCCTAAAGATAAGAGTTTCTTCATGGATTTTACCTGCACTCTGAGTAAAATGATGGATGATATTGGTAATATTAAAAAGGAAATGCAGGTGATGGGCTGCAAGGTTAACCTCATTAAGAAGACCAATTTTGGGGACAAATGAGTTGCAAATTGCCTCGATGAAATGAAGGTGTGGTGGGTAGGGTGGAGGCTTATGCTGAAATGGTTGACAAGGTCTGCAAGGTGGAAAAAAGATTGAAAGAGAAGGAGGATAGGGCTATGGATGGGGATTTCAAGGGTAGGATTCATACATTGTATAACATAGTGGATAACTTAGAATACTCCATGAGGAAAATCAGTGAGAAATTCCTTGTTAGTCTCAAATCCTACATTGAGCAGGAGAAGGGTGAAAAAGAGGTTAAGGATACTATGGGGCTAGGAAAGTGTACACAAAATAACACAAGAAAGACTTGTACCAAAGAGGATAAAGAGGGTAAGGAGCTAGAAGAGCTCAAGAAATCAGTCGGGAAGATGCAACTTATGATGATCTAGGCTAAAGACCTAATGAAATGCATTTAGCTATCTTTTTTCTTATTGTCCTATCTTTAAACTGTCTGTCTATGCTTTTTGGGTTATTGCCTGATGTTATGGTTTTTTAATTTAGTGTTTTGTCTTCTGTCCCTCGATGTTGCATCACAATTTTTGTAAAACTTTATTTGTATACTTTTAACTCTTTGTTATAGGTTTTGGGTCCTTGTAAAACCTATTTTTACTTTATCAGAACATATATTTTCATTATCATAAGCATACACATCTCATCATGTAGCTGCATTGCATATACACAACATCTTGCACGACAAACACATCATTACACCATAATATAGATATGCATCCATGCATCATATAAACACAAAAATAACATACACATTCACATGATCCCCACCTAATCTCCATCATATATAAATCTCAAAAAATTTGTCACAAAAAATAATATTAAATTTTATTATAGTCCATAGTCCATTAATAAATATACAAAATACATCACATGTATGATACAAAATCACCATTCATAATATCCAAATTCTCAAAAAATCACTCCATGGGATGATAAATAGAGGGTCCATGTGTCTCATCTCCTTGTTTGGCTATATTAGTAGGATGGGAAAATGGTAGCACTTGGAGAATTTAGGTACCTATATACCCTTGTCTTGCCACCTATGCATCTTGCATCAGAGCTTGCACATGTCCTTGTACAACCTATAATGAACCCACCAACTAAGTCACCCTATGAATATGCCCTATCTTGTGTGAGTGGGTACTCCTATTGTTGGTCTTCCTGTGGCTGGACCCACTCATCCTCCTACTTTGTGAAGATACCCTTGCAACCAAATCCCCTTGCCGAAATGTACTACTCTTGCTACCCTTCTAGAAAAACCTGATAGTAGGATGATCTATAATGGTATAGCTCCTCTTAAAGATCCCTAATCTCATATATCTACCTATCAACCAGAGATCTCATCACCCTATCAACCCCCTCATGTCCAACTACCTCACCTTATCCATAACCATCTCTACAACCTCCTCTCCCACTGGTAGCTCAAAATCCTCTCCTCACTCCTTAACCATGACTAGACTAGTGGATCCCAAGTAATCCATAGATCATCTAGCTTCCCCCATAGTCTCTCCATCTCTAGTCTCATACCATATCTATCTCCTATAGTAGCCTACCTCTCTCCTATGCCAGGTCATCTCTCTACCTATAGAGACTAAACCTCTCCCCTACTAGCTCAAACCCCTCATATAGTAGAGTATCTCTATCTCTACGTAGCCCATCTTTAACCAAGTATAGAGCATCCCTCTACTAATAGAGCTCATCTATCTCCACTGCTAGTAAGTCTCTCTCATGGGTCATCACATCCCTATCTTCTTGGAGTGTTTCCTACCACTATATAATGACATCCCTCTTTGTATTCCTTTCTGTGAGCATCCAATCTGACCTATCCAATGAATCTTATAAATATCTAATCCTAGATGGCGTAGTCACCTTGGCTTGTGATGAGGAATTCACCTATGGTGCTTCCCTCCCCTCTTGATCCTCCCTAGTGATAGTTGGTATTGATAGTAGTTCTCTACCTATATTTGATGCTTCTTGTTCTTTTGTTGGTGCCAATCCTCTTCCTCCCATCCGTGATGGTACTTTTCCACCTATTTTTGATGGTCATTGTGATCTATCATATATATCCACTACCACTACCCTCTCCTACTATGGCCTCACAATTATTTTGACCACCTATACTCAACCACCTCTAACTCCTCCTCCTCCCTGTCCCCTCCTCTTCATGCCCCTTAAAAATATCTCTACCTAGATACCCCTCCTCCTCCTACTCCCACCACTCCCATAAAATCCCTAGCTCTTTGCATTACTATTGTGACTACTCTCCTTAGCACTGCCTCATAATCACCTACCTAGTTGTCCTATGTGTTTTCCTCCCTCAATTACACACTCATTAGTTGTAACTGTAAAATTTGTATTGCTAATAGAATCCTAAACCATGTTATGTATGCATCAGCAAATCTTGAATTTGTTAGTCCACCCTATGGATCTCAGTACTCTGGCTATAATGCATGTAACTCTACCAATATCCCTGCCTTATCCAAAATCCTCTCAAACTCCCTTATCTACTCCTACATAGTCTACTTAAACCTATTCTCTATCCTTAATACATCCCACATGATGCCAAACTACCTCATCACCCTATTCAGTATATATCTCTCTATTATGTTCTTCCAATGACCTATAATGTAGATGGGTGTGATCATGAATGAGATATGTCTCCCATCCTCTGCTCATCCATCCATCCCCGTGTATGTCCTCCATATGATTCCATGTCAAAAATCATCAAGTGCAATACTCCAGTAGCTAATGTAATCTATGTGCTTGTAATGAACCCACCCTCCTTAGTTATACACCACTAGCTACTTTGTATGCCTATCCACTTGACCCACCTATCACATGAAAACTATATGCTCCCATTCCCACACCTTTAAAGTACTGTAGAAAACCTTACAATCTTCCCTATATGATGTCTCCCATGGTAACATATTAGATGAAGGTCCCTATTTATCTCAACCAACATCAAAGACCCCCATGCCACTGGTATGCCAATAGCAATTATCTCCACAATAACTAGAATCAATCCCAAACTCACCCTCTCCCTTGTATATCTGGAAAAATGTATCTACTTACTAATCTACAAACATAAAAAGGTACCTACCTATTTGGCGGGACTTGATCAAGGTACCTATCCATGGAAAGTTGTTTGTGCTATAGAGGTACACCCCTTCCTAATAAGCTTTGAATTTCCTCTACTTGTGATAATTGTTGGGAAACTACTGTGGGCCCCCAAATTGGAAGCCTAAAAATTTGATACAAATCCTGTGTAGTAACTATCATCATTCCATTCTAGAGATGGATGGTAGAGGTCTCACAATGATATCTCTCGCATAGTGTTGTCACCATTGCCATGCATGTATGTACATGGGGCATCCAAGCTAGATACCCAACTGCTAAATTTTCCCCTTCCCTCCCTAATTATACCATTTCTCCTTTTTCCAATTGATCCTATGGGGTTTATAACTCCCTCAGAGGTATTTACCACCTCCTTTTCCATTCTTGCAAGAATGCATTCCCATGGTACATTTTGCTCCTCACCCAAAATATTCAGTGGGACCACGTTCCCACCAAAGTTCCCTCCATGGCTTCATTAAGTTGTGGATCCCTTGTGTAATCCTTCTATAAAAATATCAAATTCCCATAATCTCATCTAAAATACTCCAAACTGTGAGGGATGGTCACAAAATATTTTTTCCATAGATTCCAAATATGTCTAAATTGGATAAATTTTATATGGATCTAGGGGTTCTTGGATGCTCTAAATGCAATTGTGAGGTTCGTTTGAAGCCAAGATGAGCAGAAAAAGAGGTCCCCCAAATTTAATAGAAAACCCTCTGAAACGCAAATCTGATGAACACAACCGAATCTCTTAGGAAGAGGACAGGGGAAAATGGATATGAAGCTCTAATACCATATTAGAGTTAATAAGTAAACATTCCACAACTCCCAAGAACAACTACATGCAAACACTTGTCATAGAAAGAGAGAGAAGAAAGAAGCTAGAGAGGCTTGAACGCATGGATCCACAAGAGAGGAGAAATCCTTGATGTGCAGAAACAAAAGTTGCAATTCAATAATAATTTGTGTTAAGAATACAAAGGGTATCAATCCTTATAAAGGAGATCTGAAACCCTAAAAGGGTGAAGTCCTAGGTTGCACAATAATAATTAATAAAGGAATTAGTTATTATATGCCTAAAGTTTAGCTTAAGTAGAAAGAGGTAATAAGTGACTTGTAATTAAATCAAACATAATTTAATTAATAAGTAAACACTTTATTACTCTAACACCCCCCCTTAAGATGAACTTTGGGAGAAGCTAAAAACCTAGAAAGAACTACTGAAAGCAAATGTGTCCCAGCAACAAAAGGCCTGATCTGGTACCCAAGTACAAAAGAGAGTCTCTGAAAAGTGGAGAAATAGAGAAAATTACATGGGAAAAACTCAACTCCAAAAAGAGACAAAGACTAGTTTGAAGGACTGAATAAGCCTCCAAAACTAGGAATGTTCCAGAAAATAGGAACAAGGATGAACATGTAGAAAATCACTGAAGCAAGAAGCTACAAACTTTGTTAAGAAGTAATTGTTGATCTAAAGATCCTCCACTAAAATATGAACAGGTAGAGAAGACTGTAATTTGCATGAGTGCCCTCAAATGACACTACCTGAATAAGGAGGGAAAAAAATGCAAACAACTGAAGTTAAATATACAAAATATTGCAATTTCCATGAGTTCCTTCAAATGAGACTACTCAAATTAGGAGGCGAACAAAGGCAAACACTTGAACTCAAAGATACAAATGACATAAAAACACCAAAAGTCTGAAGAGATGATCAATCAAAGTTGGAAGAGTGCTTCCAAAAATAGGAAAGAAAAGAGTGTCCATATGGTAAATGATCCATCTTAATAGAATGCATAGGTACCCGACCATTGCATCTACCTAGTACATAGAATCAAATATTGAATACATAGCTCACACTATCGAACCAAGGAAGTAGTATAACCAACAATAGAAACCCCCCCATAGTGTTGACAAGGGAGTAATGATAGGTACATTGAAAAGGACATCCAATATGAACTACATGATACCAGGAACATCAACGGTGCAGAGAGAGTAAAAACACAAATAGAGATACCCGAGGCTAATGTCGTTGGAGGAACTCTCACATGACAAAATTAGATGGAAAAAAAAGGAAAACATCAAACCCCCTTGGCACTTTATAATGGAGTGCAAGTACAAAAAGCATGAACATGTGCAAGATCCCATACATGCAATACAATGACACTTTATTTCAGTGTGTGTGCATAAAAGAATGCTACAAAAGTGAAGTATACACTGTTCAAAGAAGAGCGAAGGCTTCTAATACAAAAGAACATCCAAAGAAGAGCCATCCCTTAAAGGGAAAAGATCCCAGGACTTGTAACATCCAAGATATCCACCACATTGCAAAAATGAAAGAAATTGAATAAAATATACTCGAAAAGGAATCTAGGAAAATGACTCACATCAATGGAAAGGCTTTCCAATGATATATCATTTGCCCAAAACAGAGTCCATATGCGTAAGAGAGGGATCCCGAAGTGAAAAAATGAACATCTGGATTTGATAGTAAAAAAAAACCATAAAAAAATAAATTAGAAATTAAAACCTCCATATCTAGATAGATATCAGAAAGAAGTTTCCAACGATATCTCATTTTCTTGATTTTGACACCGTATGCTCAAGTTATGAGTAAAAAACCATAGATATGTTGATGGGCCCAAAAAATGGTATTGAAGAGTGCTAACATGTGTTGATGTCAGCACTTCATGAGCTTAAATTTGACGACCGTATGGCCGTCACAATAAAAAATAATAGGCCCCCAAGGCCAAAAAATGTGGGCCCATGGTCACCATATGACCAGGGGTTGAGGCTACATCTGCTAGGGGCTGGTCCCTATGTGACTAGCGACTTCTAGCTAGGGGATGGAAGCCACAGTTGTTGTGGTGGTTAACCATGGCAATTAATGTCACCGCAGTGACTGGTGATTACCACCGACAGTCACACTAGGGACCACACAGTTAGCGCTATCACTGGCGATGACACCGCATGGTGACCGCGACTGTCACTGTGGTGTCACCGATAGTGACACCGTGTGGTGACTGTTGAGTGATCATAGGTCACTACGTGATAATCACAGCCACCACCAGGTGGTGCTCGAGTGGCCCTGCAATTTTTAATTTTTAATTTTTTGATGTTGCCTCGATTCATGTGCCAAGGTCGTACAAACCTAGTACAATTTTTTTTTTCCTCAGAATGCAATGACATTCAAATCAGACATGCCTTATAAGGATTTGGGGGTTCTTGGCCACTGCGAGCTCAACAGTGAAGTCCGTTTGAGCCAAAAATCCTCCAAAACACCAGTGATTGCCTCAAGATTTGTGTTGGGGTCGGTTGCGATTTATTTTTCCACAAATTCTAACTTTGTCCAAAATGGACAAATTTTATATGGATCTAGGGGTTCTTGGATGCTCTGAACATAACCATGAGGCTTGTTTGAAGCCAAGATGACTAGAAAGATAGGTCTCCCATATTCAACAGAAAACCCTCTAAAATGCAGATTTGACGAACACAACCGAATCTCTCAGGAAGAGGAAAGGGGAAAAAAAATTTGAAGATCTGATACCATATTGGAGTTGATGAGTAAATAACCTACAGCTCCCAAGAACACCTCCATGCAAACACCTGTCACAGAAAGAGAGAGAGGCAAGAAGCTAGAGAGGCTTGAACGTATGGATCCACGAGAGAGGAGAAGTTCTTGATGTACAAAAGTAAAAGTTGCAATTCAATAATAGTTTGTGTTAAGAATACAAAGGAGATCAATCCTTATAAAGGAGATTTGAAACCCTAAAAGGGTGGAAAGTCCTAGGTTGCACAATAATAATTAATAAAGTAATTAATTATTATATGTCTAAAGTTTAGCTTAAGTAGAAAGAGGTAATAAGCGACTTAGTAATTAAATCAAACATGATTTAATTTATCAGTAAACACTTTATTACACTAATAGTTCCCTCCATGGGTTCATGAACTTGTGGATCCCTTGTGTAATCCTTCTATCACAATATCAAATTCCCACAATCTTATCTAAAATACCCCAAACCTATTCAATTTAACCCTATCATGCTTCAGCAGGAATGCATTCTCGTCAGACATGTGAGTGTTCCCGTGGGACACAATCTCATGACAACGTGGCTTCTATACTTAAAACATGTAATACATGTGATAAAAAATGGATAAAGATAAGGTTTTTTGAGGTGTACCTCTTGGTCCATCTGTTAGTGTTGCCACACCTGTCTCATGATGTTTACCTAGTGCCTTGTTGGTCTGAATTTTGTCATCTCCTCAATTGTGCTAAAATTCTCTAAAAAAGGTTAAAAATATCTATCCTCTCCAAATTTTCCAACTCTAAGGGTGAAAATAAATAGTAAATTGGCCAAATTTTATTATATGGGGCTCTTGCGGGCCCTCATTTATACCTTTTCGACCCTTATGGAGCCATTTTTCACACCAATTCTTCTCAAGGTCTCCTTTTCAAGATCTGTCTTTGGCATCAAATGTTGTTCTACATAGCCTTTTCTTTCATCTCAATAGGGAAATGATTTTTTTGATATGCTACCCCAACCCCTTTTTCTTTCCCATCCACCTTTTCAAGGGGGCATCACCTTGTCTAACTAACACCATTTCTTGTTTTCTGTGGCAATTCTCTTCTCATTTTTTCCCCCTCATATCATAAAAAAATTAATCTTCTTTAAAATAACTTTATTCCAACACCATTTGAAAGAGGGAAAAAATGTAGACACTTAAATTTGATTAACAAATATAATTAAATTTAGTTCTCTCCTACGAATTATTAATTAAATAATTACATATTATTTAATTAGTTAATATTAGCCTTTTAGCCAAATTAATTAATTAGCTACAGTCCAATTAATCTAATTGTAGCCCATAACCCTTTAATTAATTAAATCCCCCTTCTTGTATTAATTTAAATAAACACATTTATCTATTTAAATTAAGTCATTTTATCCCTTTTCCTTCACTTGAAATTAAATTATCTATTTAATTCTATTTTAGCACATGCCTCCTAACTTTAATCCTCACCTTACTTCACTCCAACTACCTAAATTATTTTTCTAATCCAACCTAGCCCACTTTCCCACTAAATAATCCTAATCCCCTCACTAATTATTTTCACATTCATAATCTAAAAGATTAACCACAAAAGTCAACTAAGCCTCTTGTCAACCTTAAATGCTCTTACCAACCTCTTACACCTTTTTCCCCTCCAAGGAATATTTTATTCCTTCTTACCACTTCTCCAAATCCCTCCACACATCCCAAAATGGTCACATTCCCCAATCTTTGGCCTTTGGGGTGAGGAACAAGAAATGACCTTATGAAAAATATACTCGGCCCCTAATGTATTCTCAACTCCTCCCATTGTGACACTTGTCACAATGCTATGAGTTTTAGAAAGTACAATCCATGTGATTCCCTCAAAGAGAATCTCAACCCTTCGTAAGCTTTTCATCTCAACTATCCATTCATCCCTCCTCAAGCCTATAAATTGAACCCTCTTCCTCTCATAATTTATATATCTTTCATGCAAATTTATTATGCCATTTAAACCCCAAATCATAGAAACCATATTAGAATAATTCCAAAATCCTTCCAAACTTGAACTTTGAGCAACTATTGTGAGCACACATCAACAAAGCATATCTTGGACAAATCTACATATTGAGGGAGATCATTTGGGGTTTGTAAAGGTTTGTACATATCCTTATTTTGTGTTTTTATCTCCTTTTTTCCTATTCTTATATTTTGTTTGGTTTAGTTATTTGAATGTTTAACATTGTTATTGCATTCCTTTGACTACTTTTCCGTGCATATAGAGGTATAATTTATATTGGTGGAAAGATGACAATTTCCTTAACAAAACCCTTTTTAAACCCATTTTGGGTAAAAAAAAGTTGTCAGCCACATGGGTAGGACATGGTAAACCATGCCGCCACACAATCTAAGGTCCTACTTCCATTGATTTGGTGTGGAGTGAGAGAGAGGTAGAGGGAGAAAGAGGGTGTGGTGAGAGAGAGATGGAGGGAGAGGATGAGATAATTTAGATGCATGCAAGTTTATTTGTGGTGTTTTTCTTGGGAAGATAATTATTTTCCTATTTATGATAGTCCTTTTATAGTAGTTATATCTACATGAAAATAGAAATATGAAGTTCAATACTATGGTCCATAGATATCTAAAAAATTCCCTGTGAATTGAAATACAACTTAACTTGATCCTATAAATGCTTACTACATGTAAACTAGACCAAAGGAGGGATAGAAACAAATGAAACACTCTCAATTTTTGAAAATCATACCATAAGACCATATCAAACCCATCTTGACTTAGTTACCCAAATGCATTAGCTGTGTTTTTGGGTTTTTTGTCCTAGTGAGTGGCATCTTTTTTGTGCACCATCTTAGTACACATGCCTAGTGTGTCACCATTATTATAATCTTTAAAAAATTTATAGTTTTTGTAGGATTTGAGAAATACAAATCCACAAAACCCGAAGATCACCTGCATGCAAAAACCTATTACAAGGAGGTAGAGAAAAGGAGAGGGCAAGGGTTTGACTCAAAAAATGAAGAAGAAAATATCCTCAATTAATGAATGAATAAAATGCACAATGGATCATCCTTATAAAGGAGATCGAAAGCCTTGAAAGGCAAACCCTAGTGCATGTAATAATTAGTTAAATTATTACAAGACTAATGCATGCAAGTTTATATTTAAAACAACTAGTGCATGATTGTTTAAAACATCTAGTGCATGAGTGTTTAAATATAAACAACTAGAGAAAAAAAGGTGACATCTTAAGAAGGGAGTAAAGTTAATTAACATAATTAATACTTTACTCTAACAATTTTTAATATATTTAATTTATCTATTATATTTATTTTTTTAATTTCTTGTGAATGAAGTTTTTCACTGATATTAAGGTCTCTATTTCAAAAATATGGAAAAATAGAAAAATAGAGAAAAAGTTTCAAAAATTATCTTTTCTCTAAGTAATTATATCCCCATTTCCACAAAAAAAGTCCATTCAAATGCATAAATTTTTTTATGTATGACGACGTACACATATATCCAAATTATAATTACTCTGACTTCAAAAAGTAATTAAAAAATATCCTTGTAATAGATATTGGCATGACAAATCTATATTTTAAAAATTATTATCCTTTCTATAAATAAGTAATGCATGATGTCACAAATGCCACTTAAAATTGTTGGTTATTATAAAAAGACAAGTTATTAAAACTTATGTAAGAAGACTCTTACAATATTTTTATATTTTTTTAAAAATATATAATTATAATCTACACAAAAATTATCACAAATAAATAGGTTGCATTATATTTGAATGGTTAATAGTTTAGCTCTTCTTTAAGTATCACAAAGTGAAGAATTGGTGCAAAATATTGATTTCAATGTCTCAATTTAGGGAAAATGTGGACCATTATTGTGGGCTGACCTAGACACTTTAAATAACATTTTAGATTCTTACACAACACATGATCATGGGTAAGTTTGTTGGTTTAGTCAAGTTTTGGGCCATGTATATTATCTCACTTAATGTATTTATTTCTTGTCATTTCATTATGATATAAATAACAAGTGGGTGAGTTTTTTTATGCTTCCCTCCTAATGTTTTTAGGTGGATTGATATTTTGTTTAAAGATTTACCTATACAAATTGATAGAGATGGGTCTCTTACTGAGCCTATTTTGTCATAGACTCTAGCCCTCTTTATGATAGTTTTTTATGCTCTTAATTATTTGTTAAGAACTAATGTTATTAGTCCACCTTTGCTTGGAATTAGGCTCCACAATAATGAGTATTTGTTAAATGCTTAGTTTGTTGTTGATAATGCTTTGTTTTTTGAAATGAATGTGTAACATTTTTACAATGATGAAAAGGTTATCTATTTTCTATGAAGCATTGGAAGATAAAATCTTCGGTGAAAAATATACTATCCTTAGTTGGTATGATGATCCTTTGGAGTGGATTGAGAATAAAAATTGCAATGGGTTGGCCTAAATAAGGTGGTTAGGTGTCTTGGTATACCATGTTTTTTCCCTCCATCTTTGGAAGAATGTGGAAACATAAAAACTGATGGACCCATCTTCTATCTCTTTTTGAAAGGGTTTTGGTTGTCTAAAAAGTGACTTCCTCACATTATATTTACTTTTCTTCTAGCTACTTGGTTGCTTGCTAATTACCACTTTTGAGAAGATCTAAAAGATTCTATTTTTTTTCCAATCATCTGATGGTAAATGTTCAAATAAGAGACACATTATTAATTGGGCATGACACTGTTGTTTACCAAAATGTGTTGGATTTTTGGGTTTAAGGGATCTATGGATTATTAACTTTTCTTTGAAGTTTTTAAGCCTTGGAAGGTTATGATGAGGAATAATATAGATCCTCAAAAAACTAAGAAGGGTGAAACTTGGATGTATCCCCATCTTCATTATTTATTGTTTTGTAAATTTAAAATTAGAATTTTTAGGTTAGAAATGTTCAACAACATCTAGAAGGAATAAGGAAGGCCAAATATTTAATTTGTAATTATGATGCTCTCTCTTTCAAATTTTGGTTTACGTGTTAATTGTAGATCTATCTAGTGGAATTTCAAATTGAATTAAAATCTTTAGCTCTTACTCAAGTATTTTCTACTAAGGCTTTGGCATCAAAGAATATTTTTCCGCTTACAATATTCTTGAAAATGGTGTTTTAAAGTGTTGAGATCAAATAGGAATTGATTTTGATAGTTCTACCAATGTTCATATAATAAGTTATTCCATTCTTAAAAATTCTATGAGGAATGTAGTTTTCCCAATCTCTTTGACAAAGGGAATCAATAATTTTTAATAAAGATTTCTTGGAAATATGGCTCTCCTTTTGATCAAATTTAGGTTAAAAAACTATATTCTTTTTTGCTAGTATGAGGGATATTTTTGCTTCGTTGAACACGTACTAGAATCTTGATTGTTATAAGTCTAAATGGTCACATGTAGGTTATCTCATATTTGGTCTAAGTTTGGTGAGCATAAGAAATCTTGTTTTAGGTGGTTATTTTTATTGAAAAATTAGTTTTTAACTCTATTTTACAATCTTATGGTATAAAAATTAGCAATTATTTATTTGTGTGAACAAGTGAAAAGTTTTGAACATTTATTTTTTATTTGCTGACTTTATTTTTCTCTTTGGCTAGTATTTCGTGGGAATCATATTGGATAAGATTGTAAAGATGGTTTCACTTGGTTTGCAATTTATATTTTTTATGTACATGCTTTTACTACTTATCTCAATATATTTTTGGCTTATCTTTATGAATGGAATTTTATCCTTTATATATAAAAAGAGAAATAGGAAAAATATGATTCATTCCTAAGTTCCATAGTACCTCACTTATCGAATGTTATTTTATAGGTCTCAACAATTATGGAGATCCCTAAAGACATATTTGTGTTCTTGTTATAGGCGGGCTTGACCATTGTTTACCACAAAGAGAGAAAAGTTCTCATTTCTTCTATAAAGAGAGGAATGAACTCAAATAAGAGGATTTACAAATTTAAAGGAATATATAGATTACAAAAAATCCTAAATATAAATTTAGAATTGTGACAATTATTTTGTAATCTACCGTGTTCCATCATTTTTTTGGATGAATTTTTATCTAATGGAGTTACAACTTGTTATATTGTAAGACTCTATTGTTTGTACAATCACTATTGGAGTTAATGAGAAAAAAAACCCATAGCTCGTAAGAACACCTGCATGCAAACACCTGTCACAGAAAGAGAGAAGCAAAAGCTATGGAGGCCTGAATGCAAGGATCCATGAAAGAGGATACTTTCTTGATGTGCAAAAACAAAAGTTGCAATCAAATAAAATGAATGTCTTATAAATACAAAGGATATCAATCCTTATAAAGGAGATTTGATACCCTAAAAAGGGTGAAAAAACCTAGGTTACATGATAATAATTAATAAAATAATTAATTATTATATGCCTAAAGTTTATCTTAAGTGGAAAGAGATAATAAGTGACTTAATAATAAATCAATATGATTTAATTAATAAGAAAACAACTTATTACTCTAACACCCCCCTTAAGATAAACTTTGGGAGAAGCTAAAAACCTAGAAAGAACTACTAAAAGAAAATGGGTCCCAACAACAAAAGGTCCAGGATCAAGTACCCAAGTACAAAAGAGAGTCTCTATAAAATAGGAGAAATAGAGAAAACCACATGGGAAAAACTCTACACCAAAAAGAGACGAAGACTAGTCTGAAGGATTGAAGAAGCCTCCAAAACTAGGAATGTTCCATAAAATAAGAACAAGGATGAACATGTAGAACATCACTGAAGCAAGAAGTTGCACATACTGTCAATAAGTAATTTCTGATATGAAGATCCTCCACTGAAATATGACCAGGTAGATAAGATTGTAATTTGCACAAGTGCCTCAAATGACACTACTCAAATCAAGAGGCAAACACCTAAACTTGAAAATACAGATGGCATAAAAACACCAAAGTCTGAAGAGCTAATCAATCAAAGTTGGAAGAGTTCTTCCAAAAATAGGAAAGAAAAGAGTGTCCATATGGTAGATGATCCATCTCACTAGAATGCATAGGTACCCAGCCACTACATCTGCCTAGTACATAGGAACAAATACTGAATACATAGATCACACTATCGAACCAACAATAGAAACCCCCCCATAATGCTGACAAGGGAGTAATGATAGGCACACTGAAAAGAACGTCCAATATGAACTGCATGATGAAGAAGAATCAGGAACATCGAAGGTGCAGAGAGAGTACAAACACAAATAGAGATACCTGAGGCTAATGTCATCGGAGGAAAACTTACATGACAAAATTAGATGGAAAAAAAGGTTAAACATCAAACCCTCATTGGAACTTTATAATAGAGTGCAAGTACAAAGAGCACGAACATGTGCAAGATCCCATACATGCAATAGAATGACACTTTATCTCAGTGTGTGTGCATAAAAGAATGTTACAAAAGTGAAGTGTACACTGCTCAAAAAAGAGTGAAGGCTTATGAAATAAAAGAACATCCAAAGATGACCCATCCCTCGAAGGGAAGAGATCCCAGAACCTAAAACATCCAAGATATCTACCAAATTGCAAAAATGCCAGAGACTAAATAAAATATACATCCTAGAGAAGAATTTGGAAAAATGACTCACAACACTAGAAAGGTCTCATAACAAGCTTTCCAATCATATATCATTTGTCCAAAATAGAGTCCGGATGCACAAGATAGAGCTCCTAGAGTGCAAAATTGAACATCTAGATTTGAGAGTAAAAAACCACTATGAAAAAAACAAAATAAAAAATTAAAACCTCCATATCTAGATAGATCTCAGAAAGAGGTTTCCGATGATATCTCATTTTCCTGATTTTGACATCGTATGCTCAAGTTATGAGCAAAAAACCACAGGTATGCTGATGGGCCCAAAAAATGGTGTTTGCAGTGCTGATGTGTGTTGACATCAACACTTCATGACATTAAATTTGATAGCCAAATGGACGTCTCTACAAAAAACCAATAGGCCCATGTGGTCACACGAGTGACTAGGGGACTGACTGACTGGGGGCTGTAACTGGGCAGCTAGGTGATCCTCAGTGACCTTGGCTGGTAGAATTTGGGGCTGAAGTCCTGGGCTAACTATCGGTTAACCTCGGGCGGTTAGCCATGACCACTGATGGTCACCCCGGTAGTCACGCCAGTGGTGATGTTGTTGCAACTGCTAGCATTTCCCACTAGCCGTGCGGTGGCGCTACCCCTAATTTTTTTTAAGTTATCACATGCGTCAGCACCTCGAGGTGCATGCCTAGGCTGTACGACCCTGGTAGGCAAAATTGTTTTGCTTCAGATTGTAACGTCATCCAAATTAGATGTGCCTTATATGCAAATGGGGGTTCTTGGATGCTGCAAGCTCAACAGTGAGATCTATTTGAGCCAAAAATGCTCTGAAATAGTGACCACCTCGGGATCTGTGCTGGGGCTAGTTGTAATTTTTTTGCCATAGATTCCAAATTTCTCCAAAATAGACAAACTTTATATAGATTAAAGGGGTTCTTGGGTGCTCTGAACGCAACCATGAGGTTCGTTTGAGGCCAATATGACTAGAAAGAGAGGTTGCTCTAGATCCCCCCAGATCCAATAAAAAACCCTCTGAAAATGCATATTTGACAAACACAACCAAATCTCTCAAGAAGAGGACATGGGAAAATAGATCTGAAGCTCTGATACCATGTTGGAGTTGATGAGAAAACAACCCACATCTCCCAAGAACACCTGCATGAAAACACCTGTCACAGAAAGAGAGAAGCAAAAGATATGGAGGCCTGAACGCAAGGATCCATGAAAGAGGAGACATTCTTCATGTGCAAAAAAAAAGTTGCAATCAAATAAAATGAATTTATTATCAATACAAAGGAGATCAATCCTTATAAAGGAGATCTAAAACATTAAAAAGGGTGAACAAACCTAGGTTGCATGATAATAAATAATAAAACAATTATATATGCCTAAAGTTTAGCTTAAGTAGAAAGAGATAATAAGTTCAACTCAATAATTAAATTAATATGATTTAATTAATTAGAAAAAAACTTATTACTCTAACAATCACTAATAAAAAAAAATGGGAGAGTGTTAGGATTTAATATTCTATCCAGTTGCAACACTATGCATAATGTTATTATTTAAAAATATAGAAATGGTTGGAATGGAATACTTAGAATCCCATGAGGATTTGGTTGGCATGATTTACTTATTCTTATTATCAAGGGTATTTGGGATCATATTATTTCAATGCTATTAAATAAGGTGGTCATGGAAAATTTCAATAGTAGCCTATCTAAAGACATCATCAACTTTGAATGCCCTCTCTCTCTCTCTCTCAAAGTCTTAGTGAGTTACTTGTATAAGAGTGGAGCATATTTTCATATTTTTTAAGTTAATTTTTTTGAATGCTTTTGGATGTTGAGAGAGGGGGGGGGGAGGGGTTGGTGAATCAACATGCTCAGAGAATCTTAACTTATTATGTTCATATACCATTACTAATTAACTTTAAAACAACTATATATCTATTAATGAAAGATATTGCAATAATCTCGCAAACACATGGAGACACTAGATTTATGTAAAAAAATATGGAGAAAATCTACTCAATATATGAATAATTGTTTACAATATTCAAATTAAAGGAACACTAGGTCATGGAATCACATTTCTCCCTAATGTAGAGCTTACAAACTAAAGAACACTACCTTAGTGAAACACACAGATCTGGACAAGCTACTAAAAGAGAGCACAATCTTCGAATAGGTACAAAGAAATGATAAAATGAAAAGATATAGGATCTCTTGATCAAACTCTATAAATATACTATCAAATTTTCACTCTTCAATCTATACTCTTCCTCATTCATATTACTCCACCTTTACATTTTATTGATACATTCTTCACACCATCACCACACTCAATTAATCCTTTCACAATAAAATATATACAAGCTTGATCATAAAAAAATTCAACCAGGTCATCCACAA